>VXBX01000229.1:115593-232566 GCA_013400415.1 Scytalopus superciliaris | reverse complement strand
TTTTTTTTTTTTTTTTTTATCCCGTTTTGTTGGTTTTTTTCCCTTCACACTCCAGTCCTCCATCAGCCCTGATGTGGCCTCTTGCTGACTCCCCAAGGCTGTTGAGGAGGAGCCACTGGGCTTAGCAGCTCCTCAAATGCTCATCCTTCTACCTGGGTAAAACTGCAGCTTTACAAAGTCACCTTAAGCTACTTAGGACAGAATAGTTTGAAGTTATGGGCTTCTTTCAGAGTATTTATTCAGGTCTGTATTTATGAAAGCAGAGGTGAGACTGAGGAGGGGCAGGGGAACTTCAAAGCTCCAAGCCACAGGTCTCTCCTGGAGATTTTTGCAAAAACCACCTGAGGAAATATGTCAAGTGGTGGGTGTTATGCAGTGATTTTTCATTAATTTTAATTACTGTCATGCTATAGGATAGTGAGCATCCTCAGACCTTTGCCTCCAAATTGCACTGGGATTGATGCCAAATTTCTTCTCCCTCTTTGGTTCCCTCCAGCAGTATTTAGTAATGGAATGGCTTAAACATGTTTAAATAAGAAGTGTAAATGCCAAACACTTCTGAATGAGAAGGAACGAGTATATTAAATGGCATATGAAGCCTTTATTCATAATTCTATAAACTAAAAACATGGACAATTTGGGATCAAATAAAAGGCTTGATCAGGCTTGAGAAGAGACTAAATGGAACATCCCTATTTAAGAAAAAGCAAAACAAAACATAAAGCCACTCTAAATTTTCATAACCATGGGGTGGAGGGGAAGAAGAGACAAATCCCCACCATCAGGTCCCTTAATGGCAGCTTGTTCAACTTAAATACATAAAATACTCTCTGCACCAGATTTACAATACAGGAGACATCATCATTATCATCATCATCATCATCATCATCATCATCATCATCACCTAGTGCTGGCTTCCTTGAGCCATGATGACTCCAGACCCCGTTCTCCTCTCACATCCCCCAACAACCGTAGCAGAGCAGCTTCTCAGACTTGGGTATTTTTGTTGCAGTGTCCATACAAGTGGAAGCATCATCTTGGCACTGATCATTAATGGCCTGAGAACAAGATCTTACTGGTTTGGGAGGTAAATATCCCATTAAAGCACGAATGTTAACTGGGAGCTTAGAGGCAGAAGGCTCAATACATCCAATTTTCTCTTCTTCCATTTGGAAAGCAGCTGGTGGGGCAGAGGTGGCACTTCCACATTCATTTGCCAAGGGAGGGTCTTCCAACCAGCAGTATTTGTGAGGATTCACTCCAGTGAGGCTTTCATTCAGTTGTGCTGCATAAGCAAATAAAATTACTGCTCACCCAGAAGCAGCAGCCAGACCATGTGCTCCCCACAGCAGCCTCTTCTCCTCCAGACATATTTCCCACCTCGAGGAGAAGTTCAGTGAAAAAACATCCACTAGTTTTCCACAGCTTTCCACAGTTAACCCCAGAGTAACTCACCACTTTCCCGGGTTATGTTCTTCCACACCCACAAGCTCAGTCTTTCTCATGTTAACAAATGCCAGGAGAAAGGGGAGTATCTTCCACCCTCCTCAAAATCAGTGCCAGCTTGAGATCTAAAGTAAATGCAATTCTCATTTCTTTCCAAATGCACCTCCATTATCCTCTCCATGCTATTCCAGTTGAATGACCTTCACTCCCTTTGCAGGAAGGCTCCTTGTCACACCTGCCTGGCCCCAGGCTTGCCTTGCCCCACCTTCCCAGCTCTCCTAGTCAGTTTAGGGAAAAGCCAGTTGTGTGCCAGGCCCTGGGCTTGCACAACACCTTTTACTCTGTGTGTCCTACAAAAAGCCTCCTGAAGAGCTCCCTCTCCATCTGAAGAGGAGAATATTTTTGGGGGCATTTTTTAGGGTGTGTCTGTGTGTGTTTGGGGTTTGTGCACATCCCATCCCTCCAACTGCAAGTGTCTCCCTTCATCATCCCCATTCCAAGGAAATCTGCCATGCTGCACTTAGAGAGTCTCTTTGTGGTACAATTTTACTGCAGCTACCAGTGAAATTTTGGGAGCAAATGTGTGCTGGAGACTATTTGGAGACCCAAATTCACCAGAGATAAAACCAAGGCTGAGGTACAACTAAGTTACAGAATTACCCTTCAATGTCCAGAGTGAAAAGGTTAGAAGGGATTTTTTCATTCACTCTCCAAGTTGTTTTTCAGCTGTAAAACATATCTAGTTGTCTTGAAATTAGATTCAGCTATTTTAGATTTCATTTAAATTCATTAAGTAGCATTGTAGTGCTGGACAACACCAATGTCATGGATACATTGTCCTGCCTTCTCACACTACAATTAATATTTCAAGTCTCCCCAAATGGATTTGGCCCAAACTCTCCCTCATTTTCTGCCTGACTCAGGACACTGATATCAAGCCAAAGTCCACATGGGTCTGTCCCATGAATTGAAATGAATTTGTTTGAGATAAAATACCTGTGTGTGTGGGTGGGTTAATTATTCTATTTTTACAAAATTCATAGAACTTATTCCAGAATAGAAACTACAACTACTTAAAAGCTTTGGAATTATTCTTTGTTGATGCTTCTAAATGTTTTGTGGGTGCCAATTTTTGGCTGAAATATTTACTTGAAGGCACTGAATCTTAGCTGGGCTCTGTGTGCTCAAGTGTCCCTTTGGTCTGGCCATATCAGAATTTCAGCTCTTCATTTGCCTGGTCTGATTATGGGCTTCAAGACTGAACTGTTTCCAACACCAAAGAGAACATACACAAAAGTATAATCAGGAAGGGGAAATTCTTACAGGCAGAGCTACAGAGCACAAGACATTCCCAAAAATCTAGAGTGGCAGATCTAAAACAATGGAGTCTGCATCGTGAAGGAGTAGATCAGGAATTATCGAGGGGATACAGGGAGAACAAAAGATGACAGAGTTGGAATTAGATGATCTTTAACGTCCCTTCCCACCCAAACCACTCTGGGATTCTATGAGAAGGCAGCCTGTGTTCCCTTTGGGTCACATTTGATAATGTAGAGATGAATTTTCTGCAGGGAGGGGACATTTCACTGCAAATATTTCATATGATGGTGTGGTAGTCAGTGTAATATTTAAAATGCACTCTCCACCTTTTGCAAAGGGAAAGCAGACACAGAGAGTATTGTCACTTTCCCCGTGCCATGCCATGCCATATTCTCTGCTGTAGCAGCTTCCACATCGATCCACAGAGAAAACACTAATGAGAATTCTCCATATTCACCTTACCAACAGCCGAAATCCTTGCACTGATGAGGAGCAGGGAGCCCTTTTTATACCAAGACATGATGTTTGTTTACCTCTGCATGACACATGAAAGCCCAACCTGCAAGAAATACAGCAAAGTCACACCTTTCCTGGTATTCTCTGTAGCTGTTTGCCACTGAGACTTGGACATGTGAAGAGACACATCTGTCAGCATCATCAGATTTGGAGAATAAATGCTCTGCTTTGAAATATGGGAAAATTGATTCTGCAGGGCTGTTTACTTCATCAACACACCTCTGAGTGCCATCAGGGCACCTGCATGTTGCATAATTGCTCTTTCTCTCTCAACCAAACAGCAGCAAAATTTGTAGTAGGTAAAGGTGTAATCACAGTGAGAGCTAGAGCCAATTTTCACAGTTCAGACACAAAAATAGAAAAAAGCTAATTAGCAAGAGCTCTCCTGGAGCCTCCATGCACTCCCCCTTTATTACTTGCCCTCTGAACCAGAATTGGCTTTGGAAAGGTGTGTGTTTGGAGCATGTGTGATAACCTGGGACAGGCACATACTTTCCTTTGTGTTGAGCTTTCATACAAACACTCAAATCAAGAATGATACAGAAGTACCCAGGCTTCCCCAGTCTCTTGGGCACGGTAGATTTAACTGTGTGGTCTGGGTACAGCAGAACAAAAACACTGTGCAGTAGGATGTTGCCCTTCCTACATTTTTACCTCTCTTTCTAACTTCTTGATGAGGCCTAAAGTCTCACAGCTTTAGAAAAAAAATGGGGCCCTCATCTCCCAGTGAAGGCAGCTCTGAGTTGAGTTGGTGACTGAACCAGGAGTTAAGCCAGAGACCAAGCAGTTAAATCATGAGAAGAAGAATGAAAAGCCAAGGTGAATCCTTTGTGAGCTGAGTGTCAGGAGGTGGCAGAGGACCTGCAGTGGAGCAAAGCAGTGTTAGCTCAACACACAACCCCAGCAGACAGAAAGCATTTCCAAGAAGTGATACATTTAATAAGGAATTAAGTTTTAAAAAACCCAAAACCCAAGGAAGCAAGCAAACAAACAAACAAACCCACAAGCAAACAACAACAAAAAAAACAACCAAAAGAAACCAACAAAAAACCCCCAACCAACCAACAAAAAAACCCAAAAAAACCCAACCCAACCAACCAACCAACCAAAAAAACCCCCAACAAACCAACGACCAAAAAAACCCCCAAAACCACACCACCTTTCACCAGATCACACAACCATTTATGTTGGAAAAAACCCTCCAAGATCCTTGAGTCCAACCTGTGACTGATCCTCATCTTGTCAACTATACCAGACACTGAATGCCAGGTCCAGTCTTTCCTTAGACACCTCCAGGACTTTCCTTAAACACCTCCAGGACTTACTCTCCAGACCTTTCCCCAGTTCTGTTGCCCTTTTCTGGACACCCTCCAGCACCTGTTTGAGGTGAAGGGACTAAAAGTGGACACAGCCACTGCCCTGGTCCTGCTGGTCACACTCTCCTTGATAGAAACCAGGATGCCATGGACCTTCTTCTTCAACTGGGCAGGTGGTGAAGTTTCTTTGGAGCAGTCTACTAGTAGTCTACTACTTTGGACCACTCTAAGTAGTCTTAGTCATAACTTTGGAGCCAACTCTACATTCAAAATCCTAGTTTTTGAAGGTGGAATTCACCACTACTATCCCTGTTTATGGCTAAGCAAACCCATAAAGCACAGACACATGGAAAAGTTTGTCTGTACTCACCTCCCTCCTCATGACAGACTTAGAAACAGCAGCAGGTCTTCAGTTTGCCCCCCGGTTCGGCACACAAGGCTTGAGTGACACTAATGCCGCTCAATTCAGCCACTGATTGGTGTTCAGTAGAAATTCAGCCACTGATGGTATTCAATAGAAATTCAGCCACTTTTATTGTCTCAAACTTTTAAAATAGAACTAAATAAGGTTAATGAATCATGTAAAAGAAACTATATCCATACTTAGAATTATGTTCTACCTCCTTGGCCTTAAAGAAGACACTCCTCTACTCCCTGTCATCTACAAACAGACCCTTCCCGTTCCTGGAAGGTGCAGCCTCCTCTCTCCAGGCAGGAGTCGGAGCTGACACAGCAGCAGCTGCTCCACTGGCAAAGCCCCCTTGCATGAGGTGCTACATTTTCATCCACAGGCAAGATTTGAGCTTCCTTTGCTCTTTCAGCCCATCCCCTCTCCCTTTCCTCTGTAGGTCCATGCCATGTTTTGTTTTGAATTGCTCCACACACAGTGAAAACCAGCACAACTCCTCTAGGAATGCAATGAGACTTCAGAAAGAAAGTAGTTTTTCAAGAACTATGCAAAACCTTGAATTTCTTTGTTTAGTTGAGCTCTTCCCTCTCATTTTTTGACTCACGTTAATACAACAACTTCCTTGATGTGGCTTTGTCCAACTGTTCTTTACAAAGTGCACTATGATAAAGTACAACATGCAGAGTGTTGTCTCTCCAGAAAAGGCCCTGATCTTCAGCTGTGGACAAGCTGCATTTTCTCTATAAACAAGACAAAAAACCCCCGATGTCAGAACATTAATTTGGATCAAGCCTATTTTGTGAAGGGTCTTGTAAATCTTGCCTTCCACCACTTCCTTCTAGTCCTCATGAAATTATTCTTAAAAAACCCCCAAACAAAACAACAACAACCCCCCAAATTCTGAGGAGACTAAGAACCAACACAACTCCTCCCATCACCACACTCCAGGCTGGGTGCTCTGACCCAGCTCATCAGGCTCAGCATTTGGGCTCAGTGTCTGGCTTTGGGTGCACCTTCAATGGCACATTGAGAAGGTGGTGCCTGACTCCCAAAACACCAAGCCTTGGTTTAGGTCTGTACTGGTGGAAAGGACACAGTCCCTGCCAGAATGAGTGTATGGATGAGCAGGGATACTTAAGGGTATGCAGCAGTAAGTAGATATTTCTCACGTGACTGATCAGAGTGCAAACAATATTCCAGTTTATTACATTGCCTGCAGACATCAATGGTAATTGTTTGAACTAGATTCAGCAATACCTACCACAGTCCACTAATGGAAAGGACCTGTGTTGTCTTGCACTGTTGGATTAAGATTGTTGAATACAATGTATTTATAGAACAGCAATAAGGATTTTTACATAATCATGAAACACACAGCCCAGGTTTTACCAGGTAGGGCAACTAGTCTAGCTGGTAAAGAACTGCAGCAGGAGAAAGGCTGGGGCTGGTTTCTCCATGGCACAAGAGGGAAGGCTGCAGCCTAATGCAAGGCTTATCTGAGACAGTAGAGGACTTGCATTGGTTTCACTGCATTTTCCTCAAGTCTGTATTGAGACTGATTAAAAAAGTTGCCCAATGAATCTTAATGGAGCCTTCTTGTGATTGCTTGTTTTTCTTTTAATCTTGTCCCGCTTTCCACTGAAAGTCCTTTTTAAAACAACAAATCATTCATATGTCTGGATAACAAGAGGCAGATCAAAAAGAAAAAAGGACAGCTCTCTCCCTCATACAACGTTTTGTGAGTAACAAGAGGAAATCTGCACGACCTTAAAGATGGAGCAAGAATGTACAGAAAGATTGATAGACTTCTCCAGGACTAACTGATGCAGAACAGCACCTGATGAAGCCTCTGGCTCCACAATCTGCTATTAACACCAGAGCCCAGCAGCGTGGGCAGGAGTGCCAGCACACATCAGCTTTATGAGCCAGAGAGCAGACCTGCATTTGTCACGGGCAGCACTGACACATCAAAGTGCTGGGTGTTTGCCACGGCAGGGCTTCCCAAACTCCACTGCTCTGGGGCTGCTCAACACCAACACTGCAAACACGCTGCTGATCACCCTCTTGGTTCAAAGGAAAGGACAGCAAAGGGGCTGTTGGCCCAGAGAGGAGGCAACAGCAGCAGTACCAGTGAAACAACCACCCTCGGCAGTTTTCATTCCCTCCCTGCCTGCTCTGTTCTCACTATGGCTGCAAAGCAAAGGCACAGCACAGGGAAGGCACTGATGTTGCTCTGGGGCAACTCTGGTTAAACAAACCATCATGGAGATCAGGATGAAGAGTTCTGTTGCTCAGTTGCAAGTTACCAGTCAGATCACTCATTAAGAGCTATTGCACTTCAGAGCAAATTAAATAAATATACAAAGGAAAATCCCAACCAACACATTTGACATGCACAGACTTATCACTTCTCAGCCACCAAAACCACAGTACATATCCAGAAACCAGAGAAAGAGGCATCATTATCCAGGAAGAGACCTCCAAGACAACAAGCAAACAAAAATCTCCCACCAAAAGCCTCAAAAAAAAAAAAAGGAAAGCAGTTGGGAAAACCAACTCTCTCATGACTCTAGCACTTAGAAATCACGAAAGTCTCTATAGTCATAGAGCAGAGGAGCAAAGAGCAGCACTACAGCACTGACACCACCCGTTGCCTCAGCACCATTATTTGACACAAGACCACAGACATAAGCAGAGGCTCAGTCCAGAAAAACCCCTCCCTTCCCACATGCTGTTACACACCATAAAACGCACCCATGAATCTCACAACTATTGCTTTTTGTCTTCAGGTACAGGAACTGTATGTTGTGTGACTGGAGATTTCAATCTAACCGGAGCAGAAAGCTTCCCAGTCCTACAGATAGCTCCCAAAACTGGGAAAATAGCACCCTAACCCTGAATAACCCAGTGCCCCCATTTATTTTCCCCTTTCACAGGGCAATCCAGTACTATCTACATACTTTTACAACGGGCAAGGAACTTTTTACAAACCAGTTACCTTTCCAAATTTGTTTGTAACACCCTGCAAGTGCCCCAGGATGATATTTGTCATTCTGTTGAAGAGCTGCCTCATTCTTTTCACTTGCTGGTGGCACATTTCCCAGTGATCTACTTCCTATTGGCAACCCCTGCACTGGGATACGGCAGAAAACCAGGGTGTTGCTTTGTTTTGCTGCTAAGTCAAAGGTATAAACTGAGAGACAGTAGGTCTAGATTGGATATTAGGAGAAAATTCTTCCCTGGGAGGGTGGGCAGGCCCTGGCACAGGTTGGGCAGAGAAGCTGTGGCTGCCCCATCCATGGGAGTGTCCAAGGGCAGGTTGAATGGGGCTTGGAGCAACCTGGGCTGGTGGGGATGGAACTGGATGAGCTTTGAGGTCCCTCCCAACCCAAACCACTCTGGGATTCTGTGAATGTGAGCTTTACATTTACCTAGTTCAGAATGTCCAGGCAAGTCCAAAGCTTCTGAGCACAGGACCATAAAATCTGAGAGTCCAGTTTGCCAGACACAACCTTGGCTGCATTTGTTCCTTTCAATAAAGCCTCTAAATTGAAGCTAACTTTGTGAGCCACCAGGTGCATGACCCTGATCAGAAAGATCATCTCTTCAAGTTTAACAATGCTACAACTCTTCTGGATTTTGTAGCTCAACCAGAAACCTTTGGCGTTTTTGAAGTTAAAATGTTTCAGGTCTTTTGGTTGTTGGTTGTTCAGGTTGTTTGGAAGTTTTGCTTCCCAGGGGAAAATAAGAACATAAAGCAATGGGCCAGATGAAAAATACATGGTTTGGCTGATTTGCTCACAAAAATGTGCCAGTCAGAGCAAATTGTTGGCAACACATCCAGGACAGGTGGATATCTTACTAAGCTCAGGGCATGGACAACATGCCTCCAGCAAAGGAGTTGTCCCTTTGCATTGAGGACAATGAGTATATCTGAGACAGTATTCACCCAAATTTCTCCAAGTTATTTAGAGCACAGAGAGATGGCAGAATAGAGAATTAAAAAGCTTCAGCAAGTAGAGCTGTAGTAGCCTGGAACTGGCCCTGTCAACACATGTGCTCCAGCACCATTGCCAGGAGAAGTTTGTGGCCCACCAGGGACAGCAGGTGAAGCTGGAATGTCACTACAATATCGTGCACAACCTTTGTATGCAAATCAGCTACAGGAACTGGGGTCTGAAGTCCCAACTCTGAAGCGAAACTCCAAGTGTCCCAGGATGGGAGTTTCAAGAAGCATTTTCTCTTGGCAGGAGCTGCATTTAGTCAGCTCCCGTTAGGAAAACTTGATGGAACACACTGGGAGTGGAAGTGTCATTTCTGGACTGGCTGCCCTCACTCGGTGTAACTGTGTTTTGGTATTTTTATTCCCAGTTTCATGAGTTCTCTCTGAATTTCAAGTACTGTGTCAAATTTATTGCATCAGTGCTTGAGAGCAGCCTCCGCCTCAGACCTCACCTAAGAACAGTTGCTAAGAGACCTCAGAGGGAAAACACCCTTCTGATTGCAGCGGGGGCTGTGGGGAAGCTGCTGGGCAGATGGAGAAGGCTGAGAAGGAAACACATGGAAGATGATATGGCTGTGAGAAAGAGGTTCCCATTCCCGTAGCACATTCAGATTTGCAATCATATCTCCCGTTATTTGTGGGAAGCCAAAGAGCTACACACCCTGTTACAAACATGGACATGGAACTCCCAGTGACACCGCATCAGATGACATTTGTCAACAGAAACAGGGGCTTTTCCTAAAGACAAGGGAAGCTGAAGTCTCATCCTAAAGAGGGGCTGCAGATGGGAAAGAGAGCACTAGAGCATGGGAGAGCTGAGCTATGATGCCACCACACTGTACTGCTGGTTTTAGGAAGGTAATTCCTAGCATTCTGACTCCCCCCTCTGTTAAGCCAGTTCTGTTATCAAGGAAGAAAAATATATGCCAACTTCTTTTTTCTTTTGTTTGTTCTGGCTCCTGCACTCCCATGCCAGTGCCTGTCCCGTGTTAAACACGCTGCTCCTCCCTGCCCAGCAATGCTCTTTGTTGCCACCTTTTCACGGGCTGCTGGCACTGGTGCCAATGACACCGATGTAACCACAGCCCAAACACAGCGAGGGCAACACTCGGACACCCCTGCCCAGTGTTCAAACACCTGAACTGCCCCCAGCACTGGCAACAGGCAGGTTGGCAGCACCCTCGTGCCAACAGCAGCAGAGGGAAACACCGTTGAGGCCATTGGAGAGTGGCCAAAGGAGGGACACAGGGATGGGGAAGGGCCTGGAGGGGCAGCGTGTGAGGGCACTGAGGGCACTTGGGGTGTTCAGCTGGAGAAGAGGAGACTGAGGGGAGACTTCACTGCAGGTCCAACTTCCTCAGGAGGGGCAGAGGAGGGGCAAGCACTGATCTCTGTTCTGTGGGGACCAGGGACAGCACCCAGGGAATGGCTGGAGTTGTGTCAGGGAAGGGTCAGGTTGGATCTCAGGGAAAGGCTCTTCCCCCAGAGGGTGGTGGGCACTGCCCAAGCTCCCCAGGGCAGTGGGCACAGCCCCAAGGCTGCCAGAGCTCCAGGAGGGTTTGGATGTTGTTCTGGGGCACAGGGGGTGACTCTTGGGGATGGGGCTGTGCAGGGCTGAGGGTTGGACTGGATGGTCCTTGTGGGTCCGTCCCAGCTCAGCACATTCTGTGACTCTGATCTGCCCTGGCAGCCCAGGGAAGGAACAGTGAAGCTGCCACCAGCTCTGTCCCACCAGAGCAAGGTCTGCAGGACCACAGGGTTCTGTTTACATACAAACTGCGTCCCACAGTCCAGCCCAGGACATTTTGTGTTGAGAAGTGGGTCAAAAGAGCAAACTGGGGGTGGCTTCAGCTGGCTCACACTCACTCCTGGCTCTGTGACTGATTTTGAATGTGGCTTAAGGGATGGTTTGCTGCCCTTCAGCGTCTCCCTCTCCGAGCTGGGTATGGTGATCTCCACCTCTGTGTGTAGCAGAGCTGAGGGGCGTAGCTCCATAATCTGCCCTGGAATTTCCACAAAAGGGCCATTAGTACGTCAGCTACAATATTCCACTTACGTCTGGTTGCGAAGGGAGAGACGGAAAAAATCAAAAAAGTGTTAATCAAGTGCTAATCTTGCTGCTAATTATTTTATCTGCTTACATTTGGAATTTCTGTATATGTCTCTCATTTTCCTTCTCTAAATGGGAGTAAAATGTACAAAAGGGCAGGTATTTCCTCCTTTCTGGTCATACTCCACCTATTTATTGGGCCATACTACATGCCTGGGAGTTTCATAATGGGAATTGGAAATGGAATTAAAGAAAAGGAAATTGCTACAAATGAAGCAATTTCCTGGGTGTAAACAGGGCTTGTGATTTTGAAGAACAGGTTTAACACGCAAACATATTTTGTTCTTGTCAGACAAGTGTGATGATTTCTTGTTAGACACTATTTAGGTGAGAACACTAACAAATAACCTCATTTTGATTGCTGGTGACATAAAGGATCAAGGGCTGAAGTCCTAATTTGGGCAAAAGTCCAGAACTTCAGTGATACTTTTGTCTAAATAATCACATTAGGATCTGGCCTTGGCAGGTTCCAGCCTAATGGACAAAAATACACGCTGGGCTACCTTTTCAAAACTTTGTGAACTTGCTTTACAGAGATAAACTGAGCTGAATCCCATGGACTCCTACCAGGAGTAAAGTTTAGTGCACTGTTGTATGACATGTCGTAGATACCCAACTGCCTGCACCAAGTGTTTCCCAGGATCTCAAATGCATGACTTCTATAAGCACTGGGCACTTCCCTTATCCAGCCACATGAAAGTTCCTGTGGAATCATCTTTTAAGGCAGATTGTGTTCTTTTGGCCACAGGCACCATCTACCTACAGCAATGCCCTCCAAGAGCTCCAGTGCCCATGGGGGCTTCAGAAAGCATTGAAGGATCCTGGTGAGTGTCAGGCCAGACGTGCCTTTCTTTGTGTCTCTGGTTACTCAAACCTCTTCGAAAAAATGTCTCCCATTTAGAAGATAATCACAGACTGGTTTGGGTTGGAAGGGACCTTGAAATTAATCTTGTCCCACCCCCTGCCATGGGCAGGGACACCTCCCACTAGCCCAGATCACTAAAAGCCCTGTCCAACCTGGCCTTGGACACTCCCAGGGATGGGGCAGCCACAGCTTCTCTGGGCAGCCTTATTTCAGAAATATCAATTGGACCTTCTACTCATTTAAATTTCTTTAATAAATTTCCCTCCTCTTTACTTCAGCACTGAGGACTGGACACTGAGAGTTGGTCTTAATATCTGTGAGTGGCTTTGAATGCAAAAGATTCAGTTAATTTGCCAAATCTAAAAGAGACAGCTTGGAGTTGCTGGACGAACTAAGATTTTCTGAACACCTTGGTAGATAACCCTACTGAGCAACCTACAGGCACATGTGTTGATAGTCACATTGGTTTGAAGAGTTAGGGCTAATTTCAGCCTGATGAGGAGTCCACTGAAGTTACCTGCCTGCCATGAACAATTGTTTATTTTTTACCTATTTCACATCTGAAAAGAGTAAGAGTATTACATCTGCAAACACTGTCCCCTGCCAGGATGCATTTTCTTTTTGGAAACTTCTTGAAGGCTTTGGATCAAATTAAAAAGGTTTTAAATTCCATTTTAGGCTTTGTTCTTCCAAGTGTGGCCTGGAGAATGTGTCCACCATACAGGCATAAAACATCAGTGTCAGAACCCATCAGAGGAAATACCCACTGCAGTGTGGGGAGTGGATTCCACCACCACAGACTGATGGATCACCGAGGCAGAACATTTGGTTGGTTGTCTATCACAGCAGCAAAAGTACATCCTGGATGTACAAGAGGTAAGAAAATCGTTCATCCAAGAATAATCAACTTTTGGAAATCATTCCCAGCTGCTCTAACTGAGCACAATGCACCAGCAATTAGTTGTGCATCGTTACTTTTAAATTGCACAAAGCTGACAGAAGTGGGGGTGGTGAACATTTGTTACACCGGGTTTATTTGAAATAAGAGATCACCTGGAGGAGGAATATTACTGGAATTTACGTTTCAGGCCATATCTGGGAATTTGCATTTCAGTTGTAGGATGCCTCCTCTTGGCTTTCGCAATGAATGATGTCATAGATCAAAGATACTGGGTATCTCAGAAAGCCCTGCTGAAGACACAATGAATAATTCAACATTTGCAGACCAGCTCCTACTCCTGTTTGTACTGGGATTAATAAGGAGTCATTCCATTGAAACCAAAGGAAAATCTTGTTCCTATGCAAGGGATTTGGGAATGAGAGAAACTGAGAGCACCCTTGGCTTTACTTCCTTCTCAGGGGGTGGCAGGACCAAACTGAGCCTGGCATTAAGGCTGTCTGTGTACTCCATAGAGGGAGGGGCACTGGAGAGGGAAGAGAAATGCAAACCACACACAAGGTCAAGGCAGCTAAACTGCAGCTCAAGTTTATCCTTGAAACATCTCCAGATAGACCAGCAACACCTGCAATGTTGGGGCAGTTTGGGGGGCACAATGGGAGGGAGAGATTGAGCCATTGGAGAGTGTCCTAAGGAGGGACACGGGGATGGGGAAGGGCCTGGAGGGGCAGCGTGTGAGGGCACTGAGGGCACTTGGGGTGTTCAGCTGGGGAAGAGGAGACTGAGGGGAGACTTCACTGCAGGTCCAGCTCCCTCAAAAGGGGCAGAGGAGGGGCAGGCACTGATCTCTGCTCTGTGGGGACCAGGGAATAGCTGGAGTTGTGTCAGGGAAGGGTCAGGTTGGATCTCAGGGAAAGGCTCTTCCCCCAGAGGGTGGTGGGCACTGCCCAGGCTCCCCAGGGCAGTGGGCACAGCCCCAAGGCTGCCAGAGCTCCAGGAGGGTTTGGACGATGCTCTGGGGCACACACAGGGAGTGACTCTTGGGGATGGGGCTGTGCAGGGCTGAGGGTTGGACTGGATGGTCCTTGTGGGTCCCTTCCAACTCAGCATATTCTGGGATTCTGTGAGGTGAATTCACTGCACATGCAGGAAAGACAATGAAAACCTGGATGTGAACAGAAACAAAGAGTCTGTGTTTGGCTGAAGAACAAATGAGAGCACTGCTCTTTTTTTTAACCAACATTTTGCAATAGCAAGAGGAAAAAAGCCTGGGAGTGTTTTGTAATAGGCTTCTATGTATTCCTAGGAAAAGCAGGCACAACCAAACAAATCCCTGAAGCAGCAGGTGATTAAAGGCCCAGTTACAGTCTCAGAGTAGCATCTCCAAAAAGTGTACCCAACCTCCATGCTCGGATGCACATACCAGTCTTTACTGCCAAACCCACGAACGACTGTGTTCTTCTACTCCATTTGGCTCCATTCCCATAGGAAAGTTTCCAGTCATTGCCCTTTCCATGCTTTCCCGTCAGATTTGGCTCAGGAGTTTACTAAAGAAGGGACAAAAGCCCCAGCAGACCACAGGATGAAAAGCCTGTCTAGGAAGGTGTTTGCTGGACATGGAATATCTATCCTCTGACATCAAAAGTGGAATTTCTCATTTTGCACAGGACTAAACCAATCTTTTGACAGGTTTTTTTTTTAAGGAGGGACGGGGAGATGACTCCTCCTGTGTGTATGGACACAGTCATGTGCAAACACTACATAATTCCATCATTCCAGCCAGGGTTTGTGTCCATTTTACAAGGAGAATCCTGCATTAGTAAAGGAGGCACAGACAGAAGTCAGTGCTGTCATTTTGGACAACATATTGAGGCCAAAGTACCTCAATTAATTCTTTTCTATTGTAAAATTGGAAATATCTTGGAAATACATTTACACAAGTTACCCAAACACAGGTATTACAAGTTCTAACACAACTCAAAAGCAAAATAATCATAATAATTGCATTTTTTTTTCAACTAAGTCAAACCATGGACAAAATTATTAGAAATGTCAAATGACAGTGCCTGTGTTTAAACACTGAAGTAAAACTTCGGCATTTGAATTTCTGATTCAGTGAAATGAGTAAGAGCACCAACTACAACAGGCAAAAGTCTGAGGTGATACACACATAGCAGCCAAAATAACTCTGGGCAGGAAATGACTCCCAGAGGACAATCCTGCAAAATAAGGAAGCCTGACGAAGAGCAGCTCCTTCCACACGAGTAGCAAAGGATGAAAAATAGCATGTCATGGTAGGAAGGTGTCTTTTCTGGAGACTCTGTTTTCTGGCTTTCTTTTTCTTCATAAACAGAGAGAGAAGCTCACAAAAAACCCATGACATTTGAAATGAAGTCTATTACAAAGTCTCAGCTACAACTCCCCTGTGGACAGTATTATTGGGAGCTCCTGGGTGCACACAGGCTCTAAAGGAAGGTCTAAGGTGCTTTGTATTGTATCTCCTGCTCTGGTGCTGTGCCATGGCAATGTGCTGTGACAATTAACTTCTGATGGAGTTTTAAAAAATAAGTAACTGATGTCTTTAGGAAAATAGAAAGTTTGATGCAAAACCAGCTGGGAAATAAAAAACTAAAGCACATGGCTACTCTCCCAGTCTCAAGGGATTTGTTTCTCAAGGCTTATTCCTCTACATTGATCTCTCTGTAACTTTCGTTTTGCAGACTCCTACTCTTGTCTTTGCTTCTTCTATGCTACTACTTACCCTACAGACAACCTCTCCAGTCTTGAGGCCTCAGATGATTTCTGACTTTTCATTTAAATCCTTCTTTCAAGCATCCTGTTTTTCCCTGAGGTTATCTAAGAATGGTTTTCTGTAGCTCCTGCAGCCACACTGAAAGGATCCTCACCCTCGGTCTGCTCTTTTCTATGTTGTTTGTAAGAATGACTTTTCCTTTTCACAGGAAATTTTTCAGCAGTCTCTATATCCCTTTATGCTGCCGTGCAGGAGCTGTTTCATTGACACTGAACAAGTGAGAACAATCTCTGGGTAAAATGAGTAAAATGTCTGGGTAAGTTAATAGAAAAGCCCCCAATTACAATGCACCATTCAGTAAAAGCAATGGCAAGGAGCAATAAACACCATTATCTTTTACAATTAGAATATACCCACTGCCCACCACCAGTCTGGCAGTTCAAAGCCAGGTAAGAACTACATCAGCAACCTGTTGTGCCTTGAAGAATTAGTTTTATAATAGAACATTGATCAAAGGCATTGGTAGCAAGTTTAGTGAAGTGTTCACCATGTACAAAGTCATTGGAAAATTGCTCAGACCTGAACTCAGCCCAAATCAGGTAAACCATAAATAATCCTGGTTAAAGATGAGCTGTCAGCTCTGAACAAAGGAATTCCAAGACAGGGAAGCGTGGCCAGTCTCAGCAGCAATGGATGGTTTTAATGAGGATCCTTGTGGGACTTCACTCTCCAAGGGGGGCTGGGTTGGACCACGAGGAGCTGCTTCCCCTCTGGGCTGCAGCCACTGGATGTGCTGTGGAAAACAGTTTGTGGTGCTGCTTCTTCCCACAGCAAAATGATCCCCAAGGGAGGGAGAGCAGGTGAGCCCTGTGGAGGCTGTTCCAGCCTACAGGAGACCTGCAATGACAGAAATGCGGAGATTCCTGATGTCACCTAATTTAATGAAAAGATAGTGAAATACTGGAGATATGGGGAAAAGTTCTTAATGTTTTGCTGTGAACAGAGAAAACTGTTCAGGCTTTCTGGAAGAAGCTCATCCAGCTGAAACACGGGACAAAGTCTCACCTCTTGTTCAGGGCTGCCCAAACAGCTTCCTGCAGAAACTAAAGTTTAGTAAACAGTTGTCTACATTTTGTTTTGCACATTTACAGCCAGATAATGAAACATTCCCCCAGTGTGAGTGAAAACAGTGATATGCCTCCTGTGAAATCTCCTGTATTTGTGAAAAAGCTGGCACAACAAGCCTTTCAGTTCTCCAGAAATGCTGACAAAAGCTCCACTGAGGACAACTGGTGACACATTTGCTGAAGGACTAGACTGGAAACACTGACACAGCCAAGTGAGACCTGTCAGAGCTCAGGGATTTTTGACTCTCACTAAAATAAAGAGATTGTTTCACCCCCCCAAACCTTAGAGACACTTTGACTCCTCTGCAGTCCTGGGTAGTCTTAACCTTCTAGAAAGTTTACTTAAACACACATAGTTTATAACTGATATTTCTCGTGCTCCTAATTAGATAGAGATAACTAGTTTTCCAAGTACATAAGATACATTTTTCCCAATATAGAAATAAAATTTCAAGTAATTCAACGTGCACCTGCAGAAGTCCCTGTAAGTATGTTCATTCCTTCCTCCTTTTTCTGGGAGTCAGGGAGGAAACCAGATTAAAAATGTTCTCTACCAAATGCTCATTGTAGTGATATAATGAATGAAAGCAAATGAAGAAGGACAAACTTGATGCTGCTTGAATTGGTTTCTAGTCCTTTGGAACAGTTACAGCCCTTCCTGCACTGACGCACATGCCAGGATGAGTCCTCTTGCTCCTTTAATGCCACCATCAATGCACTGACAAGTATTTGTCACTATGACAATGCTGCACTTTCTCATTCCTTTTTAAAGTTCATGTTCACTACAAAACTCCAAGGAACTGAATTTGACCTTGAACCAATTCCAAAAATTTGGCTTGTGCACTTCCAGTTGAAAGAAAACTCAGGGATCCTGGCTCAAGGGTGAAATGGAAGCCTTGTTTGAACTACAAAATTAGTGCAGTTTGAGAAAAATTACTGTATAGTACAGGACCATAAATTACAGGTAACCCACGAAAACAATGAAGGTTTTTTAAAAAATAAAATCACTTTCCGTTAAAAGTCAATTATTTTGCTAGAAGGTCAAATATTTTCAGTAATAACACTGTTCACTGGTAGACCATGAAAACCTGGACACGTCTGAAATATGTAGATCTTTTAATATGCACAACAGAAACTGGCTGTTGGAACAGTGTCAAAGAGTCTCTGCAGAATTACAATGCAAGTCGGACCGCATGAAGTAATCAAAGTCTCAGCTTATTAAAATGTGTTATTTATGGCTTACAGAAAATATTTCTTGTCTGTGAAAGAGAAATGAGTTAAGAATTAACCCTTTTAATATTAAAGAGGTTCCTTTTTTTTCATTAGACATCCAAATACTGAGTTTTATTCATGAGGCAGACAAACCAGAGATGCCAAGTCTCCCACATTATCATCCGCTGGATTCATTCTCTAGCTAATAAATCTTCTGATTCACAGATTCTTCCTACAGAATCCTGATGCCTTACCCTGCTGGCTGGGGTTGCTGACGGTGTCTGCAAGGATTGCCTTGGCTGCTGGCACCATATGGCACTGCCCCATAACCACTGCCAAGCAAACAGGGCTTGGAAGGGCTGCTTTAAAATGGTTAATGCTTGTCTCAGACCAAGGCTTGTCCAGATATGTTGTCAAGAGAGAGATAAAATAGGTTGGGTCCTCCTCGACCAATCTAGTCAGCACAAACACTTGCTTTTTCTTGTAAAATAAAAGATTTTTCTCTCTCTCTCTCTCTCTCTCTCTCTCTCTCTCTCTCTCTCTCCATATATATATATATATATTTAGGGTTTAGTGTCTCTGTTCATAATTACATCTTAGCCAAAAAATTGAAGGACCAGCAAAACACTCCCCACCTGTCTGGTGCCCTGCATTTGGTCAGATGCAAACCCAGAAACAATGGGTTTGTAAAGCTTGGATTCTGCTCATCAGGCTTGAAACACATGGCCAAGCTGTGTCCCCACAGCAGCCAACCATCCCAGCCTGGAGGCAGGACTGGGCTTCCCACATACACTCCTTGGTTTTCCATGGCTGCTTGAGCAACACAGACAGCAGGAACTGGGCAACAACTCAGCCGTGGCCTGGCTGGCTCTGCTGACACGGACCCTACTCCTGGAGAGAGCCCCAGGGTGTGGCACTCCTGCATGGCAATAATGCCTCATTCAGGGAGGGTATTTACACCTCTCACACATGGATATAATTATTTCAGTTTGGATGTATAATAGATTTTGATGTGGAATGTTAATATTTTATGTGTGTGAATTTTTGCCCGTTTCATGCAATTTTATGCTTTGCCTCTTATTCCAAATCTTCAGCTGAAGTTGAAAAAAAAATTTTGACATAAAAGGAAGTGAAAAAAAAATATTTTGACTTAAACATAATTCACTGAGCTGATGATTTCCTGAAGTTTCCTAGTTAGCAGTGCTTGGTTCTCCTGAATAGCCCAGGGGACAACCAGGTGACAATTGCGTTAATATGAACAGCAAGTCCTGAGTCAATCCAGGTCAAATGTGGAAGATGTAGAAGACACTAAACACACTCCTGTTGAAGGAATAATCCTGAACATCTAACAAGTCTTCAAGTCAGTATTAATTTGTTATCACAGAATCATCACAGAATCCCAGAGTGGTTTGGGTTGGAAGGGACCTCAGAGCCCACCCAGTGCCACCCCCTGCCATGGGCAGGGACACCTTCCATAGGCCAGGTTGCTCCAAGTCCCTTCCAACCTGGCCTTGGACACTTCCAGGGATGGGGAATCCCTCCAGTAAGATGGCAATGTTAAACAATTTTTTGTTCTTGTCCAGGAATAGGGAAATATTGGTTTCAGACAGAGGAAACCAACACATTAAGAGGCTTTCCCAGCCTTGGCACAGCACTGTCAGACCTGGCACCCCCAATGAGCAAACAAGACTCTTAGCACCTGCCCACAGCTGCAGATCATTTCAAAAAGTGTATTAAGTCAAATTTCTTATCCAACTACTGTGGTTATATTAAAGGATTACATAAAATATTCAATTGGTCAAAGAAATAGCCTTGCTGTGCTGAAGGTTTTGTTAGAAAACAGGAAAATGTCTTTATCAGTCACTTGCACTGCATCTGTTCACTGAGGGCTTGGTGGGCTTTTTAAAGTCACAACATTGAAATGATAGTGGGTTTAACACTTTCCAAGTGCTTTTAAGTCTGAATAGTTCAGACCTGAAGTAAGTCTTCCCTTAGGGATTTAATGTATTTAATTATCTCTGAAGTTTTATCCATCATAATAGCTAAGTGAAATCATTGCTCTTGTATAGAACAAAGGGAAGCCAAACATATAAATCAATATTTGATTTTTTAAAGTTATTTACTGGAGTAACACATGACAGACACTGAAACAGTAAAAGAATTCCCAATAATAATTTTTTTAAAAAATTAACAAAAGGGTGTTTTAAAACAACGGAATTCAAGACTAATTAACCCAGGGAGATGGAAACGTCCTCAACAGTGTGGTGGGAGAGTCAGATAGATGAACAAAGGACACTTTTAAATACTTTTGCATTAATTCTAACTACAGGGTCAGGTAAGACCTGACTGGTCAGTGCTTATATAAAAGTGGTCTTGAACTTTCCTCAAGTTCCAGAAGACCTTCACAAAAGCCCAGGGTAGTGAAACCATCCTGTGAGTGTTGCTCCACGAGGAACTTCATACTGGTTTGCTTTGCGGTTGCATCCTAATGCAATCTCTGGACTTAGAAAGGGCATGAGGACATCAAAGATCACACCAAGATGCACAAAACTATGGATCCAAAGGCAATCAGAGTATGCAACTGCATTTAGAATTAGTTCCTGCCTTTTGGGGGAGGATTTCTCTTATGATTTTTCCCTATCAGCGTAGAGGAAAAAGGCTGCAGGAAAAAATCAAATGACCAGTCCTTCTCAAGAACTTGAACATGGTCTGGAGCCATCCTTGTGTGGTCCAGTACAATGCTCTCTTTCTCCTGCTCTCCTACCTGAACCTCCAATCTGTCCCCATGCTGAGATCTCTTTCCCAGCCCAGGTTTCTGTATTTTCTGCTTCTCCAGTCACCTGTGGTGCAAGCCTCCCAGAGACCTGGGCTCTCATGGCCACAAAACTTGTGACCTTTACTTGTGATCACAGAACATGCTGAGCTGGAAGGGACCCACAAGGACCATCCAGTCCAACCCTCAGCCCTGCACAGGCCCATCCCCAAGAGTCACCCCCTGTGCCCCAGAGCATCATCCAAACCCTCCTGGAGCTCTGGCAGCCTTGGGGCTGTGCCCACTGCCCTGGGGAGCCTGGGCAGTGCCCACCACCCTCTGGGGGAAGAGCCTTTCCCTGAGATCCAGCCTGAGCCTGCCCTGACACAACTCCAGCCATTCCCTGGGTGCTGTCCCTGGTCCCCACAGAGCAGAGATCAGTGCCTGCCCCTCCTCTGCCCCTCCTGAGGAAGTTGTCACTGCAATGAGGTCTCTGTGTGTGACAGACCTCCGGTTGAAAAGGCAAACCCCCAGGTGCCATCTGCTTCCCCTCTGCCCTGAACCACAGCCTGTGTGTCTCCATCCTTCCCTCCACCTCAGCAGATTCCCCTGACCTCGGGCTGGCCTGACACAGCCTGTCACCCCCTGACACACCAGATAAGATCAAAGGGCAGAGGGCTGGGTGTGCTGAGCTGTAGCTCTGTAATTTGGCCACCTCATGTCCACACAATGTGTGAGGATGGCTCAGCTCAGCCAGGGTGGGTTTTGCATTCCAATTTAGCACACAAATATCACATCTCATTAAGCTGTACAAAACTGCATCCACAACTTCTGTAATGTTTGCATGTAAATTGTGAACTGTAAATCCATATGGTATTTAAGGGAATACATAAAGGTTGCAGAACACACCAATTTACTTACTAATATATCCCTAAACTGTGTTTTACATTACATGTATTCCCTATCATATTATTAAATATGCAATCTACAAGGGATATGATTTGAATCATTTCCCAACCAGGCTCAAAAAAAAAAAAAAGAAAGGATTAATTCTCAAGTCCATTAATCAATGCTTTGCCTCTTGGCATGATTCCCTCATTCCCCCCACAGGGTGGTGGTGCTTGGAGCTGGCTGTCACTGCCAGCCCTGCTGCCACTGCAGCCCTGAATTGGGGCAGCAAGGAAGGGCAAGGGCTAGAGCAGCATTACTGTGCTCACACACCTTTAGCAGAGGCAACACTGGCGTAAAAGTGGAGTTTGAGGACCCAAATTCTGCCTAAATCCACCATCACTCCTGCAATACCTGGAATTCATGTGTTCTCCCTCCAGGATCCAAGACACTCCAGAGATTAGCAGGGCTCCACCCTGCTCAGAGAGACAAAGGCAATGCCACTCCTCTGATAAGGAAATTCAAAGCATTTCCTTGGATTTATCTACTCCCAGTGTTTCCTGGCCCAAGCAATTTTTGCCCCAGTAGAGTATGATCTGACTCTCATCTCCTGTGCTATCACAAAAGATACAATGGCAAAAGCATTACCCCACAAATACAGCATGGAGAGATTGGATAGAAATGAGCAATCAGTATTCAAGTCTGCTGGGCATGACTGTTGCTGACAACAGTGGAATAATAACTTTACAAGAGGAGATTCATATGGAATCCCAGGTCACAAACAAGAAAATTCAAGCATATGGAAAACAACTTGCACATCTTCCCAAGGGGAACCAGGACCCCTCAAGGAATAGAAGCCAAGAGAATCACAAAATCCCTGTTAGAGGTCATGCATATGGTAAACATGTTGGTCAGTAATCAACAATCTATCCCAGTTCTGCACTGGGTACCAGCTACAACCAGGTATACCCAGCCTGACTGGCATTCTCCTCATTTCCCATGAAGAAGGTGTTGTGAAGGACCATAAAACTGAACCGCACAGTGCAGGATTAATTCCAGATGAAAGCTGGAAGAAGCAGAAGCACAAGTGCAAACTGATCAAGGAACAGGAAGTTCTATCCATTTAGCACCAACACCTGGAGAGATGTTCAATTGAAGTAAAATAAATGACCCCAACCAGACTGTGAAAGTGAGTTTCTGGGCCGTGCTGGTGTTCTGTTTAAAGGCAACCCTGCAGCAGTGAGATACCAATCACACCACCACCACAAAGCTGCAAGCAGGAAAGGAGCTGCAGTCCAACACATGCACCCAGGTCTCTTTAATCCTTTTTCCTTTCAGGCAAATTCCAGACTATTCCCACCTGCCTGCTGTACCCGTGCTGATCAATTATCCTGTTGAACTGAAAGTGAACCTGCTGCAAAGGGGTAAGGTGGCTGCACTGTCACAGGCTCAGTTGCATGAAGACAAGGCATATAAAAGAGAGAACAGTAGTAATGACACCGATGTCCAGTTTAGAAGGTGTCTGATTTGGGGGAGGGGACTATTTGTTTTTTTTTTCCATTAAATAAGAGGATCATAACATAAATAAGTGAAAATACAGTAGTCTGAAAAAGGATTCAGGTGTTACTTTCAAGAGACTGCTTCTTTAACAAGCCCTAAAATGATCAATACCGGCCTGAGGCATCAAGCTTATTGATTTAGATAATTCAGGGCAAAACAATGCTGACCTCACAAAAAATACACTCATTCACTGGTTTAATAAGAAAGTTAAAATGTGAAGCTCTCTGGTTTATACCCTCAGAGCACAACAAGGACACCCAGGAGAGGTAAAATTTACCAAGTGGAATTTTGGCAGTCCCAACACTGAGCTGAAAGTGCCACTGCACAGCCCATGCCCCTTGGGTGTCATTCTCTGCCTGGTAGCTTTGCCAAGAGTGTCAGTAAAGAGGCTGTTTAGAAATCACACTAATGGTTAAATTAGGATATCTGTGCTCTACATGCAGCATCCAGAACCACCTGCCTTACAGAATTCACTCAATTGCCTTTAAAACTCAAGAACTGGTTGTCTCAACCAAGCTGGAGTCATTTTGAATTGCTGTCTGCTTTTATATATGCCTTGTTTGTCTGCCTGGATATGCAGGTTAGGAGGCTGCATAACTAACTTTGCACCTCGTGCTTTGTATTCAGGTTTGCTCCTCGGGTTCAAATTTCCAGAAAAAAAAAAAAAAAAGCTTAGCTTATAATTTTCCACAGCACTTGGTTTTCAAGAATTCTGTCCCTGAAATTTGTGAGGATTAGCTTGATCTGGAAAAGATTCCCCCTTCCTTCATTCCTCCCTTGGGCACGTTCTGACAAGCCCTGGTATTTAGTGAATGTCAGAGAACCTCTGGGAGCAGCAGGCTGGGGTTCTGACACCCAGTGGGGACGTGTTCTCTGCTAGGCCAGATTGCCAGCCTAGACCAGCCCACCTAGGTTGGAGACAACGGCAACAGAAAATATTCACACTCCTGATCTCATGGGGAAACCAACCAGCCCTTTCACAACCCAGCAAAGCACTGGCCTGGATATAAAAACTCTTTTCAACAGCTATGATTCATTTGCTGCTTTTGTGGTATTGCCAACCCCTCACGCTTTCAAAGTCAATCCCCAAAAGCTCATCAGATTGGCTCAACAGGGATGTCTTGCTATAAATACAGGTATATAAACACACACATGGATTACTGATTGCTTTTGGGATATGGAATTCTGAGGGTTGGAAATTTGAAAATGAATCCTCAAACTCTGCTGCACTGAGGGAACTTAAGTAGCTATTTTTAATAAATAAACATGAATTATTACATCCAAAAACTAACTCATGTTTAAAATAGAATGCTCTATAGTACAATATGACTTAATAAAACCACTACATAAGTCAAATTATTGAATTTTGAGTCAACATTTCTAGGTAGCAGTTTTTAAGAGGTGGCTTCAGGAGTTCTGGTGTTCAGTGGCAAAGTCACAGCTGAGATCAGGCTCCTTTAGACAGGAAATGGAACTGCCCAGTCAGTAAAGAATGACACATGAAAAATCTGCTGGGTTGTAATTATAGTCCACATACTTCCATTTGAAAAACAACAATTCTTAGACTATAAAGAGTTAAATAGAAATAACTGGCAAACTCAAATAATGGACCAGTGGAAATCACTGAGAATTAAGTAAAACATGCACATGTGAATTAAGTAAAATGAGGGCTTACAAGAAGGCTGGAGAGGGACTTTGGGCAAGGGCATGGAGTGACAGGACAAGAGGGAATGGCTTTAAGCTGAAAGAGAGCAAGTTTAGATTAGATATTAGGAAGGAATTCTTGGCTTTGAGGGTGGGCAGGCCCTGGCACAGGTTGGGCAGAGAAGCTGTGGCTGCCCCATCCCTGGGAGTGTCCAAGGCCAGGTTGGACGGGGCTTGGAGTGATCTGGGCTAGTGGAAGGTGTCCCTGCCATGGCAGGGCGTGGAATGAGAGGGGCTTTGAGGTCCCTTCCAACCCAAGCCATTCTGGGATTCTGTGATTTCTCTCCTTTTCTTTACAAACCTTAGCATGGCCAGTTTGCTCCCATGAACAGTTGGCTTAGTGTTGAGTCTAAACAAAGACTGTTCTAGTAAAAGGGCATCTGATCATCTTCCTTAGTAAATTAGTAAGTTAAAAACCTCCAGAAGCCTCAGAGAATGATCTTGGATTCACTGTTAAGGAATATCCTACCCTCAACAGAGCAGTAATCAGACTGGGAGCTTCCTAGAGTCAGAACCTCTGGAGACATGGAATGCTTCCTCATTTTGTCTACAACCAAATGTAGTGCTGGAATGGTTTTCTAAAGGAAGGGTTTTTTTAACATTTTCCAGTAAACCAACATACCAATAACCAAGAGAGCTAATGTCATCCTAAAGCCCAATCCAAATACCCCTGAAGTCAAGGGAAGTCTTCATTGACTTGGTCATCTCCCAGGTGATGTTTGGCAGCACTCAGGGTGGCCAGGCACTGGTTCTGAAGTGTTGGCACTTGTGTGATGTAGCCAAAAGTATTGTTCCATCTATGCTGAGAGTGACCTTGAGGCTAAGGGGTTGTCCAGACTTGAGTCATCCTCTGACCTCTGCAGAATTAGAAGTTGGCACTACCATTTCCCAGAAGAGTAGTGCTCTTCCCACAGGGACTGAGCTCCTAGAGAACACATTCATGGAATTTACACTTTGATCATGACCTGAGTTTCCCAGTTTGAAGAAGCCATCAGATAACTGTGGATTTTTAAGGTACTGAGATGTCTTATCTCCACCTCATGTGATCATCTCCCTTCTCAATGAGCACTGAGGGCTCTCAGAATCCTCCCCAGATTCATTTGGTGTCTCACAAAATCCAGCAGGTGTTGTTCAGGTCCAGCAGAACAGCATACAGCTGGAGGTGAAGGGCAGCAGCATGGGCTGACATTGACACTGAAAAGTGATCCAAGTGTTCCTTTTGCTTTTCTGTTTGTTTGGTTGGTTCTCCCTGGGGCCAAAGGGTTTTCATTTACAGCACCAGGTTTGCCCAGGAGAGGCAGGGATTTCCTCCACCCGTTGTGCATAGCAGAGATCCTGGCACTGGAGCTGCAGCTCCCACACTGCTACTATATTTGTCTGAAACAAGCACAGGCAGAGCACAGAGACAACAAACTGTGATAATAGAACATTGTGAATGTGCAACAGCAGCTTCCAAGTATTTGGAAATACTCTCCTACAGCACCTCAGTGACGGTGCCAGAAATCACAGCTTCGCGGACTCGTGGATTGATCCTCCATGTCCAGTTCTGCTGTGTCAAATACACTTCAAGAAAGGGGGACAGAGAAAATTAAACAGCTTACTCAGAGAAATGGTTATTATTAACAGGGAGCAGCACTGTGAGACTCAAACAGGAACCCCACGGGCCTCTCTGCAGCACAGACACAGAGAAAGGAGTTCCCATTAAGAGACAAGAGAGCACTTGGGCATATGAGTATTTCTCTAGACCATTAATTCCATATGCATGAGTCCCTTTTGATTACAAAAAATAATAAAATAAAATCACAGAATTGTCACCATTCTGTAATAATGTTTGTTCACTATTATGTAATGAACAGGAATGAGCTTCGAAATAACAGGCTCTGGGGCTGCAAAGAGTTGATTTTCTCTTACTTTTTCATTGGTCAGAATAGAATAATACTGTAAATTTGCTGTTGCATTTTTGTGTTTGGTAGATTTATATATTAATAAGCCACACAAAAATTCATAGTTTGATAGGACTTAACAGAAGAGATGAAATAATCCACTCTGCCAGTAGCAGAACTACTGCACCTTGACTGACCCCTGAGTGCTGGCTCATGGCTGGAGACTCTGTGGCCTCAAAATACAGAGCTTTTCCTGCAGATGGGGCACTCAGAACATTTCCCACCTGTTTCTCTAATAAATATTCACCCTCTGCTACTGCCTTTTCCAGTAAAGCCTCTGACCAGGTAGTTTTGTGAAACCTGAAGGTAGTTTGAAAGCCTTGCCCCTGGACCCAGCCTAGGTGGAAATAAGCTCAGTATCAGAGAGACAAGGAGAATCCCACTTGTTCTTTAGAAAATAAGATTAAAAGATAAGGAATGAAAAATGAGGAAAATGATAACAAAATGTCTTTCTCAGCTATTAAACTTAACAGTCTACATACAGCTTAATTGCTTACTCTGTATTCAGTTTTGAGCATATGCTGTTGTAATCATCAAGTGAAAACAGGGTTTAGGTATGCCAGATAAGTTTGTGGATAATGTGAAAGGAAAAATGTTGAGGCATACCATACCCTGAGTATTTACATTCCTGTTTTCATAATTATCTTAATTAAAGAGTAATTATTGCACTTACAGATAGGCTTATCTCAAACATGAAACTACCTGTCTACCATAATAAAAATTGGAAAACATCAAAATTGCATTTTTTGCTGTCTTTAATAGCTGTTCTGTACTCTAAATGCTGTCTTCACCACAAGAAAAACACATTGTTATACTCACTTGGTATTCTTGGTTTGTAAAAAACCAGTCAGGTTGCTAAGAATGGAGGCAGGATTTCCATTCTGGCTGGCAAAAATATGCTTTCACCTTATGGGGAAAAAAAAAGATAAATACATAAACTACTAACACAGGGTTAGCAGAACAATGAAAATGTAAGACTGGCCAACAGGGCTGAGAGGCAGAAATATGTGCTGTGCCTTCTGGTGACTTTGTGCCTGGGGACAGCAGCCCCAGCCCCAGCAGGGAGGGGGAATGTGGAGCCAGGTGCAGTGTGGGGCTTCTCTGAGCTATCAAGCATTTCATTAAGTTATCTCCTTGCCTGGCATCTGCCTCCACACTGCCTTGACAAGACACAACCAGAGCTCCTGAGACCCTTTCTAAGAGCTGCCCTGGACTGTTTGGAGATAAACAAAAGCAGGCAGGTAAGACACAGGATATGTGTTTTCACTAGGACTGGCCTGTCTTCCAGCCTCTTGACACCTCACCTGCACTTAGCCCAGATCAAAGCGGGGCAAAATAGTGGAGCAACCTCAGGGAAGATGCTGGGTCACTAAACTGGCAGGAAAGTAGGTGGGACTTGAAAACAGGTCAATTCACCAACTTTAACTCACATATTTTAAACACTGCCTAGAGAGTAAGTTAGTTAAAGTCTTATAAAGCTGCCAGAAGTCACAGCCTGCCTTGCTGCTCCCTGGGACCACGGGAAGTGCTCTCCAGTGGGACCAGCTTTGTCTCTGGTGTATGTGCTGCTCAAAAGAGGTGTTATTGCACTCATCACCTGAGGCACCTTCTAACCCCATTGATTTTCCTAGTCTAGACAAATCCTTATTTTCTTTTTTTTTTTTTTAAATAGAGGTAAAGATGCCTTTATTGTTACTCATGTTACTGCTTAGCTGAGCCTGAGCTTCTTTCTATTTAATTCAAGACAGTGTTAGGAGCAAATTCAGAAGCTGGGCTTGCAACAGAGCTGTGCTTGCTGGCACCAGCTGGTTATTGCCTGCTGAGGAGCTGCTGGGGCACTGCAGATAAATATCCACAGCTTTCCCATCACCGCTGGACATTGCAGGCCCACTGGCATCTGCTGTTTTACATGGCATTAAAACAAGCCCAAAATGAAGCTCTAATGCACCACAACAAATGCAGGAATCCCTGTGGCTGGTGCAAAGCACAATGCAGGGACCAGCCTATCCTCACTGGGCAGTGACAACCACAACACTGAATTAGTGGCACTTCACCAGCCAAAAATGTGCTCTGTGAATGCTGTTCCTTCCTGTTCCACCACAAGTACTGTTAAGATTAGTACATCCTCTTCAAAGGCTACTCTTCTCATCAGTTTTGTTGGGGTGGGGATTGATAACAGATGTTGGGGACACGGATTTGTAGCAACCAGCTCATTGCAGTGACAGGAGCATTCGCTCCTTTGTGTCATTTTATGTTGCCAGACTCTTTGAGATGCTGCTGAGGTTTTGCTGAGTGGTCTTAATTGTGTCACTGCTGCTGAGCAGAAGAGATTTCCTTAAAATAAACAATAAAGAACAAACCCCCAAACCCCCCACAAACAAAATCCACAAAAAATTGCCCCTCAACAACTCACCAAATCACTTCAATCAGCACCTAAATCTTTTTACTTCTAAATAACTGGAACAATAAGACAGAAAAATGAGCAAATGCATGGAGACAAGAGAGTTCCTACAGCTATACTGGGACAGTTGCATCAAAGATATGACAAGGTTGATATTTATAGCAAGATATACAATAGTGGTTTTACTTGTGCAACTAGAGAAACCAATTAACTTGTCCAGTTTCTATGTTTTACTAAAATGAAGTGATTTTCCAAGCCAGGCACCTATTTTTGACTCCCAAAAGCTGCCTGTGATCCACCACTCAGTTGAAGCCTGTGGTCATACTGCTGTCTGAGGGATGCTTCTGGTTTTAAACGTGGGGTTATTTCTACTGCAGCAAAATAACCTGAGTGCTCAAGGAGGCTTATTCATCAGACTTGCCAAAGGAACTTACTAAACAAAAAGCTTTTACTCTTATTCCAAATAATAAAATTTTTCTTCTAAGATTTCACTGGTTAAGGCTTTAATCCCAACGACTACAAGTGGGGCTGCAGGATATCGGAAATATATGTCCTGCACACACAAATCTGTGTGCCTTTTGGAAACGGCTTTCCTTTGTTTCCATCCTGCCCTCCAGTGGTTTAACTGGGGGTTAACTGGAGGATAGGTCAAGGCAGAGCAAAACAAAACATTTTAGCCTTACTTGCTGAAATTATGATATGTGTAAAAAGAAATAGTTTTAATAAAGTAATGAACTGTTAATAAAAAGAGAATTTCTAAGATAAATGCTTCTCAACACTGATTAAGTTCATGAAGAAGTAAAATCACTTTGCAGGTATAATTTTCAAAGCCTTACATTGAAGACAGATTTTAACTGAACCTTTCTGAATTATTTTGGAGATATATGGCATGAAGCTGGGTCAGGGCATGGAGTTGGGTCAGGGCAGGCTCCGGTTGGATCTCAGGGAAAGGCCCTTCCCCCAGAGGGCGGTGGGCACTGCCCAGGCTCCCCAGGGCAGTGGGCACAGCCCCGAGGCTGCCAGAGCTCCAGGAGGGTTTGGACAATGGGACAGGGACAGAGTGGGATTGTCTGGGCAGGGCCAGGAGTTGGACTCAGTGATCCCTGTGAGTCCCTTCCAGCTCAGGATATTCCATGGTTCTGTGACTCTATCAGTGCAATAAATCAACTGTTGATGCCAAAGGAACTACAGCCTTTGGCCATGGGTTACTCTTATAAAGCACAACCTCTTACTGGAAGAAATGTCTGTTCTCACCTAAACCCTTTCAAAGGGATTGCAAAAGTGCACTTCCCAAAGTGGCTTGTTTTGTGCTCTGCACTTGGGGATGTGCCTGGTGACATGTTCTGTGGCCTCACTGTTCACAGCACACCAAGGAGAGGGTGCAGGGGACTCTGTGTAAAGATCCTTCCAAAGCATTACTGGCACAATTTGACTTAAAATAAAAATTTTACTCTTTTGCTCTTCTGAAATTCTTGTTTTCCCCTACAAGGAGTGTGTTTTGTAGAAGAGGGAGCGAGCTCAGATTCTACCCAGGTGCGGATCTTGTGTGGCCAGCACCTGACTCTTACCACTGCACAGGGGCTGGCCCTGGATTTTACACCCTGAGCACATGGATGGGAAATTCTACCACTGGCAGAAGACTGGAGCATGAGGGATGAAGGACTCCTCTCCAGGCTCCATGTGCAGAGCTGACCTCAGAGACAAGTGTCTCACCCCTGAGCTTCGGATTCCCCCCAGCTGGCCCTTCACCTGCTCTCTCTTGCCCATGTCAGACCCTGCAGAGCCAAGACTTGCTTGTTTTCTTCTCTCCAACACTGCTCTACCTGACACAGGTGGGTTTCTTCAGGATTTCTTCTGTCACTCTCAGATGTCGTTTTTTTAACCTGTGTTTTTAACCTTCTGATGTGTTTCCCCCCTGCAGCAATATTCTGTCTAATATTACATCCAGTCCCACCCCCTGCCATGGGCAGGGACACCTCCCACCAGCCCAGGTTGCCCCAAGCCCTGTCCAACCTGTCCTTGGACACTCCCAGGGATGGGGCAGCCACAGCTTCTCTGGGCAACCTGTGCCAGGGCCTCACAACCCCCATTTGACTGTGATGGTGCATTGGTTTCTAAATAATAAGGTTAGATGTCTTATAGGGTCTTTGATAATTTTTTTGCATTGGTTTTGTTGTTGTTGTTGTGTTTGGTTTTGTTGTTGTTATTGTTTTTCGTAGTTTTTTAAACCTCTAAATCTAATTTTCAAGTCTTTATGACACCGTGAAATTTCTAATTCTCAAAATAACCCATTTTCTTATGATTAAAGAAAAGCACATGCAAAGAGAGCAGGCCATGCTAGTTTGTCTCTTGCCATTATGGATATTTTACCTGCTGAGAACTGGGTTAAAGGACCTGCATAATTCCCTCAGCCACAGCAAGTGTGTGAATGGTAATTATTTCTACACCAGTAGCACAGGGCCTTTGTTCCACTTTGGCAAAGCCTAGGAGAGTATTGATTTGTGCTGCAGAATAATGGGTGTGGACAGGAGTTTCTTTCACTGGGAGCTCAGGAGCTTGTTGAGCTCATACTACCCAGCACTGTGAACAAGAAACACCCACAGCAGCATGCAGCCCACAGACTGTGGGTACAAATTGGTGCTCTGCTGACCACAGACTCTCACAGAATATTCTGAGTTGGGAGGGACACACAAGGATCAGGTGGTATTTGACACCCTCCACTTTCAAATGATCTTAGTGCACAAAACAAACCAGTTGAATGTGAAGACTCCATGCCCTGGTTTCCCTTCCAGCTTTTGCTACTCCCTCTCCATTCAAAGCAGATATCTCAGTGGCATTTTAGTGTCTAAAGCTAAAGGTGTGGGCCATTTCTTTCTGCCACACACCAGCTGCCTCAATTCCAGGGCAAGTGCATTTTTGCAGGATAAAGCTCCCTGGAAGTTCATCCCTCGACACAAACCCACGATGACCTGCACTGAGACCTGCACCTAATCAAGACCTGAAATCAGCTGGTTCACTGCCTGGGTCCTGCAAGACACTTGTGAGAGCAGGGGTTTTTAGAGGGTACATAAAGCACAGAGACAAGACCATACTCCTTACAAAGTAAGTACCAACTTCTGTAAAGTTCCACTAGTGGATATTATTTTTACAATAACCTGGTGTTGAACAGGGGAAGATACAAGCTCAGTTGTCTCCCAGTGAGGGCTGAAGGCCATATCCCTCACGTTCCCAACAAAACTGGCTATTTGGCCGCTGTCAGCCCATGGAAGGGACACTGAGTGGGATGTAATTCGAGGTTCACAGGTGGCCAAGCTCTTGTCACCATACTCTGTTTGGAGTCATTAGGGCTACACGAGGTTCTGGTCCCAGCTTCCTTGTCTGTCTTCACATTTTGGATTTTAGAAGCTATTTGGTAAAAACTGAAGTGACTAAAACAACAGAGACAGAGGCTTGGGGCAAAGAGGGGGCAAGAGGAGAGGAGGTGAAGTTGTGACTGAGAGAAGAAAACAGACACAAAAACTCTTGTGCCCAGAGCTTGTTCTAATACAACAGGCCATCATTTCTGCTTGTTGTATGGAACACAGACATGCACCTAATGAATGTTCTGAACATTCTAGATAATCCCCAAACCTTATTTCTGGCTCAGAGTGCAGCTCTTCCCTCCAATAGGGAATGGCCATACCTTGGCCACCCCTGCCTGCCCAAGAACTCACAGCTTTATGAAACACGTTCACAGTTGCAGAGGTGAAAGTAAGATTTTTGCACAGACAGTGGATGTCTGGGACAAGACTGACTTCAGGGTTATAACTGATCAAATACCACCGAGGAAGCACACACATGAAGTGTGGCAGAGGCATGGCAACAGATATCCAGAAAGGAGTCAGATATACCTTACAGTCTAACTGCTCATATGTGGAGGCCCCTGCAACACCACAGCAATGGTCAGTATTTAAAAAAAATGAAAAAAAAATCTTAGAATAGGTCAAAATCTCTTCTTGTTTCACCTCCTATTTCTGAATATTTCCTTTTCAATGAACTGATATTTAATATTTCCTCCATAAGGGCACATTGAACCTGAGAGGAGCTCAGCTGGATAGAGTTTGGTGCTAACAATGCCAAGGTTGTGGGTTCAGCTCCTGTATGGGCCACGCACTGAAAAGCTGGACTCGATGATCCTTGTGGATCCCTTCTGACTCAGAATATTCTGTGGTCCTGAGCTGGTCCAGGTGAAGTCTTGGCTGGGCCCAAAGACTAATCCATGAGCTCAGTGTCACCAGAGTGACTGAAATAGTGGAGGGAGCTCACACAGCTCACTATAAAGAGAGGGCAGCGTTTGGCTCCAGCTGGGAACATTAAAACATTTGACTGATTCTTGGGAGCCCTCAGGAAATGCCTTCAGTACCTGCACACCAACATGATTGTTGTTCTGGGTAAACTTCTGTTGTGGCCAGAACCAAGATTATACAAAGCACAATAAGGAACAGGGGGCAGGGCACCAGCTTCCCATTCCTGTCCCACCACACGACATACTTTTTTCCAAAGGGAATGTTTAAACATTTGCTATTTAATGATTAATCACAGTTGTGCAAAAAAGGGGAAGGAAAAAAGGGAATTAATAGTTATGTTACTAAAATTAGTTATAATCACCTGCAAAATTATTCCCTTCATTTACCATAAGTGGATGTGGAGAGAGAGATTGGAGGCAACTTGAATAAGTTTTAATAATTGTTAATAATAATAATAATTATTGTTATTATTATGACAAACTTCCAAAAAGCTGTGCTGATCTTTATTATTAGTTCCTCCAGACAATTCGAACATTGAATTTTTTAATATAATGGTAGAAAACTATAATCTGTGTGGTTTTCACAAACCATCATTACTCTGCAAGTTCCAGATTCTGTACTGATTATTGTCTTCTAGTTCACGAGTGAATCTTCTCACCCATTCAATCAGAATGTCTCTGGTCCATTTCCCATCACTCAGGATTACGACAAACAGCTTGGCACTCAGTCAAACTAGGACAGCTTTACTGATAAAGCCAGCGGGGGAAGCAAATAATTTGTCAAATCTTGCTACTTCCAAACATAAAGAGCCCTGCAAATCAATCCACGGAAGTGTTCTCAGTTGGATCCCGATGGCAGAGAGGAAAGGGCAGCCCTGTGCTCACTGTCTGAGCTCTGACTGAGGGCCACAGCATTCTCCAGTGTATCTGCTCCTCACCAGAGAGGAAACGTGCAAGATACTGGGCAAAACTGGAGCAGGGCTAAGGGACAACTCGGAAAAGGTTCTTGAATTGCACCTTCTTAGGTCCCATCCCTTCTTAGGTCCCATCCCTTCTTCATGCCCACAGAGCCAAGTGCAAGTCATCTGGTGGGTGGAGAGAGTTCAAAAGGTTTTCATCAATGAATCTTGGGGAGCTTCAATTTCATGTCAAAGAGTCCATAAAGAGGTCAGGAAAAAACAAACCCAGGGGGACACCCTTAGGTGCATTTATCAGGTTCCATGTTAGCACTGACCATGGATATTGATTTGTGACATCTGCAGTTTTGGAAACAAAAACTCGAACCATGCACGCAATCCATTGGAAAACAAGTGGCTCCAAAACTTTGCACCAAAAAATTTATTTCATTTTTTGTGAAAAAACACCAGTTACTATAATGCCTCACCAACCTGAACTGCACCCAAGCTTTGTGCTAACACTACCCAGAGTGTTTACCCCCAGCTCCACGTTGAAGTGATCTATTAAAACATGCCCAAAGCTTCACTGGGAGCCCTCACCTTTCTGAGGGACAGTGAAGCAGGTGAGCTGTTTGCAACATAGTCAATACTGTCACAACTTGCTTGTTGGCAAGGCAGGACTTATCCCAAAGAGTTCAACTTTGTGTTTCCCAGGAATACGAATGCTGAGAAGACTATTGCAGTGTTATGACTGTTGTATCTGTATTTCTTTTCATCTAAAGCTATGCACTTAGTATTTGTGACTGTCACATGGTTTTGCTTCCCCTCAGTGTCCCAAGGTTGGTACTTACTGTCAAAAAGGAAGGTTAAATTCTTTTGTGTGATGATGGTCTACAGAGAAAAACAGCCTCTATTTTACTCAACCACTTTGTATCTCTCACATGGGTTTCGTGCTTTCCAGGCATGTTCAGATCCTGTGTTCAGGTAAAGATTTAAGATGCTCCTGTCTCCTCTTTGTGATCAGTTAACCTTGATACCACAGGCTCATTTCTAAGCTGCTCCAGATTTTTGGCCTCCCTGCCCTTAGGCTACTCTGTGCTACCATCCTGTTTCTTTTCATCTGGGGCTGGCTCCTGAGTTTTAGGGAAGCAGTACCAGCCCCTAAGGCTGGCCCTGGCATGGTGGAGGGCAGCACAAAGCATTCCCAGGACTCCATTCCCAGCAGAGCAGGGGTTCAAATCCCCAGATCCCTTTAGGAAGGGCAGAAGGAGGATTAGGTGAGTTCGTATTCCTTTTGCATGGGTTCAGCCAGGCTCTAAGGCTGGGGTTATATAACTGCAGATGGGCAGCCTGCCTGAACAAGACAGTGTTTATCCACGGGAGGCAGGATCCACACAGCCTTTCAACGCTGAGAATAAGCCAAATTAACATAAGCCCTTTAACTTGCATGTTTGTGGACTCTCCTGTCCCCTAAAGCCCCAGCAATAACAGTGTTATGCCCGGATTGTGTAGCACATGTTGCAAACACTCCCACAAGCCAGGGAAGCAGTGTGCATGTATGAAACCATTCCCCTGCTTCAAAGGATACAACTGCTGCACAAATCACTGTTTCTTTGCCCCAAACCCTTTGTTGCAGCCCTGTGCAATATATCAGAGCTTATCACCTTTGACATGACAAAGAATCTCCTCTGCCAGCATTCTCAGCTCACAACCAGCCAATTAATTCTCATTCCTCCATCAGGGCAAGTACTCCAGAGTTAATAACACACTAAGAAACACCTTCTCGGGGAAATTCCTGCTTTCTGGGATGTTGTCACTGGTATTTTGAGAGGGGAAAAAACCTGAACTCCTTTTTCTCTAGAAGAAAGCACATGAAATAATTAGAAGAATCAGACACATACAGTTTTGTTCTTTTTAGTGAACATTTGGAATGTGAATTAAGTAATTGTCCAAGGATCTTGATTCTTTGGAGCTGGCTGAACATGACCTTCTGACTAGAAGGTGTACAAGTGTATAATTATGGCACAATGACTGAGATAGGAAGACCTGTTCACCCAAGGTAGCTGATCTTTGGTCTGCTTGGAGAGCAGAAAAACAGCTCTCTGCAGGTTCTTAGGCATACTGTGAAAATTACATGCCTGTTGAGGTGTGAAATTGTTTTTTACTAGCCCCTAGGAGAACAAGAGACTGCAGAGGAGTCTCTGTGAGGCCAGGAATAACTTAGTTGGGTGTGGAACAGCACCTGGGCTTTATTTCAGAGCAGAGACACAGCCCAACAGCAGCACTAGAGTCAGACAGGTCCCCAAACAACACAGCAATGCAGCAAGTCAGATCCCCAGAGAGAAAACTAAAACCCTAAGAAGGGCCATCCATTCTGTCTGTGGTACAGGAGCTTAAAAACTCCCTGTCTAAACTCAGCCAGCAACTGAGTGGGAAGCTGCCTAACATCAGGCTTGGTTTATAGTTACTGATAACTTTAGTAAGACCTCAGCTTAGTATGTCCTAAATCCCAGCTCTCCCACAACACCCAAGGAAGCTTTGCACGAAAGTGGTATCCACTTGGAAACACAGCCCAGAACTTTCTACAAGTGAAAACACCTGACCCATTATTCTCAACAACCTGAAGAGGGCAGTTTGTTGATAGCAGAGGTGGAAATGTAAGCGATTAAAGCAAGGGAGGACGAGTGTGCAGTGCAGGGATTAGAGCGCTCACCTGCCAGGGAAGAGTCCTGAGAGCTCCTGCTCTGCTTGACACACAGCCCAGTGAAAGGACAGAATGAACCCTGGGAGCAGGGACTGAGATCTCTCCTCCCAGCCAGCTCCCCTCAGAGTGCTGCTCTCTCCTTCCCTCTGCCTGGCCTCACAGAGCTCAGCAGAGTGGTGAGGATTGCCCTTGCCCGGACTGCTCTGGCACTTGAAGCATTCTCCTTCGAGGTGGGAGTTGAGGATCTTAATGCAGCCAGACCGAGGAGGGAATTCTGTACCTCTCACTTCCTCACAAATCCCCTAGGACATTGAGTAGCAGGTTGCAGAACAACAAACTTTAAAAAAAAATTACCCATAGCTCTTGCATTTCTGCAGGAAACCTCATCCTGTCTGTGCCCCAGAACACATAAATTGTCCAGGCTCTGTTTCCTATTTAAACTGATACTCTCTTGAACGTGGCAATCACATTGGCAGCAACACTTCATATAAATGCTGTTTTCTAGGGCAGAAATGGAACAAAAAATTACTCGGTTTCAGCTACACCAGACTGACCTCCAAGACTAATGTTGCTTGCTTTCAACCTTGAGCCAAAGGAACCTTTAGTTGCAGCATTGCACACTGATGGGAATGTCTGGTAGGTGGAACTCACACTCTTTGGAGCTGCCTAAAGACACTGAACATCGAAACTTACTACATAAGGTAAGAGAAAGGGAAGGGGTTTATGGGCACAGCACAAATGAAGCTGCCAAAGAGACATATTTAAGAGCACTTTGCTAAATGTTTTATCAGCATCCTCTGCTCTGTATTAATTGTATGCAAACATTTTGTATTCCAGAGCAGTATCACTTTTCCCTTGAGTTCCAGTTCTCTCAACACATGAGAATGAAATAAGAATGAGTGATATGGATCTAGATAGCACCAGATATAAATACCTAGAAACACATACTTTTAAACAAATTAGATCCAATTAATGTGAAAGTGTGTAGTGCATCACTGCATTGATTTAAACAATGTGTAACAACACGGTGCAATATGGCAACAGGACACACACCTGAAAAAATGTCTCCTTTCTGAAGCCATATTCCAACACAGGATCCCAAACAGAGGCTCTGTAAAGAAAAATGATGGCCATTTACCTTGTGCCAGTGGAGTTATCACCCGTGTTATATTTAGCTAACAGACAAAAAAGTGACAGGGCGTGAGCAGACTTGTGCAGGAACATCCTTTGGCAGCCGAATCAGGGAGAGACATTGACTGTGGCCTTGGGAGGAGAAGGCTGGGAGATAAGTGTTTTCCTGCGGGTGGGAGGAAGGTCCAGGCCCTTGCTGGTCGCAGCAGAGCTCAATGATGACGTTAGAAGAGGTTGGGGGAGTATTAATAAATGCCAGGAGGTATCACACTCTCAGAAACCAGGCGAGGGCTGGGTAAGAGTCATGGATGGCTCATCAGAACCATAAATCAGCTCTTTCCGGCCTGTCTGACCTCCTGTCTCCTACCTCACATCCAGGAAGCACTAACACACTCCATGCCCCCATGCCCAGGGTGTGAAGGGTGTGCACAAAACAGCTCTGGCAGAGCAAGCTAAGACACAGTCCCTGGTGTGATTGTTAACATCACCTACGTCACCAGGGACAGCTGGGCTGACAGGTATTGAGCAGGGGAGATGATGTGAGAGATGTAAACAGATGCCAGTGGATTCTGCAGTCCTGATTACACAACTGAAAGATGAAATATTTTTCTATTCTGTTACTGTCAAAGAGAAACTATTCTTGGGGAGTGATTGAGAACTAGTTTTGGGTTTCTCTATTTTTTGGTGGTTTTTTTAAATAGATAATTCAAAGGTGTTCCTCAGCCTGGGTTATTTCTGGCTGAGTATCATCACAAGTAACTGCATTCTTGTCTCACACAGTGACATGATGTATCCCCATCTCCAGTCACTGTGTCTTTTCCCAGAGCCCTTGGTCGGAATGGATGGATCACACAGACACATCACAGCTCCTGGGGAACAGCAGGTGGGTTGCTCTGCCCCTGTGTCTGTATTCCTGGGAGGGCTCCGTGATGCCCAGCCCAGGCTGCCGGTGCCCAGCGTGGGCACACACGGATTGCAGACCTGCAGCACAGCCCTGAGAGCACCTGGCAGGCAGCAAAGAGCAGGATTGGAAGGGAAATAATCCGTGTACACACGTGTGTGTGTGTGTGTGTGACTAGAGTAACAGAAATACATATGTCTACACACAGACCGAGTAAGGGGAATAGAACTTTTGCTGAAATAAAGAAAAACTCTGTTAGAGCCCCACATCTGGAAGAAAACTCCCTTCCTGTCCTTTGCAATCAGCTGAGAGGGTTGGTGCTGCTGTTTCAGCTCGTCATAGCCATTCACAGGAGCACACAGCAGTCTGGGCCCTTGCAAAAGGAATGTTTTCTTAACAGCAAGAAGAAATGTGTGCCTTACTCTTTAGCAAAAAGGAGAAAGTGCTCTCTCCTGACATCCAGCCCTGGAGACATCCAGGGTTGCTGTCAGATGTAATTCTGCAGTGTAGAGCACTCTGAGGGGAACCAGTTCTTCATGTCCCCAGGCAGGTCTCTGGAGCCCTGAAAATGGCCCAGGGTTAAGTAAAAGGATTGGGCAAGATCCCAGTAACAATATACCCAGCTTCCCCAGGAGCAATTGGCTCCCATTGTTTCCTAGTGGTATTTTCCACTTGCTTCCTAAGTGTTTACATCTCTTGTACCCAGTAGGCTCTTCAGGATAGCCCGGTTTTAGAGAAGGCTCACCAGGAAGTGCCAGAGCATGGAGGGTGACAGACTACAATGGCTCAGAGAGTCAAACGGGGCCAAGATACGCAGTGCCTCATGCTCCTAATCTGCCTGCAATTAAGATACTGCCTAAGCAAATAAGCATGTCCAGTTGAGGACTTAAGCCATGGCTCCTGAGGGGAGTCACGGAGACAGGGAACCTTAGAGAAAGATTTGGGATGCAACTGGTGCAGATGGATAGATGGAAAAGGGTTCCTTCGTCTCTCCCTGGATTGACAGGAAGCCAGATGCTTTTTCCACTGGTGACAATTTACATCCCATGATGGAGCTGAACCCGGTGGTTTCATTTTTTCCCCTTTCAGTGCAACTGAGGAATTTCTCAAACACTGACTTTTCTCAGAAAACTCTGTAGCTTGACTAGGTACCTATGCTGTAAATGATAGAGCATTCCTCATAAACCCAGCTGGGCTACATACTCCTGACCACACCTGGGGCCAGTGGCAGCATTTGGGGAACTTCTTGGGATCTGAGTTCATGGACAAGAAGGGGAAGGATGAAGATTAGTGTTCTAATAATTCAAAAAGAGGTTCTGAAAAGCATAAATGGAGCCTCCTGGCCCAGCTCTCTAACTTCCATTTTCCCTTCTGCAGGTTTTCTCCAGTGAAGATCAGGCTGCCCCTGGAAAGCTGCTGAGGAGAATTCACAGCAAAAGAGCTTGACAGCAGCTTCCACCAGGAAATGAATGTGCTTTCCAAGGGTGATGGCTGGGACCTGGGCAGAGGAAGGAAGTGCTCACAACACACAGGCCCCCAGGAGCCCAGTGGGTCAGGTTTCACAAGTCAGGTAGTCAGGGAAGTTCAAATACATTCTACCTTCTGCCAGCACTCATGTCCCTCCCAGTGTCTCAGATGTGGAACTTGCCCCAGCGAGGGGATAAATTCTTGTTGTCTCCCAGCTCAAGTAAAACACATCTCCGTGCTGAATGAGCTGCAGAACAGAAAACCTTTGAGAGAGAGTAGATCAGACAAATTAAACAGAGCAGACTAGAGCAAGAGAAATGGTATTTGTACCTGGGGAAACAGCGACAGTGGGCAAGGCTTGGCAAAAACCAGATAGCAGTGCTACTGATTACAAGGGGGTGGTCTGCAGTGTGTTGTTTCCACTGAGAGAAAACAGAAGGGGACCTTGGAGGGAGGGGGAAAACATGTCTTCATTCAGCTTTATGAAGAGAGAATAAAACAATAATGTTATGGAAATGCATGGCAAAGAGAAATTAAATTATGTTGTAATAAAGGAAATTGAATTAATTGTTTACAACAAGTTATGATTTATTTTTAATGATAGAAAAGACAATGATCCTGAATGGAACATACAAAACCATATATATCAATGTCCAAGTCCTTTTCACACCCTTTCCTATATTTATAATTAAGAAGGAAGTCTTCTAATGACGTGCCTCAGAAAGAATGAGAAATTACTTAGGTAAGTTAAATAGCAGTTTCAAGTCCTCCTGGAAAATGAATTATGATCAGAGGTCACACTCATCAGTAGGTCTGAAGAGAATGAGAGACACTCTTTGGGTGCATTATCCATGTGTAAATTAGTTGTGTTTCTGTAACCAACACATGGCACATAAATAGGAGGTGATTTCAGTTGGTGGGTTTCCTATGAACTGCTTCTACACAGGCACTGAGAATCCGCTTTTAAAGACAATGTCAGAGTGTTATTTTGGTTCCATGATGAGCAGAGATCCTAAAGTAAGAGTGTGGCCATGCAGAATGGTGGCTTGGAGTGTGTGTGGCTAGCCGTCGCGAACGACGATGCTTTTTATGCCTGCGCGAATGGATTTATTACGTGGAGCTCAGCGTGCGCGGAACTGGCCCCACCCCCTTTAGCCCTGGGACGCTCCCTAGCCTTGGCCGGGGCAAGCCCGGACGAAGTTGGCAGAGCGAGACCCGCAGGACTCGAACTGGCGTCCTTCCGAGAAGGAGCACGGATCCAGGGGCGGCGGCTTTACCCACTCGGCCACAGCCGCTGGCGGTGGCTTGGAGTATGTTAATGAAATTAGACAGTCTTTAGGTACTGACTAGCATGTTCAAATACAAAAATCAGTGCTGGCCTGTGTGAGGTCAGGAGAGTCAGTGTCTGAATGTTGTGCCCATGCAAATATCCCCCTGCTCTAAACACAACTGCACTTCATAGAATCATAGAAACACACACTGGTTTGGGTGGGAAGGGACCCTAAAGACCATCTCTTTCCAGGGACATCTCCCACCAGCCCAGGTTGCTCCAAGCTCTGTCCAACCTGGCCTTGGACACTTCCAGGGCTGGGGCAGCCACAGCTTCTCTGCCCAACCTGTGCCAGGGCCTGCCCACCCTCACAGGGAGAAATTCCTTCTCAATATACATCTAAAACTAATCTCTTTCAGTTTGAAGCCATTCCCCCTTGTCCTGTCACTACATGGTCTTGCAAAAAGTCTCTCCCTACCTCCTTGGAGGTTCTCTTCAGGTACTGGAAGGTCACCCCTAAACTTTCTCTTCTCCAGGCATCCACTTACCCAGGAACATCCCCTGGCAGCTCATGACTCCTCATTAACAAGCTCCTTCTCATTAACAAGCTCTGAATGCGGAGCACTCACACAATTATCCCAGCTGTGTACACAGTTTGGGGAGGTAGAGCTAAATTGTCATTAATTGAGATGCTAAAGCACTTCAAGGCTGCCACAGTGGCACCCAAACTCACTGTCCCTGCTGCTGTGGGGGACTGTCAGTCACTATAAGAAACTACATGGCTGACTACTCTGTTTCCATCTCTTAATCTCCTACAAAGGCTTTGAAAACTCTTAAAATGTGTTTTCATTTTACCTCTTGGATACTGAATCTTTGACCTGCATGAAGAATTGTGTTTGCTGCTCTCAATGCCATAATGGATTTTATAAACTACTTAAAGTCTTTTTGAGGGTTGCACTTGTCTAGATGAGAGCACAGCCCTGAGGGAAGGTGGATTCCCCCAAAACTGAGTAGCTTTCATTCTCTAAATGAGCATCACCTTGGGCAACATGACAAAACCAGACTGACCTTGACCGTGTGCATTCCTCATTTTCCCTTTTTCACAGATAACTGGAAAGATCCATTCACACTGTTCTCTAGCCTACAAGATCTGCCTTTCTCCTGCAGACACAACTCAATTATAGTACTCTATAGCATGGGATATGGTATCTATATGATATGGTATCTATGGTTTCTACATATCATATAAATATTTGGTTCCATATTTGTCTAGAATTCCATTCCTTATGTACTCAGCTTGCATTTGTCCATATGAGATAATCATTTCCCTTATGTAATACGTGCTGGAACCCTCGCTCTGGTAAAAGACAATAGTATTTTGACAAACTGGGATTTTCCAACTGAAAGAGCAAGCTGTTGGGAACAGGGGGGCCAGAACTTCCCCTTGGGTTTTCACCTACATTACAAGGTGCTGCTTTCAACTAGTCCAACCTGAAACAGCCCAGGACTGACCAACCTGAGTTACTGCTTTTCCCCTCATGGCTTCTTGCCAGAGTTGCTGAACCCTGTGATTATAAAAAAAGCCAAGAAATGGGTGTTCTCTGGGTGTTCTCTGGACGGACTCCAGGATGCTGGAAGGAGTTCTTTATCTTGGCCCACACAAGTGAAATTGTTGTCCTGGTAGACACACTGGGAGTAAAAATGTTTGAAGCAAGTCCAGTTCTGCTTCCTCCAAAGACCCAGAGCAAAAAGTCCTTGAAGAGCCTTGGAGCTGTCTGTCATCATTCCCTCACTCCAGCCCAGGCTCAACAATGGCACTCGGTGAGATAAGCAGTGAGAGGGAAGGGCAGGCACTGCCGGGGTGGGTTGGTGCAGCGGGGCACTGGCACTGGAAACAGAGCCCAGCAGCTCTCCCAGGTCAATATGCTGCTCCTGAGATTGAGAGAGCACCGACAAACCGAACAGCACCTGCAAGTTTCTAGTTGTGCTGCTGCTGCCAAACACACACTCTTCGTTTGCAGCCTGGAATAGCTTTGGAGTTGGACCATTTCAGATGGATTTTTCCCTCGGCACAAAGCCGAGCGAGCAGAGATTGCACAAACACTGAAGGACTCGGGCTGGGTGTCACCAAGAGCGTGAGCAGGTCTGGCTTTGCCTGTCTCAGAGTAACTGCTGAGGCCTCTGACATGGCCAGATATAATCTGCCTGTTCTGGGGGTGCTGCTCCCAGGTCACATCTTGTGCGTAACACGGGGTGACGGTTTGAAGGAAGCAGGACCTATCAGTTATCCCCAATCAGCAGATTTCATTTTGAAAGTTTACAGTGAAAGTTTCCTTTAGAAATACCTCCTTTTCCCCCCTCACCATTTTCATTTGTTAGGGAAAAAAAAAATTATGTGCTAGGGTCAGCAGTGTACTTGGCACATGCCTGTCCCAAGGAAAAGGATGAGGCAATAACATGTGGAGAGCACCAGATTACAGCCCAGCTCTGACAGGATCTGTGTGGCCGTATTCCCCTGAGTATTCCATCTCTGTGGAATATTCCATCTTTATGGGCAGACTAATTTTTGCTAAATTTACACTGTGTGTAGTCAACTCTACAGCATTAAAAGCATGGCTAAGGCTGAGAAGTGCTCCAGAAACACTAGATGCCTCAGTCCATGCCAGGGTGTTGTGGCAGCTGCTGTGCCAGCCCAGGGGACACCCCGTGCTGAGGAGGGGACACACCACCCCACACTGAGGGGACACATATTGCCCCACAGCATGGGCGACACCACACCATGCTGAAGGGGAACACATTGCTCTCCACTGAGGGGGTCATCCCTCACTGAGGAGGGGACACTGCCCCAAACTGAGGGGCTCATCCCTCACTGAGGAGGGGACACTGCCCCAAACTGAGGGGGTCATCCCTCACTGAGGAGGGGACACTGCCCCAAACTGAGGGGCTCATCCCTCACTGAGGAGGGGACACTGCGCCAAACTGAGGGGGTCATCCCTCACTGAGGAGGGGACACTGCCCCAAACTGAGGGGCTCATCCCTCACTGAGGAGGGGACACTGCCCCAAACTGAGGGGGTCATCCCTCATTGAGGAGGGGACACTGCCCCAAACTAAGGGGGTCACCCCTCACTGAGGAGGGCACCCCTCATGCCATGCTGAGGGGGACACATCACCTTGCCTTGGGGGACACGTCACCCTGCACTGAGGGGGACACATGACACTGCACTGGGGGGACACATCACCCTGCACTGGGGGGACACCCACACTGGGGAGCGGACCCACCACCCCACAGTGGGAGCAGCTTAAGACAAACACGATATTCTCTGTGCCTTCCCCTTAAAATCTACGCAAGGGGGCGGTGGGAGCGGCAGGAGGGAATTGCTGGGAACTCCCTGCAAAGGATGGAAGACCTTGGCGGACACCAAGAGCAGCGCCCGGCGTGTGCAATAACCCGAGTGGCCACAGGATGATGCTGCTGGTGCATGAAAGAGCTAAAACCAGACAGTGCCGATTTTACAGTTCTGCGAGAATTGAAAAGGAGACTTGAAATTGGGAATTTCCCGCCCCTAGGTGACATCAGGGCTGGAGAGGAGCCTTTGCCATCTCTGCTTTTCCTTTGCCACGTTACCCCCTCCGGGAGTCCTGACCCCCCACCCTTGCACCGTCCGGGGGCCAAGGCAAGGCACTCCTGAGCCGTTCTGGAGCATCTTTGGGAGCACTGACATCATCCCTCGGGCTTCAGATGGAGTTACCCACCAGGTGAAAACCAAACCTGCCTCCCTGGGCTTGGAATGCCAGGCTTCAGGAACCCAAGAGCAGGATGCCTCTCTCCCTTACCCAGATCCTGTGTGCCACCTACCCACCCCCTTCTGTATCAATAAACTATTTATTCTATCACCAATAAACCATTTATTTCATCACCAATAGACCATTTATTCCATCACCAACAAACCGTTTATTCCATCACCAACAAACCATTTATTCCATCACCAATAAACCATTTATTCCACATGTTTAAATGAGAATAAGCACATTTTCCCCCAGGGATAAACATTACATCAGGGATGCTGAGGAAATTCTTTTTGATTTCTTCTTTTCTAGAGTACAGCTAAGGAAGGGCACATGTGCAGAAATGAGCTGGCAAAAAGACACTGAGGCTAAATGGTCCTGAAGAGCAGAGAAGAATCAAAGGGGAAAAGGGATGGAAATAGTTTCAGGGATAAAATAAAAATGGATACTGGAGGCAGGTGAAGGAGTGAAAGCAAGGCAATACATGCTGACAGGTCCTGGGATGTTTTGAGATTGGAAACAAGGATAAGGTGGCACTTGATGTACCTCATGACAGTGAAGTGATGCAAGCAGTAAAGACTAAGATTGGCACGTCAGTGAGATAAGAATCCACCATCTGAGAGATAGACAAGCATATCCGGAGATGTGCTCAGAAAGAGGAAGAGGAACAGGATGATTCCTTTTACCTCCCTCATAAAGAAGGTGGAGAAATGGCAGCAGTGGCAAGGAAAGGCAGCAGCAGATTTGCAGGAATGAACAACTCGTGGGAGACCAAAGCACAGACCACAGGTCCAAAACAGAGAGAGCCTGGAGGAGCCAGAGGACACCTTATGACAGTCTACAGAGAGAAAAACGAGTAAGGCAAAATATGGTGATGAAAAAACAGCAGGTGCTTTCCTACACACCTGATCCACTGAGGAATGGAAATACACCCACTAAAAAAGGGCATTTTCCTGCACAACTGAAGTGCTCACAGCTGTCCCAAACCCCAAAAGCTAAACTGGGACTGACTGAGTATCTCCACCTAATAAGAAGCAGGGTATCATGTGGGAAAATGGGTCTGCAGATTCTACATAAGAACGTCCCAAATTGCTGTTAATTCTCAAGCACGAGAGGCATTTCTGAAGCAAGGAAAGTCCCTGAGCATCGTCTGGAAGAGATGCTGTGAATGGTTACAGCAATGCTCACCTAATAAGAACTCAAAACAAAATACACCTATTAATTGGAGAAAATATATTAAAATTCATGCTGCAGAAAGGGAGCAAAGACCTCTTCTATATTCATTTAGACCAATAATTTACATAAGTGGAATTACACTGATATAAAACTTTTAAAGAGAGAACTGGCCTTCTATTTGGCAGCTTTTTTTAAGTTAGATTTTTATGGCTTGGCTAATTGTTCTACTTCCTATACTCCCTGAAGAATCCTGATTGGCTTCAAGTTAATTTGCTGAAAGCCAGAAATCTAGTAAAAATGTAATTTTACCCTTGCTAACAGCTGGAGAACCAAAATCAATTTCAGCAGCTTGCTGAGTAATGAAATTAGAGGGCTCACAACTGACAGGAGCCTCACATGAGCGAGTTGAAGGGCAGTGCCATCACTTTCATTTAACCCCTGGTGCAGACACCCTTCAGACACTGCTCAGCAGGCAGCACGAGGCTCATCCCCCTAATCTGGAAGGATGGTTCTGTTAAAGGCAGGTGCAGTGGTAGATCACAGAAAGCCTGGTGTGAATTAAATTCTGAGCTAACACACAAAGGAAGATACTCCATGAGCTCTAATCCCTGTCCCTCTACAGCAGCTTCTGCACAGCTCACAACTACAGGAGGTGGGAGTAGGGAAGGGTCCCTGGGAGAGTTAGTTGTACTCACCACTGTCACCTGCTAAGCTGGGAAGCTGCCAGAGCTGAGTCAGCTGTTTTTAAAGCTACTCTCTGTATTTCACTTTATCCAGATTATTTCAATGTTGGACTACCTGTGCCACTGTTACTGAGTTCAGGTGTTGTACATCTTCCCCGAGGAGGCTCCAAAGGGATGCTGCAAGACACCTGACTCCAGTAAAAGAACATTCATAGTCACCTCCCAGCTATCCCTGAACTTCCCACTGCTGCTGACCTCCCACCCTGCATAAAGCTCCTGAGAAGAAAGGCTGAATTTGTTATCAGCAGCCATCACACAGTGTGAAGTTATGGGCTAGTCCTCAGTAATCCAGGGCTTTAAAGAGAGTAAATAACTCACTGAGCAAAGACAGAGCTGTCTCCATCACTGGTTAAAGAGCCATCTTTCGAAAAACCAGACCTAGATTCCTGAGGTTGTTGCTACCAGGTACACATAATTCCTCTGAGAATGGGGAAAGCTGATATTTAAAACTGAAATCTCCATTTTGCAGAATGGGCTCTTTAAATGTGCACCCTAGAGGGTTAACAAGTGCCCTTGGACTGTTATTGCTGTTATTGTACTGCTTATCTGGCACCTCCCTTTCAATCCAGAGGATCCTAAAGCCTTGGGAAGGATAAGCTGAATAAACTCTCAGCTGTTTGTGATGGGCAGATGGGTGACAAACCTGCAGAGCTGACAGAGAATATGGCAATGCCTTCAGCTCACAGGGACTTCTCCTTTACTGTATGGCCCTGGTTACTTGGAAGGGCAGGGGAACACAAAAGGTTTTGCTCCCGATGAAACCCCAAAACTGCATTTCTCTCCTACTGCCCACCTGCTGCTGCTCTCTTGGGCACAGGTTATGCACAGTCCCACACACCACTGCCCACTTTCCCAGTGTCTGGGAAATCAGAGCAGAGGCAAGAATGCAGCTTGGGCTCAGCTCAGGTGGGAGGAATTCATATTTTTAAGAGCAGATAGTATTACAACAAGGGGGGATGTTTTTAAACTAAAATATGACAGATTTAGATTAAATATTAGGATGAAATTCTTGGCTCTGAGGGTGGGCAGGCCCTGGCACAGGCTGGGCAGAGAAGCTGTGGCTGCCCCATCCCTGGAAGTGTCCAAGGCCAGGTTGGACGGGGCTTGGAGCAACCTGGGCTGGTGGGAGGTGTCCCTGCCCATGGCAGGGGGTGGAATTAGATGAGCTTTGAGGTTTCTTCCAACCCAACCCAAACCATTCTGGAACTCTGTGATTCCCCTTCACAGGCACCACAGCAACTCAGCTCACACAAATGACATAACTCTGCCATCAGTAACAGGATTGCCAGCGTAGGGGTTGCTTTTATTTTATTCCCCCTGAATATGATCTATCACATACTTGGTGGTATTGTTTATACAGATGCTTTATTTTGTACTTCTGAAAACAGTCTGCAGCAAAATGTGATGTTCTGGTTGGCAGCCTCTTGGGAAATAAGGAGCAAGGAAGTTATTTAAAGGCAGAAAGGAACTCTGGAAGATGATTACTTTATGCAACCACAACAAGAATAAAATCAATTAGAGGGAAAGGTTCAAGAAGTGGCTTAAAGATCAGAAAATCTGATATTGGAAAGTGGCTGATGAACTTGTTTATTTTTTTATAAGCAAGTTCTGAGTCTGAACTAGACTGTTTTATATGGCAGATGATTTATTTATCACCAATATACAAGAAACTCCTTTCACATCACCAATTAGTGATGGTGGCAAAGTGTGTACCAGGTGACTTGGTCCTTGCAGGATAAGGATATCTGTGGGTTGGAAGAGACCCACCAGTTTGTCGGGGCTCTTCTGATGGGCAGCAGCAGCACAGCAGCAGAGAGTGTTACTGCCAGGCAGCTGATTTATGTGGGCATGGAACTACTTATTAAAATCCATAATGTTTATTTGCCATAGGCAGCTGGCAGGGATTCCCTGGGACCCAGTTGTGCCAGCAGGTAGAGTTTTCAGCGGGGTAAGAACTGCCTGTCAGCAGCAGAATAAAACTAGTCATTTTTCCATACAACTGAAAGGCAGATTAGCAGTGTCATCACAGGCAGAAAACCAAACCAAACCATTAAAATCAATGCATGCAACTATAAAGGCCACAGCACCTTTTCCCCACCCTTTTCCTCAGTGCTGAGCCAGAAGCAAACTCCTGACTGTCTGCAGACTTCCACCTAATGGGAACACTTCAGAACTTGGCATCTCCTGTGCAAGTACCCAAAAGGCATTTCCACCACAAACCCTCACTCTTTTTACATGCTGGCCACAGTAGCTCCCTCCTGCTCTTCCTGCTCATACAGACCTGTGAGATACAGACAAAGGCAACACCCAGAGAGAAAGAAATTCCCTTAATGCCATCTCTGTGTTTCAATTCCATTCAGGTCCTTACTTAACTGTGTTACCTTGATCCCTGCCCCTAATTCCACCTAAATTATGTGTTTTATTTTCCTGCAGAACAAATGGATCCCTAAATCCTCTGAGCTCCTCTCCTGGCACCAGTGCACACAACACCACAAGCTTTGTGCTCCTCAGAGGTACATTTTCCCCACACAAACCAACTCCAGACACATCACACCTGAGGTTACCCAGGCAAACGGGCCCTGAGATGCTGCAGAATATGAGATTTAAACATCAGCTTTTTACTGCAGCACAGAATCTGATCAGGGAAAAAATCCATATGGTAACACAACTCCTTTCTCCCTAACAAAGCCATCAGAAGCATCAGGATATGACTTCCTGCAGGGATCTGGACTGCCTCGGGTACTAACCCTCTCTGCAGTGCTTTCAAATGACCCATTTCCTCTAAAGCTAAGTAAGTGAGACTGTTCAAAGAAGGATTTTTCTATAACTCTCTAATTATCTCAACTGAATTTTTTTTCTTCTAGAGAAAAAGCAGAGGTGAAACAAAACCTACTGCCCAGAGAAGCTGTGGCTGCCCCATCCCTGGGAGTGTCCAAGGCCAGGTTGGATGGGGTTTGGAGCAACCTGGGCTGGTGGGAGGTGTCCCTGCCCATGGCTGGGGGTGGAAAGGGATGGTCCCTTCCAACCCCAACCATTCCATGGCAGTCACACCTCTGGTTGCAGTTCAAACTTATCTCAACTGTTCGTCTGGTGTTTAACATGACAGAAGTTCAGTGTTAGAAATCTTGAAATAAATAACATTGCCAACAAGAAAATGCTTTCCTACAAGAGGAGAAAGAGGATGAGAAGTTATAAAGCACATTATTCTCAAAGCTACTCACTGTCTCAGCCTCTGTGCCTTCTCCAGCCCAGTTCCTGCCTGTTCCTCACTCCAACACCTCCACTCCTACCCTTGGCTTGCCCATGTTCATTGAAGAACAGTTTATGCCACTAACACCAGTCTCTTGGAGAAAGGTCTCTTGCTCGCCCTGGAGTTTCTTCTGTCCCGATTCAGATGTAATCAAACAAAAAAAAACCCCACCACCTGGCCAGTGCACCTGGAGGGAAAAGGGGCTCTAAATGGAAAATCAGGTTTTAACCTAAGGGAGGAAAGCACAGAAGAACAATCTGCCCCTGCAGCAAAAGCACTGAACGTGGTAAAATTCAAAATCCAGCCTGAAAAGGTCTGGCTTCAAAGACAGTATGGTCATGTTACTGTCAATACTTGGTTTAAAGCTGTTAGCAGGGGGTAGTTAACTTTCTGTGCCTGGAAGCAGAAAAATAAAGACACTAAAAAGCACTCTGAGGAGTATCAGAACAACTTTGCCACCAACCAATACCACCAACAGAATCCCCTCCCTTAATTAAGTAACTCTGTCTCTGAGGCATTTCACACACACACACAAATGACAACAAAACAAATAGGAAAAAAGTCCACCCACAAGAAAACGAAACCCCAACATAAAAAACAAACAGGCAAAACCAAACATCAATCAAACACATCATACACAAACCCCCCACAAACAAACAAACAAACAAAACAAAACCCCAAAAAGAAACAAAAAAGACCAAAAAAAAACCCAAAAACCAAAAAACAAAACCAACCAAACAACCCATCCTTTCCCTCCCTAAAAAAATCCAAACCAAAATAGACCCCGAAAATAAAACCAAGCCAGACAACTCTCATAGCAGGCAGGAGGATTAATTGCACAGGTGATTCACTTAATGCTAAGGTAAAAGCAAGTCCAATAGAGCAGAAGTGTCAAAGGAAATCACAAAAAGCACAAAAGTGTTTATTATTTTAAAGGGATAAAATGAACTTGGATAATTTCCTTCAGACATACCACTGTGCCCTTTGTTTAGAGAAGATTTTCATTCTTTGTAGGCAAGAGCATTCCACAAAACTGGGGACATTTTCCCAGGCTCATCCAAACCACCTCAACATTTATATTCTAGGTTTTTTCAGCACTGATGCAGGTGTGTTTATTTATTTTTAACACCAAAAAGAAATAATTAAGGTAGAAGCTTGACATCCTGGCTTACAGCCCAGGAGCTCTTAAAAATGTTTAAAAACAAGAATCCCTTGAGCCTGTAGGATATAAGGATGTACAAGGATGGAAGTTTACAAATAAAAATGGAAATCTGAGAGGCCATCCTTCAGAAGTTTTCTTCATTTTTTTCCCCTTGGGCAGGGTCTCCATCCTGCCCAACAGAGCAGATTCTCTGGGAGGATTTCTTTAAACAAAACAGCCTGTGAAGAAATATGAAGCAGCTTCTGGCACGCGAGAAACTCTCTTAATTTTGATTTACTGTGGAGGTGGGCCTGCATAAGATTTACATCCCTTGTAAACTATGGATTTATAGGGAACGTGAGTTGTAAACGGGCGCTGTGTTTTGGTGAACGTTTAGTTTCTACATTCATTGTGATTCAAGCATGATTTAATAAGCATATTTGCAAAGTTTCCAAGAGGAAGTTGGATTAATTTTGCTCCACTTATGATGATCCTCTGCATCACTCACTGTAGCAGCCAGTGTTTGCCAAATTTTAATCTGCCTGGGATTGTTAGAAAGAAGTGTTGAGTAACGAAGTCCCTCACTAATCAGATGGGCTGGCCGGGGTCCCAAGGCACGATTAACCTGGCTAAACCATGTGGCAGAGCTGGAAGTGCTGAGCTGTGCCCTGAGCTGCTCTGAGCTCCTCCCAAGCTCAGGCAAACCAACCTCCCCTCAGCAACATCTTTCAGCAGTGACATTATTTAGGTGGCTCTTGCTTAATGTAAATTCCTCTTCATTTGTGCAGAAAAATAAGCACACCTTGTGCCTCCCTGTGTCTCGGAGGAGGGGGATCTCAGCCCAGCCTCCTGTGCAGAACACACTTTCAGTGTGAGTTTTCACAGGGAGCCCATGCCCAGGAATGCACATCTGCAGTCCCACCACACCCTGTTCACACCCCTGGGAGGTGACACAGCCCAGCTGGAGCCCTGCACTCCCCCTGGAGCACAGCACCCACCTCTGGGCCCCCGGCACAGGAGGGATGGGGACATGTGGGAACCAGCCCAGAGGAGACCACTAAGCTGATCCCAGGGCTGGAGCCCCTCTGCTCTGGAGCCAACTGGGAGAGCTAGGGGTGTTCACCCGGAGAAGAGAACGCTCCAGGGAGAGCTGAGAGCCCCTTGCAGTGCCTAAAGGGGCTCCAGGAGAGCTGGGAGGGACTGGGGACAAGGCATGGAGGGACAGGACACAGGGAATGGCTTCCCAGTGCCAGAGGGCAGGGCTAGATGGGATATTGGGAAGGAATTCTCAGCTGTGAGGGTGACCAGGGACAGGATCTAGGGAATGGCTGGAGTTGTGTCAGGGCAGGCTCAGGCTGGATCTCAGGGAAAGGCTCTTCCCCCAGAGGGTGGTGGGCACTGCCCAGGCTCCCCAGGGCAGCGGGCACAGCCCCAAGGCTGCCAGAGCTCCAGGAGGGTTGGGATGATGCTCTGGGGCACAGGGTGTGACTCCTGGGGATGGGGCTGTGCAGGGCTGAGGGTTGGACTGGATGGTCCTTGTGGGGCCCTTCCAGCTCAGCATATTCTGGGATTCTGTGGTGTGGGCCTGGCACAGGTTGGGCAGGGAAGCTGTGGCTGCCCCATCCCTGGAAGTGTCCAAGGCCAGGTTGTACAGGGCTTGGAGCAACCTGAGCTAGTAGAAGGTGTCCCTGCCCATGGCAAGGGGTGGAATGAGTTGATCTTTAAGTTGCCTTCCACCCCAAACTGTTCTGTGATTTGTGTAACTTACCTTGAAACAGTAAAACTGATAAAGATTTCAAATTCCCCAACCAGGCTTTCATATCTCGCTTTGCCACTGATCACTATTGCCCTGTGCAAATCACTTAATCTCTGTGGCAGTTTTCCTTCAGATTTACATCTTTAGGACCAGGACAGTCTCTAACCATCTTTTAGAGGTGATCAATGACCTTGCCTAGTTATTAACAAGTTTTAGCTGAGAACAAAGTTACAACCCTACAAAAAAATAACCTCTCGCTTGTTTCTAAGGAGAGGAATAATAGAAAAAAAAGCACCTTTCCAAACTGTTCTAAAGTATCTTTATATAATATTTTCACTGAAGTGTGATTTCAGAAGCCTTCCATATCGATTTGTCAGCTTTGCAGCAGCTGAAGTCGATTCTGCTGTAGCAGGGCACTCCAGTAAATCATAGCTTTCCTCTCCCCCCTCTCGTTTTTCAGCACTTACCAACACATACAGGACTGTGGCAGATCATCCTCCCTAACCTGCTACTGGTGGTTAACACACCCCTCCACATCAGAAACATTCCTGCCTGGCTCTGCTTGGAGCTGTGGAAAGGAGTGCAGGGATGGAAGCAGAACAGGAGGGTGTGTTGGTGCCAAATGCACCCACTCTGAAAGTGGCCTTAAAGCCTAAAGGAAACAGTGTTTTTATGCCCATTGCCAGGTGTTTGTCCAAGTTTCCTCTGGGCTTCTCAAGGTGTTTATTTGGTCATTTGTTTCTAGATTTGGCTCTTGTTGTGAGGATTTTTTTACCCAAAGCATTTGAAGCAACGTAATGACTTTCTTGCAGGCCACGTTTAGATCAATTCCAAAAAACCTCACTTGTGTGCCTTGCATCTGAAGGTGCAAATCTTTTGGGGATTGCAAGGATTGTTCAGGACAGAGAGAGCTGGCCCTGGCCTGCTCTCCTGCACTCTGCCCCAGGGGACATGTCCCCAGCTCTGAGTCCAGCTCAGCAAGAGAGGAGTGGTTCCCAAAAAGCAGTGTCCAAGAGGGGATGCATGCACGGGGGGATAAGGACTCAAAACACAGCAGAGGAGGAAGGTACTGCCTGTAGAGCCCTTCCCTGAGGGTTGGTGGTGGCCGGCACAGAAGGAACACACAAACATGCAATGTGCATTCTCTCTGGGTATTCAGAGTCTCTGCTGGAGTGACACTCACAGGTTTTGCACCATCTGTATAAGGCTAAAGGACTGGCAAACATGAAAATAAACAGTTGTGGTGGAAACACTATTTAGAGGTAAAACCAGACCTACTGATAGCAGTCACATCAGACTAGTGCTGCACAGAGGACCATTTGTTTTCTGTGCAGTTCATCAGAGTCATATGCAGCAAAACAGAGCAATTCTGTTCTAAGGAGTGGGAATTTTGGAAAGCCCCACGGCAAAGAGGCAACCACCGGAGCAACCCTGTGCAAATCCTGTGCCTCTGTGCACGCAGCAGTGGAGCAGAACTGTGCACTAGGTGGTGGTCATGAACCACCACAGAGCAGCAGCTCCACACTTGGGTAATGAGGGGCTCCGGAGCACAGTGGAGAGGGGAAAAAAACCGATGAGGATTTAAAGTAATAACATTCAGCTGGTTTATGCAGAGCTTTATTTCAGTATTCATCGGGCATACCCTTGTGCAAATCCCACACTCACTACTCCCCACACCTCTTCCATGCAGGAGGGAGGGTGGCTCAGCCAGGAGCCCCCAGGGCTGCTCCTCTGAGGATGTCCAGGAGGGACCCAGGCACAGCCTTGCAGTTGTTATCTGGAAGAAGGGGAGGAATATGCTCAGAGCATCTTTAAGCTCCTCTCTGAGCATCACAGCAGTGGTGAGAGTTGGGGGTGAGGGCAGGAAGGCAGGGCCTTTCCACTGCCTCATGGCTCTGTGACTGCTGGGTGTGATGGGGGAAGAACTGCTGGCACAGTGTCTGCGCCCAAACAGGGGTCATGCAGGGTGAGAATCCCCCAACTCCCAAACAACAAACAAGATGCAAGTTAATGTTTTCCTGGAGACTCTGGTTTAGGAGGGAATAGACTCAGATGTTCAAAGGATACCTCAGTGTTTTGGTCAGAGTAGCAGACTATGCTGATTTGTCAGGTAGAACGTGATTTTTCCACCATTAGCTTTTCCATACTGTAACTGTGTTTAAAAAAAAACTTGTGTTCTTCAAAGAAAATAATTCTAAGCCACACTTAACAGCAAGCCCTTAGAAAGTCCTCTATTGCTTTCCTGTTTCTAGAAGCAATGTGTCTTTAAAGCAATACTTCTCCCTAACTCCTTTGGGCAATCAGTCCAAGATGAAGAAGGTGAAGGTAGGGGTGGGAGCAGCACAGTGAGGCTGCAGCAGGAAGTGAAGTGACAAAAGCAATCTGTTTGGCTTGATTCAAACTTCAATCCTCACATTAGAGACTACAATAAAGCTGAAGGTCAAGATCTGATAAGCACTGATGAAGGACAAGCCAAGCCCTGTCTGTAACACTCCAGCAGGGTTAGACCATCAGTGGTGTCACAGCTGTGCACCCTTCCCATCCCAGCTGGCCTGCTTTTGGAATTCCAGTAACAGAGACAGGAACTACCCCAGACTGGGAGATTCACCCCCAATGACGTATTTCAGCCTACTCCTTTTCCTTCTCTTCCCTTCCCTTCATGTAATTAATATATAGCCTCTTTCAACCTTATTGCCTGTGCCCTGTCTGCAGAACCTGGCCCTTCCCAGCCCCCTGCCCCCTGAAGCCAGCTGAGAAGACAGCAGACACCTGGATGCCTCAAAGCCCTGCAAGTCTCTTCAGCAGAACAGTTTCTCACACTCTCTGGGCCTGTCTCCTGATGAAAGGAATTCTGCAGCAGAGCCTGTTTAGCAGCAGGAGCAGTAAGGGAGTAATAGGGGAGCGCAGTCCTAACGCTGGTGCTTAGTGACTGTGACACTGCCTGACAGTGATTGATTAAGAGCTTGAAGCTCTGACTGTGGCACTGGGCTGTTCAGAATAAAAGGAACTTTCACTTCTCCCTCGTACACATCCATCACGAGCAGACAGGCGTCAGCTTCTCCAGTAATGACTGCGACTCCTTTTGTGAGAGGGAGGTGTGAGATGGAAATGCAGTTTCTTCTGTGATTTGAAAAGCATTTTAATTCATCAACTTTGGTTTTGAAAGGATCTTTAAAGAAGAAATAACACTCTTTGGTAACACAGCTGGGTTTCAGCATGTTCAGCATCTCAGCTATCAAAGCCTCTTCCTTGTTTGGCTGAGAACCTGGCTGGGGACTGGGAAGGGAGTGGCTGGCTGTTGTTGTTCCTGTGGGGATGCAGCAGCCAGTCCCCAGGGCAGGACAGCCACCAGTACCTACCAAATGCCAGGCTCTTCTCACTGTCCTCAAAGTTAAGAATACTCTTGAAGTCCTGCCTTCAACAGGTATCTGGATCCTACAAAAGGCATCCCTGTGGGATCAGCTGCTGTGTTACAGGGTGCTCCCGTGTTTCTGTACAGTCCTAGATGTCCATCTCCAACTATTTTGGTTTCAGGATTGACTGTGATGGGAATTGTGTGATCCAGGGCCTGGGTGATGTAAGTGAGAAAGGTCTGTGTATTAGATCAAAGAATCCCAGAATGGTTTGGGTCGGAAGGGACCTTAAAGCTCCTCTCATTCCATCCCGTACCTTGGGCAGGGACACCTCCCACTAGCCCAGGTTGCTCCAAGCCCTGTCCAACCTGGCCTTGGACACTCCCAGGGATGGGGCAACATCCAGTTACAACTTAAAATACATATAAGTGGGCTCCCCTTCTTCTGCCTTCTACCTTTGGCTTTGGGGGGACCCTCATGCCAGCAGTTCTTCCTGTGACACTACTGTGGTCATGGGCTATTGTGGGAAGATGCCTGAAAACTTCATCAAGATAACAAGTCACAACACTGAATCATAAGGAGAAAGCCAATCCAAGCTGCTAGAAAACAAGGATTATCTTTAGGAATAATGACAATACCACAAATCTCTGGAGAGGTAATTGTCCTCAGGAAGACCATAAAAGTCATTTAATACTGCAATTTGAAAGTGTCACTAAAGGGAGACAGTGAGTGTGAAAGCACAAAAACCAACTCAGCTAAACTTTTAAAGCAGCAAATCATCAGACAAACCATTTACTGTCTGGACTGGCTCATATGAAAGTGATTTCTTGAACCAGTTCTCAGTGCTGTTGGCATTGCCATATAAGAACCATATTAGAGTTTCCAACACTGACCTCTCTTGTTCAGATCATAAAACAATTTGGGGTTTTGTAATTAATTTCACATTTCCCCCAGCTGCATTTAGCTCCACTTCACTTTGGTCTGTCTTCTGACTTTGGCCTATCTTCAAAAAATAATTAAAAAAAACCCAATTTACATTATGATCAAATTAAGGCCCATTCAAACATTTGCCATTTCGAGAAGCTTATTTGCCTTTCCAAAAATAGCAAAGTCTTCAACACAAATTTCAGGAGAATTTCATCCAGGACATTTCAGTTGTGTGCAACATGACACTTCCAAGCTCCATCACCCTCCTCACAGTGCTGCTGCAGCACCCCAGCAAGATAATGGCTACAGGAAAAAGCCAATTGAGCCTATGAACACCTGCAACATCACTTGCTTAGTTCTCCATGTCATCCTCCTCAGCTCTTCTTTCAATCTGTCTCATCCACTTACTGTATCTTGTCACAACCTGGACTCAGCTGTCTCACAAATGGACAGCCAGGCTGTCACATCACTGCACATCACCCCGTGTTCTGGTGCTCTAAAATGTTGTGATCTAAAGTACCAAAGAGCACAGGAACTTCAGTGGCCACTTGGCCACGAGTCAGCAGAGCCAGGAGGGCCATCCTTGCCCTGGGGGGCATCAGGAGGGGATTGTCCCGCTCTGCTCTGCCCTGGGGCAGCCTCAGCTGCAATAGTGGGGCATGTTGGGGGGCACAATGGGAGGGAGAGATTGAGCCATTGGGGAGTGTCCAAAGGAGGGACACGGGGATGGGGAAGGGCCTGGAGGGGCAGCGTGTGAGGGCACTGAGGGCACTTGGGGTGTTCAGCTGGGGAAGAGGAGACTGAGGGGAGATCTCAGTGCAGGTCCAACTCCCTCAGGAGGGGCAGAGGAGGGGCAGGCACTGCTCTCTGCTCTGTGGGGACCAGGGACAGACCCAGGGAATGGCTGGAGTTGTGTCAGGGCAGGCTCAGGTTGGATCTCAGGGAAAGGCTCTTCCCCCAGAGGGTGGTGGGCACTGCCCAGGCTCCCCAGGGCAGTGGGCACAGCCCCGAGGCTGCCAGAGCTCCAGGAGGGGTTGGATGATGCTCTGGGACACACACAGGGGGTGACTCTTGGGGCTGGGGCTGTGCAGGGCTGAGGGTTGAACTGGATGATTCCTGTGGGTGCCTTCCAACTTAGCATGTTCTGTGATTCTGTGACTCACTGCAAGCAAAAAATGAAAGCTCCCCAAAGTCAAGCACTGCTTCATTCAGACCTTTATTAGCCTCAGTTGAAAAACTACACAAACACAGCAATTGAACAATTCATTTATTAGTGAGGCTTTTCTGTTGGACTAATGAACTACCCAAGGAGGTAACAGCAGCTTCCATTATTCCAAGACACACTTGTTGCTCTTGTTCTCTAACAAGATGAGCACAACTTTTTATACTCTTGATCAAAACATGCTTCAGAAACAAAATTAAAAGCCACCATTTGCCAGTGCCCGCAGTTCCAAGTTAAAATTAGCCTGTGGTGAAGACACCCCCGGCAATAAAACCCCCTAATGGCTGGATGTTCATTTCATAGCAGAGGGAAACACAAAGGGGTGTGAGCGTAGCCAGAGCGAATCCATTCCGCCAGTGGGGCTGCGATCTGTAGAGAGCCGCTCGCAGGAGTCAATCAGCACACACAGCGACGACGCTGCCTCTTCAAAGCACGCCGGCCTTTCATGTAGCCTGGCTTTGTGCATAAGGGAAGTATTTTTAGCAATGCATTGAGTGCTTTGACATTGAGAGAACTGAGGGACGTTGTCAAACCGGGAAAAGTTGGATTCTTAGTACTTGTGCTGAGGAATTTCTGGGCCTGGAGAACAGCTCTCCTCTGGAAGCGTTCATAGGCTGTAATTGCTCCCATTTCTGCATCATGCATTCAAAGGAAATCCCTGTACTCTCATATCATTGTCCAATCTTCCCAATGGTTGCTAAAATATTCCTGTGTGGACATCCCTGCTCGTATTTCAGACTCAGGATTTCGGTAGACACAAGGTCAAGGACACTGGAATGGATGTTAAGGAATCTTCCCTGGCACTGGTGCTTTGGTAGATATAAAACACAAATTTGATTTGCAAATATAACCCAATTCCCCAAGGAATGCAGAGCCAGGACAGCAGATGCATCATTCTGGGGTTTGGAGTCTCAGGAAAAGAAGATTTCATGAGTAAAGAGTATTTTATCAGAAAATCTCTTCCTTGGTCACCCCTGTTGCAGGGAACAAAACTTTGGAGCCACAGCATCCAACTTGATGCAGTGTGGGCAAGAAGCTGCCTCATCTTAGCAGCCCTTGATGTGGGCATAAAAAGGGGTGGGGGGGTGGGTAGTGTCCTCCCTCACTGTCCCTGCTCAGCACAACCTCCCTGGACCAGAGGCACCTCACCAGTGGGAAGAACCCACTTCACCAGTGCCAAGAACCCAGCAGGCACCCAAGGCTAGTGCTGCTTACTGGTAGGATTAGAGACTTAAAAGGAGACACCAGAGAGATACAGACAACACCTACAGTCATAAAACTGTATTTTCACCTTCACTACCAAAGTTTTTAGTCATCACATTAACATTCTGCCACTGCATATCCTGAATTCTCTATGTAGTTAATTAGGAGCCAAGTGTTACCTCTACCATGTAAAACAGATCTTTGCCATTGCTTGCTGCTGGGTGGTGAAAATCTACAGTCTTTAAACTATTCAAAGCACAACAGTCTTTATGTCTAACTGAAAAATAAGAGAACGAATCAATATGCACAGCCTTTCATCAACCAGAAGTCTTGAATTAAGACTGGTATTAATTGTATGTAATTGAAATGATAAATTCCCCAAGATAAATCATATCTCACTTGTAAATGTTACAAATATTTTTTCCTAACATTTCTAAATAAGTTCTCATTCATAAGCATTTGGAGATTAATGCAGAGCTGTGGATGTAATTTCTTTGCAAATGAAGCTACGTCAATGTCACTGCTATTTATAGACCTCTAGACTCCGTATTTTTTTAATCAAGTATAACAGATGATGAATCAAGGCATTTTTTTATTGTTCAGTGTGTAAGCTTCAAGAATCAGAAAGGGATTCTATAATCTCATTTTCCCAGAGATTATGTAACAAAAGTGATAAACTTGTAGTTAGTACAGCAATGGTTTTGACAGTTATAATTTTTTTTGCCCCAGAAGAAAGTAATTTGAATTTAGATTAAGACACATCACTGTAACTTTCTTTATAAACTGTTGGATTAGATTTCTTGATCGCTCCATGTGCACATTTGACTGAGTGAACCAAAATGTGGAAATTAAAAATGTAGGAAGAAAGGAGCTCCTGCATTCCATTGACCTTTATATTAGTTAAGCATTTTGAATTTTAATATATGTATGATACATACTCTAATTAAAGTGTAAATCAGAACTCTGAATTCCCTCAGATTTATGAGCCATGTATCACCGAAGCTTCATTCTAAAACCTTTCAGCCAGCAGGCTCCTTCATGAAGCAGCACTGTTGCTGTAGGACACACAGCTAAAAGCTGAGAGTAAAAGCACATGTAGGTTAAAGGTGGGAACTTCTGGGCAGTTCTCCTTGGTTTTAATTTAAATTTGAATATGAAGGCAATCAGAAGAAAATACCAGAGAGAAAAAAAATTCCAGCTGGGTGTGTAAATTAATAGTGAAGGAGGAATAAAAGTCTCTTTCTGCTTGTCTGTATTTCCCCCCAGTCATACATAGAACCACAGAATCGTTAAGGTTGGAAAAGGCCTTTAAGATCACCAAGTCCAATTGCCAACCCAACACCCTGTTCACCACTAAAACATCTTCTGGAGTGCCACAACCACACATTTCTTGAACCTTTCCAGGGGTGGTGACTCCACCTCTGCCTGGGCAGGCTGTTCCCATGCTCAGCCACGTTTTCTATGAGGAAAGCTTGATGAGCACACACGTGTAAAGAATTTACACAATTCTTAGTGTGACCTGTCAGTATATTGAGATAACAGAGGCTCTGCTGGGTTCCCTGTTGCCATGGGGGGAAAAAGGGAGATTCCTGTTTCAACAGCGTTCCATAAAAAGCCATGCAGGAAAAAAAAGAACAAAAACCCTGAAAAAAAACCCTCTTCTCAAAGCAGGAAACACTCCCTCAGCACAAAGCATTGTGAAGTACATGATGCTCAGGAACCTGCCTACGTGCATTTTTTTATATAAGTGGAACACAATGAGCACATCTTTCACAAATAACCACTCTGGAGGATGCTAAAAAACCTAATAATTCCTCATATTGGCTGTTTATTACCTTCCCTCACAGGTCTTTTACAGAACGTTGTGTATTTATAGTAGCTGAAATATCTTCATCACAACTGCCATTACTCAGTCCAGCATTTCCAGCATGTTCTCTTTCTCTCTTACCTCTTGTACTGTGAAGCTGCATGATTCTCAAATAATGTTAAAAAATAACTCTGGTGGAAGAGATCATTCCCATTGGCTTTCTTTACATTACACACATGAATAAATGAGTTCTAGAAAAGCTGTTCAGATGGAAAACTTCCAACAAATTGGTTTCTTATTTGGGTCTCACCTCCCAAGGGGCTATCCAGGATTATGCAGGATACACCACCCTGTAACCCTGCTGCTCCCAGAGAAAGGGGTGCACCCCAATTTGAAAGCCCTGTGAGTAACTGTGATGTGTCTGAAAAGCAGGACTGAAAAAGAAATTAATCCCTGATTGGAAGATTGCTGGAAGTTTGCTTAGCTCCCAAGGAAACCCTCAGATGTGGGGTCTGATGCTGGTTGTACTTCTTTTCCTGTGTGTGATGCTGGTACCCATCATCTTTCTGGCTCTTCTGCTGATGAATGCAATGGAGTGCTGGGAATTTTATCTGGGTTTAGATCAGCTGATGCTGCTCCTTAAAAAGAGCCCTTTATCCTCTGAAGCTGAGAAACGGCTCTTGCAACAATTCATCATGAATGACAAAATCCTTAACAATGCTGTTCTCATTCTGGCCTATCTATAATTCTTAGATGTTGTTTCCTCTCAGAACAGTGTTATCAGAGCAAAGCAGAGTGGCTGGGCTGTAGTGCTGTGCACACAGATGGGGAGGCTGAGCCTCAGCTCCTCTGCTCCCTGCAGGCAGCCCCATCCTGTCTCCCAGGCCATGGGATGGGCAAGGGAAGGGACAAAAGTCCAGAAGGCAGAACTTTTGGAATGAAGGGAACACACAGAAAGCAGAGGCTATCAGTAACTCTAGAGTTTAAGAGACTATTGAACCCCAGAATGGTTTGGCTTGGAAGGACCTTAAAGACCATCTCATTCCAACACCCTGCCATGGGCAGGGTCACCTTCCACTAGCCCAGGTTGCTCCAAGCCCCATCCAACCCGGCCTTGGACACTTCCAGGGATGGGGCAGCCACAGCTCCTCTGCCCAACCTGTGCCAGGGCCTGTCCACCCTCAGGGAAACTCTTCCTACAAGGAAGAATTTCTTCCCAATATCTAATGTAAAACTACCTTCCTTCAGCTTAAGGTCATTCTCCTTTGTCCTGTCCCTCCAGGCCCTTGTCCCAAGTCCCTCTCCAGCTCTCCTGGAGCCACTTTAGGCACTGGAAGGGGCTCAAGATCTCTCTGGATCCTTCTCTTCTCCAGGCTGAACACCTCCAGCTCTCCCAGCCTGGCTCCAGAGCAGAGGGGGTCCAGATCAATCTCATGGCTCTAGAGGAAAGCAGTGATCTTTGTGTCTTTGAAAGCTGTTTGTTGCCCGTCGTGCCTCCTGCGATCTTTGCCTACTTGGTTCCCACAATAACACAGGCTCGGCACACGCCCTCACAGCTCCTCATGCTGCTCCACCTCAGCAGTTCCACACCTTCTCTTGCAGCTGGGCTGTATTGGTTACATACATTCATGCCCTAACTGAAGGTACTGGCCATTAGACTCACTTTTATTTGGACCAGTAAGAGCCAAAACATTTGCACAGGCAGAGGGGATGATGAAACGAGAGGGGAATTGGCACTGAAATGTCACCTGAGGAATGGGCACTGGAATGGGCACTGGAATGAGCACTGGAATGGGCACTGGAATGAGCACTGGAATGTCACCTGGGCAATGGGCACTGGAATGTCACCTGCTCCTGTTACTGCTCAGCAGGTGAGCACACTGTGAGAGCATCACTGACTGCCCACCACAAACAGAGCCTGTCTCCAGTGTCAGGGCAGCATCAGGCGGTTTGCAGAGGCTGATTTAGCACCAATATATGCAATGCAGTGAAATAATGAAGCAAGGTCATGGTGGGTATAGCTCTGCAAAGACAGTGGGTTACATCAGGAATGACTCGGGCTCAAGGCAAGTGGTGTTGGCACCCTCTGAGCCTGACTAACCATTGGGGCTGCAGCCAAGAAAGGTGAATGGGTGCAGGTGTGGGCTGCAGTTCCTGTGAAAGTGCTGTGGTAAGGGAACTGCTAATTAATTCAACACCAAAATACTTGCTTAGGTAGAAGGCTGCTTCTGTAATCCCTGCAGATTGGAGCAGCCCAACTGCAGCTTTGGCACTGCTCTGAGCTTTGCGGTCCCTTCCTGAAAGACTAAGATGTTAATCTTGGCAAAGCACTGAGAGAACTGCAGACCAGCTCTCCCCTCAGCCAGATGTGGTGGGACGCCCCTCAGCCCATGCAGCAGAGCTCCCACCCCATCCTCACAGGCAACCTCTCTCTAGAATTATCCTGCTGCCCTTTCCCCCTGGTGCCTCAGTCATCCCTCCAGATTCCAAGGGGAGCAGAAAGCACTTCCCTTCACACATCTGAGGGGTAAGGAGCACACACAGTCACTGCCATTGGGGCATGGGAGCCACTAGGAATGGAAAATAATTTGAGGAGCACTGGCTTGCTCAAAGCCTTAGAGAAGCTGCATTTGTTTTATATAACAGGTCCCAGTTGTCTCTGGCAGCTCGCCCTTGACTCTCAAGGGCAAAGTCTTCTTTTCCCTGAAGGCTTGTTCCCTTGGGCAGGTTGGTCCCTTGCCTGCTACCCTGGATTTTCCTTCTTTCCTTCCCATCCTGTCTTCCCTGCTTTGCTGGCAGAGCAATCTCATTTACCTCCCAGCTGTAGCTGCCATTTCTTTCTTTCCAGTTACCATAATCCAGTTTCTTCCTGGAAAATACTGAGAAGACATTGCAGCACCATCAGCCCCTCAAGAGCTCAAACAAAGCAAGGAAAGGGATTGCTTCCCAAGTAACTCTTCTTTCCCCATGTTGTTGCATAAGTACAGGCAATGTTTTAAAAGAGTTGTTATTCCTTCCATTTCGAATAGGAAGGGAGAAAACTCTGGCACAACGATGGTGCACTGGGATCCCAGGAAAGGTCAGCTGTGCTTCACAGAATCAGCTCAAAGTGCTGAAACACAGGAAATTCAGAAGGCTTTGGTCGATTTTCCACCTCACTCCCTATTAGTGCTTCACCCAAGGATGAGCTTTTCAGATGTTAATGCAAAACATCCAGCAAGCATCACATTTTTGATACTAGTTTTTGATGAAGAAAATCCCTAAGGTTGTCCTTTCAATCAATCTGTTTGGATACACATTTTTATTCCTTATTGCTCTTAATCCTACTCCTACAAGAGGCAGCTAACATAAGACTTCACTCTATTATGATGAAGTAATTCTCTAGCTTAACATACAGCCTGAATGTTTCTCACTTGTACAAGACAGAAGAACATTGTATTTCCTGATATGTCTGAGATAGTGAGGCTGATGGACCTGACAGGCAATGAACACTTTTCAGTCTGAACTTTTTACCTAATTTAGGGAATGAATGAATGAATAAATAAAACAAAATCTATCTTGAAAATATCCTACAACTGTAAGCCAACTGCCTAAGGTTAGACAGGATGATGTCTTCTGGAAGAAACCCAGCTCTCCCAAACCTCATGAGCATCTTGTAACCTATCTAGTTTGACAACCCTCTACACAAACAGCAAATAAACACAATTACTGCCTTAACAGTAACCGTACAGCTAAGGGAGACAAGAAAAGGGGGGGCAGAGACAATTGTGTTCTCTCCGTACTTATTCCTTGAAAGAAAACAAGCAGCATCTCTTTGACTGTCTTTTTACCCATCTGTTTTGAAATCCCCCACAAAAGCTGCTAATTGTCCTTGATAGCACATGAGTTTATTTTTGGCTTCAGCTTACACAGTGAGATCAGTGGCAGCTCTAACTTGGTTAGTCTGGATGCTGCATCTAACTGGGAGCAGCAAACCCCATGGCCATGGCAGCGATCTGCATAACCAAGGGAAGATGGTGGTGTCTACTGCTTGTATTTATATTGTCACTTTATAAAAAGCCCTTTCTAAAGATTCTCTGTGTCACATGAAAGAGGAGTTATGCCAAAATTGGAGATGACAAACTTTATCCCCAAAAAAACACATACACTTTCTGCATTCCTCGGGGCTGGTGCCTGGGGAGGCCATCAGGACAAAGCCCAGGAGAAACTGGAGTGGGGTGAGGGGCACTGACCCTGGAGTCCCAGAAAAGGTGAGCCTGACCCATTCCTCTTCTAATGACACTCATGTCTTCCACTAGGAAACTGATGGATGAAAAAACTCCTAAGCCTTCTTCTTCTTGGAATATGTTCTGTTCCTCTGCCGGGTGATAAGAGTGTGATAACAACACTGGGTTCTCCATTTGCAGCTTGACCTTTCCCAGTGCAGCCCTGACCCTCTTCTGCCAAGAGCTTTGGGAGGACCAGAAGTGGTGAGAGGAGGGCTGAGCAGAGAGCTCCTGTGAGGGGCCCAGCTGCTCAGCAAGTCTGACACCACCAGGCTCAATTTTTGCCCAGCCTTACTAAGTAACATCCCAACATGCACCTTACATTGAGTTCGAGCTTGAATGTTTCCCAGTTTTCCAGCAGATAAATCACTAGGTCTGTACCCATCATTTACCAGCCTATCTCTGCCTGTCCTAATGAGCAACACGTTGTATTTATCACCCCCTCTGCCATCATTTATCATGCTGTATTCCATTAAAATCCTTGGACAAACCTCTCTGCTGCACTGAGGAGCTGCAGGATTTGACCCACTTAAATTTAATAAGAGACAGATTCTTTCTGAAGTCTCTCTCATGTTAGTAATTCACATGGATTTGTTTTTTTAGACTTGGTATCATTGGCTGGCTTTTGAGGCTCAGATACTTAAGGAGATTTATGTTTATACTGTCTTATTACTTACTCATGCCTGATAGTTAAAACCTCCTAACAAACAATGACATTAGTACTCAAGTACTTAGAACGTCCCTAATCTAACTTAGGATCCAGTACAAATGGCTGCTTATTCCAACAAATAAACACTCATCAGTAAAGTCAATGAGGACCCCGAGTAAACTCTTGCTCTATTTATCCTCTGCCACTTGTCCAGGACATAGAGCTTTCCTTAAAGGTGGGAAAATGCAGACATCAGTACCAAGGATGGGAAAGCAGGTTAGAAAGTCAGATCCTACCAGTATAATTTTGGAGGTGAAGATCTTGAGACACAAGCAAGACAAGGTCCGAGGGAAGGGATAACACCTTTGTTGCACATAAGGATAGAATAGTAAAAAAAAATAAGCTTTCAGGCTCAAAATGCTGCTTCACCTTGCATGCTGTAAAGCTTGTCTGCTTTTCCAAGTATATCATTATGTCTCAGGAATGACATTATCTCTCCCTGCACACTGTAGGGTGCTTAAAATGTCAGCTCTTCTTGAAGAGTCTGCTTTGCACCTTCCATCTGTTCCCAGGGATGAAGCTGCTGTCCATCTCTGCCTTTCACCCCTCCCACAGCTATGTGGGACAAGGTACAGTTCAGCAGGGAAGAGTTTCCAAAGAAATTATGGCTTTTAGATGAATATTAACCTCATTTCCATACCTAAAACAGTTGGCAGAGACCACAGAGCATGGGTATTATATGCTTGCCATGTGAAATCCTATTTATAGGACCCAGCTCTCAGAGGAGGCACAAGAAAAAGCTACCAGTTGTTTCAGTCCAATACGTGTACAGTAAAAGCAGTCTAAAATCCTTATGAAAAATCTTTTACTAGGGAAAAATAAAGAGTGAAGAGGTAAAGGGTCGGTGGGTGTAGTAAAATTAGTTTGAGTTCTTTTCAAAAAAGAAATAAGAAAAACTAAAGCAAACAGGAAATGCCCTAAACTCATGGTTTTGATGGTTAGGCAGCATTTATGTTTATTAGAACCAGAAAAGAAATAAATCAGAATTTTGTGTTCATGCAGTGTGGGTTAAGGCACAGTTTATTTCCCATTTGGAGAGGAAAGCAAAGCAGAGTGAGCTGAGCTGATTTGCCTGGTCATCACAGGCAATTAAACCTTGGTCCTTTCCAAGGAGGTGCCCATCCCACTGTCTTTTGGACAAAGCAGCCCCAGGAAGTCCCAAAGCCAGAACAGCTCACCTGGGGAAAGTCCCACCACATTTCCATAGAGAGTGTGAGGTCTTTTGGCCAACGAGGCATCTTCTACATGCAAACCATTCTGCAGCAACCTGGTGGGTGAGGTGGCCTTACAGTGCAGGCAGGTTCAATTTATATCCCTGGAAATTCATTTATACACTCTGAGGGGGTGCGTGGTGGCCTCAGCATCAGTGACAGTGACAATGAGGCCCAGAGATTCAGGTGGTGTGTCCTGGGCTGGCGTCTGTCCCACCAGTGCCATCACCCAAACATAGGGGCCAGGTCAGAGCCAAACACAGCAACACCTGCACTCCCAGGAGAGACCACGAGCTTTCTGCCGGGCAGGATGGCCAGGAGGCAGCATCTTTACACAGAATCCCAGGGTATGCTAAGTTGGAAGGGACCCACAGGGACCATCCAGTCCAACCCTCAGCCCTGCACAGCCCCAGCCCCAAGAGTCACCCCCTGTGCCCCAGAGCATCATCCAAACCCTCCTGGAGCTCTGGCAGCCTTGGGGCTGTGCCCACTGCCCTGGGGAGCCTGGGCAGTGCCCACCACCCTCTGGGGGAAGAGCCTTTTCCTGGGATCCAACCTGAGCCTGCCCTGACACAACTCCAGCCATTCCCTGGGTCTGTCCCTGGTCCCCACAGAGCAGAGATGAGTGCCTGCCCCTCCTCTGCCCCTTTTGAGGGAGTTGGACCTGCACTGAGGTCTCCCCTCAGTCTCCTCTTCCCCAGCTGAACCCCCCAAGTGCCCTCAGTGCCCTCACACGCTGCCCCTCCAGGCCCTTCCCCATCCCCGTGTCCCTCCTTTGGACACTCCAATGGCTCAATCTCTCCCTTCCATGGTGTCCCCCCAGACTGCCCCAACATTGCAGATGAGGCCACCACAGTGCAGAGAAGAGTGGGACAATCACCAAGGCTTCTCCCTTGGGCCATCCCAGTCTTTCCCATCCCACTGGCACCGTGCACTCCCATGTCAAATGCCAGCCACGCTCGCGTACTCAGGAGCGCCAGCGAGATCCACCCACTCTTCTGGCTCCTTCCTTCAGCATTATGTCAGTCTGTTCTACACCAGCAGAGCCATCTTGTTCCCCTGTCAGAGCCCTGCACTCTCAGACTCCAAAATATCCCTCCTTCTGTTCCTGGCAGCTTCCAGCAAGGGGGGGGTTCTGCTGCGCTCCGTGTTTAAGCCACGCTGCGATGACTGCATGCAAGTCTATAGACTCACCTTGCCAAGAGCCCAGAACCATCCCCTGGAACGTGGTGAACCTCAGCCTTGAGGTCTGCAGGATGTGATTCCTGGCAGTGAGCCCCTGAAATGGTGCTTTTCAATTCTTCCCAGTGGGAAGTCACCAAAAGCACGTCTGTCCCAGCGTTCACCACCATGAGAGGAGCTGGTGAGAGCTGTGTGGGGAACAGCTCATCCCTCCTGTGTTGATGTGCATTTCTCCTCCCTGGCTCTGGAAAACGTGGGCACAGCAGGAAGAATGGAAGTGCCTGGAGCTGTGGTACTTCCCTGACGGGTACTAATTAGAAGTAGGTTATGAACTATCTGGTTTATTGGTGCAGAGTCCTTAAAATTTTGCCCTGTTAAGGCTCGTTTAAAACATTTATGGTGCCTGCTGGCTGGGCATTGGCTGGCAGCAGGGCTGGGATCTCTGCAACTAGTTCAGTTGTTGCTTTTTCAAACTGCACTTTAAAGAATTAATTTTTCCATGGGTGACATTCCTTGTTCCTCTCCCTCTGCACCATTTTTTTCCCTTTATATGTGCTTCCTACATTTATGGTGCTCCTCTCTGCTCTGGCAAAATGATAATGATTGAGTAGACAATCCCAGGGAGCATTTTTTCTTCTTCTGCCATTCTTTAATACTCCAAGGAAAGCCAAGATAAAGAGTACCCAAAGATCCAACCTATTCGCAGGTGTTTCTGCTTTTCGTCTTTTAAAGGTAAAAATATTGCATTAGTTTCATTCCTGTCATGAATTTGTCAACATCAGCAGTAAGAATTCAGAGGTGATTTTGCCCTGTGCTTTCCCAGAATACCCACAGAGAAATGGTCTTATCCATACATGCAAATGCAGGTCACAGACACACTAAACCCAACTGAAATCAAGTCAGGACATCAAACTAACTTCTCCACACTCAAAGTAAAACACTAAGCCATCATGAATCCTTAAGGCTATTTTAATGCCACCTTCCCTTCCAATAAATGGGTATTAACACTTTCAGACACTTTTCCTCTTATTGTGAGTCGAGTAGTTGTTTGTTGTTTCCAAGATCGCCCTCCAGTAGAAGAATGCAGGACAGCAGCAATTTCCCCAGGAAGTTCATAAAAATCCTCTTTCAGAGGATTTCCAGAACGCTATTCCAAGAAATAAAAAGCAAATTAGAGCACCTCCCACATTTCTTGGAGTCTTTACATGTACTATGGCTCTTGAGATGACTAAATGCCATTCAGTAAGCAGGGAGGCTTCTACCAAAAGAAAACCCAAGCTTTGTCTGAGATAAAAGTTATCTTTCATCTCAGCATCAAATTAAAAAGTGATGATTATCTAAGACACCAGCGTTTCTGTGTATTTCTGGTGTTTATGAGAGGACAAGGAGGGGGTCTGCACACAGACCATCCAACACCTTCCCTCAGAGCCTGTCCTGCTGCTCTGACCATCCCAGCTCCAGCTTCCTCTGGGAATGTCAGCCCTCTGAATGGCTGTGGGGAGCTCCTGGCCCTTCGCCACTCAGTGCAGGATATTCTTGGCAACAGTGGATAAAGGCACTTGTTCCAAATAAGGAGAAATCTAGAAACTGGTTTGTCTCGGCACTCTTGGAGCCGAGCAAATCCGCCAAAGCTCGTGGAGCCGGACATGGGAGGGGGGGGAAACACCCACAAAAAACCCAAATGAAGCAAGAGTGAACTTCTGACTGTCTGTCTCTCCAGTACCAGCCAAATCTCATTAAAGAGCAACGAGGATGAAATACATTGACAGTAGTGCAACAGACTTGATGAAAGACCTGAAAATGTTTATGCTAATCCAAAGTTTCAGTTTCACATTCCACACAAGCTTTCCAAACAAGAATAGGGCCAGAAAATATGGAAGAACGGTCTTAACTTTTACCCTAAAAAAACCCCACAAAACCCACAACAAAATAACAAACAAACCCCACAAGCACCCAAACTCCAGCTGCCCAGTTTTTCCTCACAGCCTGTGTATTTTGCACAACAAGTTAAATAAAGAGGCTTTCCTAGCTGGGATAAAAATGCTTTGGCTTGGTTGTGAGACAGAGCTGTGTTAGAGCTACGAGTTCTTTCAGATCCCAGCGTGGCCAAAGCCTTGATTTAGGGTTTGGAGAAACAAGGTGGTCCCAGAGGAGCAGCTGGTGGAGGCAGCAGAGCTGCACACACCATGGAGGAGCTACCCTACCATCTTCACAGTTACCACACACCTGTCAGAGAGACACCCCTGTGTAGACTGAATAATTGGGAAAATAAAAAGAAAGCTCCAGTCCCAGTTCTACTCCAAACATCTATTATTTAGTCTGACTGCCCCCACTCTATTTCCTCCACTTTGATCAACTAATGACCAAGAAAAGCAATTACCAGCATAAGAAAAATATATTTGTGGTATCTTTGAACTGCTGTGGCAAGTGTAAATGCTTTACTTTCTGTGAGAACAGAGGAAATAGTTCTTCAGTGGCTAAGAAGAAGAATTAGGGGAAAACAAGCAGCAGGAGGTAGGGGAGAGACTATTTTTTTATTAACTAATTAGATCAACATGGAAAGAAAACGAGCCTGCAAATCTCAGCATTATTGATTGTGAAGAGGAAGCTACAATATACAGCAGAGATAATGAAACACTGGGATCTGCATTCAAAAGTGGCTCGTCCTGCCTGGACAGGAGAATAGAGTGACCTACAAAATAGTGTAGTCCTGGGAGTAGGGGGTAAACATAAATACATCACTGACAGTGGGCACGTTGGGGGAAACACTGTGTGCAGGGAACAAGGGGTCTTGTACTCTGCTCTTCAAAGTATTCCAGTGCAAGCACGTGAAAGAGGAGAAGAAATCCCTCTGCCATTTTCCTGCTTTTGTAACCAGCTGTTATTACTCCCCTGCTCTCCATGAACATCTCCATTTCCACTGTTCTAGACAGCCAGCTGTAGCACCACAGGAAAAAACAGAATAAACACAAGCAAGTCTTCAGGCACAGTGGGCCCAAAGTGACTGACCTACTTCAACACCAGGTCAGACACCATCAGAGCAGTGCCCCCCACCCTGCCCCACACTGTTCATCAGAGTGAAGATGATGCCTAAGGGACACATACTGAAAATTCCAAAACCCACTCAAAAAAATAAAAATTTACATGTGCGAACACGTGTGAACAAATATTTAACATTAAACTCTACATTTCTACAAAAATGCTCCAAGAAAGAATGAAACATAATACCTTAATAAAAAAACAAGAAACCCAACCAAACTATAAACAAAGAGTGGAATTTGGAAAAACATAAATCACCCTTTATTATGATTTCCCAGGGTGCCCATTCAAAAACATAGTCTGAAGTGCAGAGGTGCAGAGAGCAGCTGCTTTCCAAACCTGCAGTGCTGCTCAGTGCAAAGCCATGGGGTAATTTAGAATAATATTATTCCTGAGGTTCTGGCCTGGCAACTCAGAGGCACTGCCAGCTCCCAACGCTGGTGCAGCCTCTCAGGCATCCATGAAAAAGGGTTGCTGGATTTTGGGATGTTTCCCTTTCTGACCAGTGTCCTACAGGAGGGACTGCATTGGGAGTTCACAACAGGGAGAGATGGAGGTTGTTGGGGGGTCAATGGTGCCAAAGTTACCACAGAGAGTGTGAACTCCAGAGGTTTCCAGGGATGGGAAAGCTGTGGAGTGAGGCTGATGAGGGCTTTAAGAACACTGAAAAGGTCAATACCACATGTTGAAACCAACTCTGCACCACCTGCCAGGGGACTTAGTGAGGTGCAGGTCACCTGCTCAACACACCCACGGCAGAGATGTGAACACCCACCACCTCCTTCTCTGCACACTCACAAATCCAAACCGCTAAACACACAAAGAAAACCTCCCAAAGTTCAACTCTCAATGATCAAACTCCTCCTGCAGCCCCTTCCCACAGGGGGACAAGGCAGACAGAAGGTGGGGAAGCCTCATGGTGCAGCTCTAACACTGCCTGGGAGCTTTGAGTGTCCTCCCAAACAGAGCCCTGGCCTTCACCCTCTTCTCATCACTTGATTTACTAGTGGAAACATATATTTTGGAACAAAAGCATAGGTGCCTACATGGACTAGTCACATTTTTAAACGGCCTTCATCATTATATGTGTCAGCATCTTCCAGATGTGGTTCAGGCAAAGTTACAAGCACATGTCATTTTTGTCTTTGTTCCTCTCCCCAGAGGAAAATTAGGTTATGATTAAAGCTGTGCCTTCAGTTCACTCAGCCCATTCACTTCAATGGAGCTCCGTGCCAACAGCTGTTGGGAACCTGTGGAAAACTCTTTCTGGAGAATATTAAGTATTTTTTCTCAGGAACTCATTATTTTCAAGGTCATTGAGGCTGGGGGTTTTGTTGTTTGTTTTCAGTGCTACCTGAGTTAGCAGGAGATGTCTGGTGTGTCCAGCACAGCCCACCACAGCTGAATGTTTGTGGCACCTGAGAACCTCACACCCTCCAGCCACTGGTACCATCTCCAGTGTCCAGTATGGGAAATCCTCAGGTGGGGGAACCAACACTCAGCAGGATTTATTCCAGCCCTACTTGGTAACAGCAGATATACAACCACAAATACTCTTACAGGCTGAAGTAGAGGGTTTATTTTACATCTCTTATAGTGGATGCAAGGACACATAGAGGTTGTAACCATGATGTGCATCACAAGTGCTCTGCACCCAGTCATCTGTCTGGACAGAGCCCAGAACAGACACCAGCTCTCCCAGATCCAATGAGGTTCTCAAGCCTTCCCAGTTAATGGGATTGCTCACATCAGTAGCTGTTGGTTTTGTATAAAGAGTGCACAATCTTTTCTATGTAAATCATAGTTCAGAGCAGTGTTATCTAACACACAGGAAAGTACAGGAGAAAAGCTCTGGAAAAATGTACAAATACCTGCATCCCCCAGCTCTGCCAAAGTAGGAATTGGGCATCCCTAAACTTCGTGGCTGAACTCCACACTTGTGCCCTCCCAGCTCCAGAGCTAATCAAGCACAACTCAGAGCAGGACTATCATCTGCTCCCCCTGATATCATGGCACCTTCATGGCCATCTGTGTCAGGCTGAGCATCACAGGACATGGTACAAAACTGCACATGTGCCCTAAACCTGTTTCAAGTAAGTACCTACAATGCAGAGTTCTGTTATTATGGCCTGTCACTGGTGACCATAGCGATGGCCAGACACTCACAGCAGCAGTTCTACACTATATTGTAGCACTACTCCAGAATGACACTTCCACATTAGTGTAAAACACCAGTCCCAAGTCACACACTTGCCCAGGCAGTTACTTATATTTAAGATTCCAGAAGTTTCTCCTACCCCAAAAAGGAGCATGGGAGCTGAGCTGTGCCATCCCAACACAAGGAGGCCAGATGGCTCCTCCTCCACATCCAAGGTTGTGGGAGCTGTGTCCATTTGATATTCCAGGCACTGCTGGATGTGGCAAATGGCCTGTTTGGTCTCCCAGCCGTACCTGGAGCTTCTCTCTCCATTGGTCATCACCCACAAAAGCCAAACTTTTCACCATGGTGTGTTAGCTTCAAAAGATTGCTTGGTGTTTATCAGTCCTGTACCACTGGTTTACAAGGCTCACTCAAATTCCAAAAACACCTCAGGTGTCCTTCACTGAACATTATCAGGTATTTTTGCTCTCCTGAAAGTATTCTGCATACATTTTCCTCCTGGTTACCAATGCTGGGGAGGATCTATCCCCTTCTGTGGTTGCAACCAGTAATTCTGTAATCAGAGTGAGCCAAACTCCCTCTCTGGAGAGTAGCCCAGTGGAGTCTGTGTTGCTGTAAGGCACCTCATGGACAAAGGCATCTCCCCCCTCCCATTCTCTCCAGGCATTTATGTCTCCACTTTGGATGTGTTTTCCTTAAACTGGATGAACTAGTGTTATTAACACATTTCATAACTACTTTCTAAAAATGGTGGCACAGAGGAGAGATTAGTATTCTGCACCTTGGACTATTATTCCTAAATAAAATTAGATTTTAGACCTTCTCCCCCTCAAAAGGACAGCATTCCTCATTCGTTCCATCGGGAACATTTTGTTAAACTCTGACTCCTTCACATGGCCCTTCCCACAATCTGTTTCTCTTCAGGAACTCAGCATTTCTCTGTGAGATTTGGTTTAATGCTTTACTTACACACTCCTACCAATGAACCAGATCTCCTGAACCCTGCACAGAAGTAATTTCCATTTCCCTTCTCACACATTCTGTGTTGACTAACCTCACCCTGGATCCCTGCATCACCTGTAAGCACAAGGCATCTCACCTGAGGCCAATTCTTTCTCCAGATGAGCCCAGGGTGTCTCATTGGGCTGGCCTCTGTCTCTCAGATCAGATGCCCTTTTTGCTGCAGCATCTTCCCCAAACCAGCATCACCAGTTCAGCCCTTCCATCCCACCATCACCCCATCCCACGCTCCAAGCAATTAAAACACCCTGCTGTGAATTTATGCACTTAACACAATTCTTGGCTACCACACAGAGGCCTCAGTGATGTACAAAGGCTCTCCTACACAGCGTGTAGGGCACCACACTGGCATCCTCCTCCTCTCCAATCCCAGCTAAAAAAGGAAAATGCACAGCAGATGTTGGAATTTGTAACAAACCCCCCCCCCATAACAGGAGCCTCAGCTCATGGAAAGTCTCTGGAAAAGCCCACTGGGCCAAACAAGCCTCTGCACTGGGGTGCAAGTGGAAAAATCCATCCTTCCCACAGTGCCAGCAGGGATGAGAGGAGCCCATGGGACAGGCTCGGGACAAGGAGTGACACCAAGCTGGCCCAGTGCCACCAGGCAGCTCCTCCAGCTGCGCATGCCAGGGGACATCAGGCAGGAGCCCTCGAAGGGGGAAGCTCATCTGAAGGGCTCCAAAGCTCTGGAACAGTCCCACACACTGACTGTTCTTTGTAGAGAATGTGCAAGAGAAAGAATTGTGCTTTAGAGGACAAAAGGCTCAAGTTTGTGACTTCAGTTTCACATCACTGAAACTGGATATAATTAAATCCTGCTTTTCAATAGATGTTCAGTTCAAAAATTAACGTCTCTGGGATGCAGAGAACACTGAAAGTGTGAATATACTTTTTTTATTTAACCTCAAAATCTAATTTTACTCCAGAATCCTAATTCTTCACAGCTGGAACTTTCTCTTCCTGCCAGCATGGGTGGGATCAATGGAAAGATGAAGAATATCAAGGCAAATGAACAGGAAAACCAGCTCCCCAGGTGGGAGGCAGGTCTGCAGAAGGACAGTGTGTCTGCCAGGGAGCTGCCTCCTGGAGCAGACCCTCCTAAGGTCTCAGGTGAGGAGGGGATGGCTCAGCTCTCCCCTCACTCTCTGACCTCTGCCAACACCTCTCCTGGCAGAGGCCCCATGGCCAGGACCTCTGCAGAGCCCTGATGTTACAGCATTATTGTAGCATGACCCTCATTCCTGCTTTAACCTCAAGGGATGATCCAAACCATAAAATATGTCTGAAATCTGCTTCTGTCCAGAATCACTAGACCAAATAACTGATTAAACAGAGAGAAACAAAAGTGGATGCAGGTCTGTTTGTGGTATCTTGGAGGCAAAGTGAAAAGTTTGGCCCATTACAGTTAACAGCTCACTCTCCTCCAACAAGGAAGCCCTGCCCTGGTCCTGCAGTGGGAGAGATTGCTGAGCAATCCAGAGCCTTTTCCCTCATCAGGCTCAGAGGAACGCTGGCATGGACCAGCACCTGCACTGATCCACACACATGCATGTATTTTTACATACACAGACACTATAAAATGCCTTCTCCCTGGTGCAGGAAGGGACCAATTTAAAATACTAGATAAAAACATCACCCTCACCCACCTCCAACTATTTCAACTTTATGTTACGTACATTCCACTCAAAAGAAAAACCTGATGTTTCTTTCTGTAACAGACCCGTTCAAATTTCCAGCAAACACACAGAGTAACATTTCTTCTTCCTTCCCATGGCTCATTTGATCTTGCTCAGTCCATGGGATCACTGGATCTCCCAAGGAATACAAGAGCAGAGCACAGAGAGGTCAGATTTCACAAGAGTAGTAAGTGACCTGCAAAGCCAGGCAGAACACACATTGTTCAGGCAGGTCACAGCAAGGCCATTTCCATCTTGGGGAACACACCAGCAAGCTGAGTTTTTACACATCTAGAATCAAATGCCCCAAGCCTGCTGTAATTCTTTATTAGGTTTGCAGCTGTTGTCTTCCTCATGACTTTATTGCTTGCACAGCTCTTGGGTAGCTGGTCTTAATTCACCTCAACCAGGCAAGGGGTGGGGTGGCCACAAAGAAGCAAAGGGAATAAACAAAATCTGCTCAACATAGTTGTTAGAAACAGGGAAGGAAAAGTAAAAATATTACAAAAAAAAAGAGAAGTGTTCAAGTGGGAATTCAGGAAAGTTATTGCTGTTTTAAGAAAGTATAAGAAGCCATAAAGGTACAGCCCAGGCCTGAACTCTTCCCACCCACTGGGACCTCTTCTGCAGGTGGATACATACACTCATTCTCCGTGCAGGTTACTCAGCCAAATAAAGTGGAAGGAGCATTCCTGGAGGTGGGAACTGGGACTTCTAGGACCTAAGCCAGTTGAAAGAGACTCAAACTCCAGCCCAAAGCCACTGTGACCTGATGGAAACACCTCCTTGCTGGTCAGTGGGGCTGTGCTGGTGTGTCTGCTCAAGCTCAAGCACGAGCACTGCCCCAAGATAAAGACACGGTGTGGCTGCTACTGGCAGAACACTTTGGGTTGGGAAGAGGCAGCAACATTCCCCTGGTCATTTGGGAAGCAGAAAATGTGAAATTACCTACTGCAGTCCTCTCCTCTGTTTTGCCCAGTTGCTCCAAGCAACCCTTCCCAACCTCTCCGAGCAGCTTCTGGGCACAGTGCTGATAAAGACACCTTTTTTTCCCTAACGCAGCATTTTCCTTTTAATAGTATGCAAAGCCTTCCTTAAAACTTTCTTCATCCATTACCTGTCTAGAAAATGAAGAGTTGGTGTTACAAACTGCCAGATCCTTAATATGATTGACTGGGGCTGCTTTTAGTCAGTAAAAGGTCTCCAAGTAACAAATGACTTGTCCATTTGTTCTCTGACAAGAAGGACTGTCGAGGCCTGAATATCATTTATGCTCAATCAAATCCTAACGCTGATGGAAAACTCTGGGTTTTGTTGACTCTTGATGTGCCCCACTGGGGCATGGAGAAATGTATCCCTGCTTAACATGCCCATGGATAATGGATCTGAGAGGCTCTTGGACTCCTGGCTCCGTCGGGCCAGGCCTGGAGCTGTAAGATACGAATTAACTGAAATGACAAATTGCATAAACATGTGTTTCCAAGTTGGCACTTCCCTGCTAAATACTTATGAAACTGTTAACTAGGGAAAACAGAAGATGGAAGAAGATCTCTTTCACAAAATTATTTTTAAAGGAAAAAAACCCTAAAGGTTTGCAAGCTCAGGGATATCCCTTACTTTGCAGCTGGGAAATAGCCATCATTTTTCCCCTGCTAAATGGGAAACTTCATGACCTCAGATACAGAAAGATTTGCACTTTATTGTCAATAAGAAAGTCCAAATTAAAGAAGTGATTTGAAGTGGTAGAGTCTGTCGTGGGGACAGACTGAATACAAAACATTTCCTCTCACCATATAGGTCTGTTTACAAGACTTTTCGAGGCACCTCAAACAAATCTTCTACAATTACAATAAAATTGTTGATTATGGCAGAAAAAGCCCCAAGATTTAATTTCTCCTTTTTTCTTTTTCGTGTGTAGAGACTGGTCAAAGTAGGACTGACTGTAGAAAAGAACAGATTACTGTTTTGCCAAGAAAGGTTGGGTCAGATGATCCTTGAGGTGCCATCCAACCTGGGATTGTAGGATTATTCATCTGCAGTGTAGTTGACATCAGTAGGTTGTAGCTGTGCTTTTCCTTTAAACCATTTTGCAGAATAATTACAGCTGGAACAAAGGGAGCTCAGAAAATTGCAACACTGGAGCCTTTTGGTTTTTCAGAAGGGGGAAAAAAAAAAGAGCAGAGCTGCAAGAAGTTCTGATATTCATTTCCAAACTCTAACAAATACTTTGATTATACTACACTTTGCCAGATCTGGCCTCCAGCTTTGGCCCTCATCCAGTTTCCTGAAGAACCAGAGGAAATCCAGCTCAGAACTTTGGTTGTGCTCTTTTCTAAATGCAAAATACACCATTTTCACCAGCATTTCCCCCAGTGTCATTGAGCAACACAACCGAGGGGATTTTCCTGAAGCAGAGACACAATTCCCCTTTTTGTCTATTTAAAATTGTAAGTGATTCTTCAGCTTTATAATAAGGAGCAGTAAAGATTATCTCATTATTTCCATTTGGACATTCCTTTAAATATAAAGCATTGAATCTGCACTTATATATAACAGAATGAGGAGCAGAGGAAGCCCAGCATCTAAAGACAACTACTAAAAATGGCAATGTGAGCTTTTACCCTGAAGTGTAACATTCTGTTAAGGCCTCAGTCTTGCAAATATTTAGCATATGAGTAGTTCCTACTAAAGCAAGACTCATCCATAGGCTTTTTCACTGGTGGAGTTTTCTTTTATTTATATATATTTTAAGGCAACATATTATGAAGAATAACCCAGTCCCAGGAGGTGGGTTGACCATCAGTGTCCACGTATGGCCCTGACACAGCATCTCAGCCCAGGGAAGGCACTGGCTGAGCCAAACCACAGCTTTGTGTCAGAGAAAGAAATCACTCAAAGGTTTTTTTTCCCAACACTCCCACATGAACATCTTCCCTCTCTAGTGCAATATCCTGCAGAGGTGACTACACCTAAAACTAATGGCTAGGAAAGGGTTCCAGCACTCAGCACAACCTATGTGCTGCCTCCCAACCCTTCCTTCGTTCGTTGGCAAATGATGATGCACAGAACTGCATAAGGAAACGAAACATAAAAAGATAAAAATTAACTTAATTTACACAACCAATAAAAAAGTTTAAAGCGATGATAGAAAAATAATATAAAGGCTAGATACATTAAATGCCAGTTCAACAGTATTAAGCTTTGGTAGAACAGGTAAAGAGCATAGCACCAATAAAATCCAATGTCAGCACAGGCTTCAGTAGGCATGAGCTGTGATGAAAATGTAAATTTTGGCAAGAAAAGTGGTGTATGTTCCCTGCCGCCACAGTTTCATCTCCACATCCAACAAGAAGTCTTTGGGCTCCTTGACCTGCCGCTGGAGGTACACGATGCCCGTGTAGGAGTTCAGCCTGCGGGTGCTGAAGTAGCTCTCCTCGTTGCCCTTGGTGATGGTGAGGATGATGTTGTCTCCAGCGTAGGCAGGCGAGGGGCCAATCCGGAAAATGTGAGCTGGGACCACAATGTTGGTCTGGAAGTTCAGCTGGTAGTAGGTGATTCTCACCGGGGTGTTCTGGCAGTCCAGGTAGTTGAAACAGCTGATGCGTTCACACCTCCTGAGGAACGAGACGTGAAGCACCTTCAGTGTCCATGAACAGCAGGGGAAATGTTGCAAAATTAGACAAACCAGAGCCCCAAACTTCAGTGTGTGACCAGGGACAGCACCCAGGGAATGGCCTGGGCATTGTGTCAGGGCAGGCTCAGGCTGGATCTCAGGGAAAGGCTCTTCCCCCAGAGGGTGGTGGGCACTGCCCAGGCTCCCCAGGGCAGCGGGCACAGCCCCAAGGCTGCCAGAGCTCCAGGAGGGTTTGGATGATGCTCTGGGGCACAGGGGGTGACTCTTGGGGATGGGCCTGTGCAGGGCTGAGGGTTGGACTTGATGATTCTTATGGGTCCCTTTGAATTCAGCATATTCTGAAATTCTGTGATTATCCTTGTTGTGCTTTTCCAGAGCCCATAAAGCACTTGTAAATGATACAATTGTCAGGGTACTACAGTGTCAGGAAAAGATCGTGGACATGGGGAGCTGTGTTGGGAAGCTCCACAACAAAGAAAGAGCCAGAGGCATGAGCCTGGAAGAGGAGTCAGGGGCTCATCACTGACAGCAGAGGGCTGGGACAGTGCTCCAAGAAAATCAGACTAAAAACCCTTGAAAGGGTAGCTAAAACATGGGACTGGGAAAGAAATTCCTCAACTGGCAAAGCAGCTCAATTCTATAAGGCAGGAAAAGCATGTTTCAAGTCATAAGCAACTAAATATGGGTTCCCAAAGCACTGGCAGCCACTGAGGCAGGAAAAGGGGAGGGAGATTTTGGGACTCTTGGGCCCCAGCTGCTGAGGAGCTGGGGGAGTGCCCTTCCCAGAACCCTACAGCCTGGCAAGCTCAGTATCCTGCTCCCCTTCAGTGTTTCAACAGTCCCTAGGGAACTGCAAGCTGAATATTAACCAGGGAGCCCCAAACCCACTGTAAAAGTGGGGCTCTGAGCAGCCTGGCAGCTACTGCTGTGATAGAAGCAGCATAAAAGATCTTCCTTTTTTTAAAGTTTAATTACAAACAGAGCCCTTTGAGAGCTGCAGCAAGGAGAGCTGCAGGCTCTTCCTGCTCTTCCAGCAGCAGCTGGAGAGCAAACAGGGCCTTGGAAGAAGGAGGGATAACCAGACACAAAGTCTACATGGGGAATGTTCATGTGCTCCAGGTAGCACAGCAGCTTCTCAGAGCTCTGAGCACCTACACCCACCCACAAACTGGTAACACCACAGCACTGGCTTGGCTGCTGGTGCTTTACAAAGGCCATACTCACATGTCAGACACTTTTCTGTAGTTGGAAGGGCACTCGAAGGACAAGCAGCGGAAGCTGCCCTGGATGTTGTAGCAAGTCTCTGCAGCTGAACAGTTGTGTGTTCCTATTGCACACTCGTCAATATCTGAGAAGAAACACAAGAAGAAAACATTCTAAGCACAGAAGTAGGAATTAATCACTGTTCATGGGCTGTGATATGCTTATGAGACTCTGTGCATGAGGAGTCTGTGGGTTTGGCTCTACAAGCTGAGGGCTCTTGCTCTCACCCCCAGTGTTCCCTCCTCAACACCTGAGCCCCCAGAGCAGGGCTGTGGGAACACCCCAGGAAACACCTGGACTGGGAAACATCCAGGTGAGGAGTGTCAGGTCCATCTCTGTGCACAAACACACACTGGCATTTGAAGTGACAGAGTAAACCACGATGATTCCAATTCTGCCACAATTCTTCTATGTCTGAAACATCTTCCATAGAGAAAAACTTCCTTGCCATTATCAGTTAGTAAGAGATGAGGGACCCACCTGGCAGCACATGCAGTAAACAAGGAAGCCCACTCTTCCCTACAAGCAACTGGTGACCCTTTCCGTGATGTTTGACAGTCCCTCCCCTTCTTGGCAGAGAGTCCAGCTGCAGCCACCAAACAAGAGGCCAGGCTGGCCCTCTACTGCAGAGGAACTGTGTTTCTTCACCTGTACTTTAGAACCACTGCACACTCCTGTCACCCAGCTGTCCTCATCCATCTGATGAACACAGGGGTTTACTTTCAGTGGAGAATAAACATGAGAAGGAAAAATGTTCTCAAACCCAAAGATCCCACTGCAATAAAGACCAAGCATGTTTGGTCCAAACCAAGCATGAACATCTAGACAGAACTGCCTGTGTAGCCATGTTCTCCCTGCTCCTGAGGCGTCAGAGATGTGCTGTAACTAATATTATAAACCAGGCTGACAGCAAACAGAATTCAGTGCCTAGGCAGCAGCAGTCTAAGGCAGTGGTCCCAGCCCAGCCCCCTGTCCAACCCACAGCTGTAAAAGCTTCTCACAGCTGTTCTGATGGAAGATAGTTTTTAAGCAGTTTCCTCAAAGTGATGGGACAATTTTTACAGCTTCACAGGTCACTGGTACTCCCTGAACCAGCCTGGTTTCATGCAGTGCAGTGTCAGCTCTGGCGCTGGGGAAGCATCCAGCTGGTTTCCAACAGCAGGGCCACGGACTTGGCCATGGGGGAGGCACTTTATGCAAGCCCTGGAACACAAGGGACAGCCCTTGGTGCAAGGAGGTCACGTCTATAAATGTCTCATTCACTGTGGAATCTGTGGGAGCACAGTGGCTCCTTCTCATGGATGGGGCTGTACTGTGTCCACAAAGAAACAAACATCCCCCATCACCCAGGTGGCAGAGGGGCCTTCCCTCCCCAGGGCAAACACACTGCACTGGTGTGGGTGAAGGGATGGAGGGATACCCTGTGTCTGACTGAACATTAACCATTCACAGCCTGCTGCACAAAAGGTATCCCTCAGGAATAGACAGATGCTGTCAGGATACAACCAACCCACGCTGAAGCCAACAGGACCTTCTCACTGACTTTTTGAGAATGGAGAAAGCTGGGCTGTGTCAGAAGAATGTATCTGTGCGTGAAGGTTGCTCTGGATTAAGGCAGAGCAACCAAATTAAACCTGGATTTAAAGCAATCAAATGCAAAGGAAAGTGATCACTGCTGTACTGCACAGTCCAGGAGATGGGAGCTCCACCAGGGCACTGTGAAACATGGGAACTCAGGAACAACAATTCAGAACAAGGCACACAGTTCTGAAAATTTCAGATATACATAAATATCTCCCCATAGTGAGATGTAATTACAGAAGACAATAAAGAGCATTTAAAGCTCAAAGACACTTTATGGCCCAGAGCATAAACGTGGTTACCTAAACAACACATAACCACAAGCCCAAGCCATGGGCCTTAAAATGCTGAAAACCAGATGCAGTATCAAGGATCCAGCTTGAGCAGGAAACATTGGCAAAGATCTCCCAGTCACACTGTGTACTCCCGAACGTCTAGACAACGCACGGAGGCTTTAAAATGAAATAAATGCTAACAGAGAAGGCATGTGGACTGTGTAGGGCCCTGCAGCTCTGCCAATTGTCACAGAAGAGAGGGACTCCTAGAGGGAAAATATAACCTCCCACTCCCTCCATTCCCCTGGGATGAGAACTGATCTCATACGCTGAACTGGCCGGTTTAAAAGTCTTGCAAAGAAAAGTATACAATAGGAAGTAGGAGAGAATCAAAGTGAAGTAAATCCCTTGCTGATTCTGAGCAGTGCCCCTAAGGTGAAAGGAAAATTTCTTCCACATTGCAATCATTGTCATGAAAGCAACTCCCTCCCCTCCATCACTTTGGCTACACCGCAAAATACCACAGGCAGTTCCTCCAAAAAAGATCCATATGTTGAGACGCTGTTCCATGAGATACAACCCCTCTGTTTGAAACAAAAGGTACAAAGAGCGTACCACCAGTAACTCTGAAGAACTGGTCAGGTGATGAGGAACTGGAGCCAGATCTTTAACTGGTGGAAACTAAGATTATCTTCTTGAGGTCAGCACAGCCAACATCAATTCAGTGTTTCTCTGACCACATTTTCAGACAGACCTCCATACCAAAGCCTGCCCTAACTTGTAACACAGACTTGCAGAGCTCAGAAAAAGGGAATGTCTCTGGGGGGCTCCTTCCAGTGCCTGACTAAACACCAGCTCAAGAGCTGCTGCATTTTGCACATAGAGCAACTTCGCCCTCTAAGGAGGGTGAGTGTTCCAGGTGCCAGGCACACTTGGAAAAGCTCTTCCCAGGGTTAGTCTGGGCAAGTCCATGCACCGGGAAGCCTCACAGGTGAGTGTCATGCAGGGAGGGTTCCACCCCACCCAAACAACCCAAGTGCAATCCCTAGGTCTGGGTGGATGTCCCTGTCCTCTGCCTCCAGCACCTGGAGCACACTGGGTGCCTCTGGCTCGGCTTGGGAGAGCTGTGCTGGCTCATGAACACAGTGATTCACACTGTGTTAACTCTGCAATGTCCTCAGCCCAAGCCTCACTGCTGGCAGAGGTGGCAACTAACATGCCAGCACTCAAAGTTAGAAGGAAAAAACAAACCAAGCCTGGAGAGTTACAGCTGCAGCTTTCTAAAGGTGAATTTTTACAAAAGAATTTAAATGCACATGGGTAACACTGCATTCATACTTAAAAACACATTTTAAAATATTTTAAACTTATTTAGAAGTATTTTAATTGTCATGTAATCTGCTTTCCTGCTCCAAAGTCAGGATTAAGTATGCTCATGCTGCTCATGATTTACATAGTGCAGATTCACTGCCATTACCACTGAGAATTCAAGCCTAGGATTTACATGAAGTTACATGAAAAACTAAGGGCAGGAAATGCCTGGCAGTTCATGTAACCACTGCAGGAATGCGTGCAGAGTGTGCAAAGGTAATCAGATCTTCCATCATCATTACACAGGCTGGGCACCCTTTGGAAATGGGGGTGCAGCTCAGAACCAGACAGCTGTGCACCAGATGAAAACCGCCTCACTCCACAGGCATTTCTATGACTCTGGAGACAAGGGCTGTGTGAGGGGAGGGTACTTGTCATTGCACTAACATGTCCCAATGCCAACATCATTAAGCCTAGGTGACAGACTGCTGGATGGCAAAGTTCCCTGTTACAGCTCCAACATTTAATCTCCCAGTTTTCTGGGGCAGAAAACTGCAACTCATAACGAAGGCACAGATTTCTACATCTGGCACCTCTAAAAGCCCAGCTCATCGAGTGCCGTGCCAAGGTGCACTCACAGCTCACACGAGTAATCAAGTGCCCCAGCTGGAAGGATGACGTGGGCTCTCCTGGGAATTCATTTGAGCAATCAGCTCACATTGACAGCCTGGTTGTCATAGCATGTTCTCCTAACACAGCAGGAAGCTGACTTTGCAGGTACCAACATTTGGCAACTTTGTCAAATACTGGCTTTTTAACAGTGACTAATATAAAATGTGGAGGTTGGATTAAACAACCATAGTGGCTCATTCCAAGGATTAAATCTTCATGATTGTCCTAGTTATAGTGGCAGGGACCAGTTTATCACTATGTGGGTACAACCAAAACTGTGTATTCTACACAGTCATTTCTGAGGGACTGTCACTAATGGGTCATTGGCAGCAGCTGCCCAGGGCACCCCTGACCCCTCAGGGCACCGGGAGGGTGTTACAGACCCCTGTGAGACAGGGGAGTGTTTCTGTCTCACACCAGTGACTGAGCTGGGATAACTCCCCTCTGGGGAGGCATCAGCACCTTCACCCCCAGCCTGAGGGGTCAGGGCTGCTCATGGGCCATCAAACATTCCAAAATATCCCAGGACTCACAGAGTAAATCACCCCTTGTGAAACTCCCTGCTCTGGGGGAGGGGCTGGGCATTCCTATCTGAACCTGAGCATAGATAATTTTGGGGTCTGGGGACTTCTGGAACCACTCATGGGATCCAGAGGGGGACCAGAACCTCACCAGGACTGGGACTGCCCCTCTTGACCAGACTGTGCCCGTCATCCTCCCCAACAGGTTTCCTTTCCTTTCACTCTGCACTCAGGGGGCCCATGTGGGGCTCAGCACAGGGGCCGATGGACACCATTCTGTTCATGCCCCAGGGGGCTGGGTTATACATCTGGGTTTGTGGGTTAAAACCATTTTTTATCTGTATCACTGTATTTATTGTAATCTTTTTAGTAAATTGTAACTGACTTGTAATCTCTTTGTGAGTTGGGTTCATTTCTCCTGCTGATTTACCTTTAAAGCAGCACAGTGATAATCCTTCCAGTTCCTAAGCCCCTCCTTACCTCGACAGGTCCTCCCATTGGCTGCCATGGTGTATCCCTGCTCAGGACAGGCACACTGGTAGCTGCCAGGAACGTTGACGCAGCGGAAGGTACAGAGGATTCCTGCACTCTGTGTGCACTCATCAATGTCTGTGGAGAAAACACAGATACCAGAGTATGGAGCCAGGCAAAGCAGAAATCTGGAAGGGGAGGCTGAAGAACACAAGGGAATTCCCATCTGACACATTCACTACATATTGCTAAACACAGATGAAGCCATGGGAGTTTGATGGTGCTGTAGGACCGTTGTAGGTGCTTTCTGAAATGCTGAAGACAAGACTGCTCCCAGAAATAGTGGTTGCAATCAGTATGGACTCCTGGAAAAGAATAACGAGCCTAGGACATGTCTGGGTGCAAAACTCGCTGATACCTCCATAATTCATAGAATCACAGAAGCCAGAAAGGTTTGGGTTGGAAAGGAACTTAAAGCTCATCCAGTTCCACCCCTGCCATGGGCAGGGACACCCTCTACAATCCCAGATTGCTCCAAGCCTCATCCAACCTGCTTTTGGACATTTCCAGGGATGGTGAGTTCACAACTTCTCTGGGCAACCTGTGCTAGGGCTTATAGCAAAGAATTATTCTAGGATTTCTTGCAGGGCTTCCTTGTACTATGAAGGGTGTGGACTTATTCACCATTTCTTAAATAGAGGCTCTCCAGTATATCACTGTTGGTAACTTCAAATAAACAGGTAAAACCCTTCCTTTCTCCATTCTGATCACTCTGCTCCTCATTCACCACCATGAGCAGCAGCAAGAGCAAACCTTCCCTCTCCCATGGCTGAGGGGGGGCTTTAATTGATGCAATACTGGTAAACATATCTTCCCACCTCATTTTCTCAATCATAACCTCTGGCCCCATGAAACTACTATAATAACCTCTGTTCTATGGTGACACAGGTGTGTTCCATCCATTGCATTGTGCAATAGCTGGAGTTACCTTTAGCAGCTTCTGTAACAGTCACCCCCAGCATCACCTGCAGCATTGGGTGCTGCTGAGAGCCAGCCAGCACTTACTGCTCCAGAGAATAACCACATTTACCTTGACCTGCTGGAGCAACAGCCTTACCTTTACAGGAATGTCCATCTTCTGCCAGCTGGAAACCTTGCCTGCAGTAACACTGGTAGGAGCCATAAACGTTGGCACACTCCTGGCTGCAGGGACTGTTATCACATTCATTCACATCTGTAGCCAAAAACAAACCCACACATATGGCCAAGGGGCTCACAGCAGTGTCTGCCACCTTCCCCTTCCCCTGAGAACAGCTCCCTTCTGCTCAGAGTGACTAAGGAGGGACTCAGCAGTCCCAGTTTGTCTCTGCTCCCTAGGCAGAATTAATTTCTATAGATGCCAATAAAACACACACACATGCAGACATTATGGGTTACAGTTGACTAAAAATATGTAATCATTGCCTTACAGAAGTCATGGAGAACTCAAGACATTTCCATTCAATTCAAAATAATTTTTTGTAATTTTTGTCACTGCCACATTTCATTTTTATCAAAATTTGAACGAGGAGTCTCCTATTCTATCTGTGTTCTGTTCTCCATTTCTCATCTGAAAGGAAAGCAAAAAGTATGTGAGGGAAAGAAAGAAAGAACAGAAATTTGTCGATGTTCATCTGACAGTTTGTTTGAATGAACATGTGCAAATCTGAGCACACATGAGCTTCACTGTGTTTATATTTCACCTCAACTCCTTCTCTAACGTCCCTTAATTCCCACTACAATTTCTTCTTCATGGAAGAACGTGTCTGGTACCTTCACAGTGTTTGCCATCGTAGGACAAGCGGAAACCAGAGGAACAAGTGCAGTGGTAGGAGCCAGGGGTGTTCTCACACGTGTGCTGACACAGGCGCCCGGGGTAATTCCAGCACTCGTTTATATCTGACAGCACAACAAGCAAACACACCATCAGCTGAGGAACACGAGCAGGAATATACAATCAGCTGAGGAACACAAGCATCAAACAAGATGCGGGAGGATATTTTTAAAGTGCCAGAGGTTGATTTGCAGCGTGTGAAGTGCTGCAGCCTCGGGTGTGATGCTGGCTGCCTCTGTGCTCTGACTGGGGTACAGTGGGGGTAAAATACAGAGGGCTGTTCCGTGCCCCTCAGGAACAAAGTGGTGAAACCTTCAGACAGACAAATTTCTACAGCAGCAGCAGAACAGCCCATAGGGAATTACCTTGCAGATGACTATAACTGATAACCTGCAATCAAACCAAGCCAGGGGCACCCGATCAGAAACCCCAGCACAAAGGGGCAGTGCTCTGAGCTGCACATCAGCTTGGGAGGTGATCCCATCATCTCCTGAGGCACTGCATTGCAGAACTAATGCCTGCACGCTACAGTGGTGCTGAGCACTGCCTCAAGGTCCGAGGCACAGACAGGCAGCCCTTCCATCCCCCCGTTGCCTCACATACCGATGCAGCTCCTGGTTAAGGCGTCGTACTGAAATCCCAGCTTGCAGTCACAGCGATAAGCCCCGGGGAGGTTGTGGCAGACCTGCCCCTCCCCACAGCGGTGCACACCAGTCTGACACTCATCCACATCTGCAGAGCCAGACACAGTAATTTGCTTAGAGACAGTTTGCTCAAAATCAATGTTTACAAAGAGGCAAAAACAATAAATTCATTAAATGACAGGAATAGAAACTGTTATGGTTGTCCCCTGGGCAGCAGAACTGCCACCAGGCTTTTCCCACCCTGCTCTTCTCACAGCCAGCTCTGTGTATGTGTAAGTCAAACCTCTGAAAAAGAGAACATCATCTTCAAAGTGAAAATGGTAACTGGCTCTGCAATGGAGCCCTCCCAGTATATCCTGCATTTCAATGTAAACACATTTGGATGCTGATCAGACCCTGATATTTAAACACCCCAGTGTGATGTTCTGCCTTTCTGTGAGTCACACCAGGCCATTTCAAGCAAAACAAGAACCAGCCAGAAATTCTGCTCATCCCTTCAATTAAAGCAATTGCTATTTTCATCTCCAGTTGCCCTTTCAGTCTTGCTCCTGCTGTCTAACTTTTGCTCTTTCCCAATGTTGATCTTTTTTCTTTTCTCAATCAACTCCCATTTAGACATTCCTTGTGGCCTCTCATCCAAAATCCAATACCAACAAATTAGTTGCTTCTCCACTCACATGCATCACTTCCAATCTCATTTAAACATCCTCGGTTGAAGATGAGAGTTTTCAATACACACTGATTCACAAGACTTGCAACATGACTAAATAGCTCATCAGTCTCTAACAAATCCCTCTTACCATCTGTGACAAGAAGCATCAAGAAGTCTGATTAACCCTCGGAATTGTGTATTTCTTCACATATTCAGAGTTCTGCCATTTCCTAAACCATCAGATCCACTTTCTTCCCATTATTCACATCTTCAACTACTCTTACAACCCAAATCCCTGTTCATGTAATATTAATTAGAATGGAAATCTTAAGGCTGGAGGTTCTCCATAATTCCCTATTTGAAGTCATAAATTTGAGCACTAAATCATTTCAAAGGGTTCCCGGGCAGTTCTCCATCAAACAGCAGCCTTGGAGAGCACTCTGGGAAAGCAGACACTTGCTGAGGGAGTGACAGGGGAGTGAGAGCAGAAACTTGGATGTGGAAAAGTGGAGATCATATCAACCCTGATGAGGAGCACTGACAAATACTCAGTTCAATATTTCAGCAGGTTCCCACCTCACAGTCCCTGCTGGCCACGGGGTCAGGGATGGCAGGGAATGGCAAGCCAGGGAATTCCTGACAGGCTCTGAGATTTCTGCTGAAACACTTACTTCTCATTTTCTTGTAAGATCAGAAGTAGCACCAAAACAGGGAAGTCTCCAGTCCAGATACAAATCTGTGAAGTAGCAGCTTTATTTGTAATGAATTCATGTGTGCAACCGTTTCATTAGTTTGTCCAAAGTTATATTTTCTGTTGCGTTTGGACTTTAATTAGTTCTAGGGCATTACCCCACCAGAAGTGTGCTTTATTTCACAATACTTACAGCAGTTTCCAGTTAAATCTAAGAGGTAGTTTTTAATAACTCATTTGCTAAATCAGAAAATCTGAACATTTTAAAGACAGATGAATCCTCTAAAAGAGGAGATGACCCTACAAGTGTCGTTCTGCTGGAGAAACATGTGCAGATGATGTTTTTACTACTGTGAATAAATCTGAATCAGGAATCTAATTAGCTATTGTAATGCCTCAAAGAAACTAGTCTTTATCAGAGAGAGGGGAAATTGGGACCATATGCTTCTATTTTTTCTTCACTGTGCTCTCTGCCTACTTAAAAAGAGCCATTCCAAAATAATACCCAAAGATACAGACCAGCAACAGGGACAAATTGCACACAGAAGTCAGAGAAATCACCAATTAACATTAAATATGTTTTGTCAAAATCAAGCTAGAGAAGCTTCCTTATACCTGCTCCTGAACAGCCTTGCCAGCCATTCAAAGCAGAGACAAAGGGCCATCAGTAATCACACTGAATTGTGGTGTCTCCTCCTGCTTTAAATACTTAGGTGCTGTAGGAATAGTGGCAATTTCCTCCTCTGCTACATATTTGCACAGTCACTCTTTTTTAGGAACAACTGGGGAGGAAAGCTAGATTCTTTCTCTACCATCAATTTGGGGTTTAGGAATTTGCCCCAGTCATTATAGAATTGTTAAAGGTGGAAAAGACCTCTAAGGTCACCAAGTCCACCTGCCAACCCAGTACCACCACATTTACCACCAAACCATGTCCCCACCTGCCACAGCCATAGGTTTTTTGAACATTTTCAGGCATGGGGACTCCACCCTTGCCCTGGGCAGTCTGCCCTCCTTAGCAGGGTGTGCAAAGGGCTGTCCCACTGCAGCCAGGACTTGTGTGCTGCTCAGGGCTGGCAAGGCAGTGAGAAGAATGGCATTCATGGAGACACTGGCATGGTGATCCCCCTAAAAACAATGTCAGGGTCGCCGCACTTCGAGTGGTGCAACATATGTGGCACAGCTGGCTTGGCTGAAAAAGGACTGATGGAAATCAGCTCAAGAATTGTGTGTTCACAGCAACTGAGATGGGACCTTTGGACCCACTGAAATACTTCAAGCTGCTCTACAATGGGACAGCAAAGGAGACTGCACTACATTGTCCCAAACTTATGAAACACAACCCCCCGAGCTGTATTAGGAAGGTTTCTCAATTCCCTCAGTTACAGACACAAACTGTCCCTGTCTTCAGCCACTTCCAAACCTTCCCACCTTCTCACTGGCCGAGCATGGTCTGGATAGTCCTGGGGGCAAAACCATGAGGGGACACAGACCATAATGAGGAACAAAGAGAGGAATACAGAAATTCCTGTGGAAATGGGGTTCAGCTGTACCACTGTTTTTCCACTACAGCCATGACCAAATCCAAGGCTGCCAACACGGCTCCCACCCACCTGCACCATCACAAAGCATATTTTGTTTATTGTCAGCCTTCCTTTTATTCAAAGGGAAGGTGGATATCCTCACTAACCAAACTGCTGATTTCATTTCTTCCCCTCCTCTGCTGTCATTTTTGGATTTCCCACCTCGTGTAACTCAGAACACAGGGAATTAGAGAACACACAGCCAGCCTTGCCTTGGGCACCAGGGACTGAGCTTTCCTTCATGCCTCGTGTGCTCATTTACAGAATAAATGCTCAAACCAGCCAAAATCTGCTATTCTGAGTCAGTAACTCCCTAAATACACTGGAACAAATACAAATCAGGATCAAGCTGCATGCCAGCCCATATGAATATTTCATATATTCATTCTTCTCAGAATTCTTTTCACAAAGTAAGAATTTATCCTGAACATCCCCACAAGTGGGTCTAATGGGCAACACCATTCACAGCCCTCCAAAGAACATCCACTTGGTGCTACTCTTGTGAGCCCACAAACTCAGTGTTAGCTGCAGATCACATCACTTATGGTGACATGTGCAAAAAATACCAAGGGGCCATGGTTTTGACTGACAGCACGAGTCTAAAAAGTAACTGAGTGCCATTCACTCCAGAATGGAAGCCAGTGAATCCCATCTGCAGCCAGAACCAACGCTGCTCTGAGTGTGCCAGGAGGAATCCATGGAGCAATCAGACATCAGTGCAGTGGAAACAAATCCCTGAGAGCTGCTGGGACAGCAAATTCCTGTTCCTCGAACACGTGGAGGAATCTGGAGGCAACTCAGACCCTCTTGTTAGGACTGAAATGTCCTTTCCCCTCTGAGAGGGCCTTGAGCAGACCCCGAGGCTCTCACCGATGCAGCGGGTGCCCTCCTCGTTGGAGTGGTATCCTCTGCTGCAGCTCAGCATGTTCCTCTGGCACGTGTAGGACCCAACCGTGTTGATGCAGTTGAATCCGGGCTTACAGGGCTCAGGCAGGGATGTGCATTCATTAATATCTGGAGAATAAAACAAATCAGAGTAGTGAGAGGTGCTGTTTGACCTTTCTGGTCTGTTTTCTTCCAGCTGTCACTTCTTTTTCTTCATCTCAGCTTCTTGTGCTCCAAAGATGAGGCTGATGAAGGTTTGCTGTGGGAGGACTTTCAGATGCAGCATGCAATAACTTTAAAAGGACAGCGGTGTTCACATTAAATTCACAGCAGGTTTTGAGGAAAACTACATATACAAGGGGTCAATACACCCCTGTGGAGAGGCTGAAAGGCCCAGGAATTGGCCACATTACAAGCACGCTCTGGTCACACCTACCCACACAGTTTCCCTCGGGGTCTTGCAGAAACCCATCCATGCAGCGCTGCTTTGACTCGCAGTAGAAGGATCCTGCTGTGTTCTGACACACAAAGTTGATTTTGCAGCTGTGGGTTCCCCTCTCACACTCGTCGATATCTGGTAATCAGACCAGAACAGCAAACTGGGATCAGTTAAGCTCTACCTTGCAGCAATGTTCATGACTATTTAACTTCCAGAAAGGAAATCGGGAGGCACTGTTTAAACCAGCCACGTGTTGTCAGAGGTTCAGGTGTGTTTGCTTTGGGCATCCACTTCAGCACAGGCTTCAGGATTTGGCAGGTCCTGCAGCAAGTTTGATTGAGGTCCCCACTGCCTCATTCACAGCATCTCTGGTAACCCACAAATACCTGCAGTTTTAAAAGCCTAAAGATCCAAATTAAAACTAGGAATAAAATATGTACCACAGCCTCTCCTAAGCTCAATGGTCTCTTATTCCTTATACACCTCAGGAATTCAGGGATATAGAAACCTCCCTCCTCTGAATTTAATATTAAGAGGGCACCTTNAGACTTTTGTACACACAGAACTGACTTATCCAACTCTGAAAACTGTGATTAAAAAATCCCAACGAGGCAGGAATATTAGTAACAAATTTTGCTCTTTTTTCTTATTCTGCAGTCAGAGGCCAATACAACTTTCTCATTTTTTATTAAGTATATAACATTATTTCTCAAATCATGTTCACCAACTCAGTGTTTACTTTCTATGGGCATTGCAAACACTTCCTGCAAGTTTCAAACTTATAAATTTGCACCCAACTGCTCTGTGCTGAGTAACTGTGGTGTAGAGGCATTGCTTCCATTTTCCAGTTGAAGATGCCCCACCGTGGAGCAGACCCAGCTATAAATATGCTCAAAATTCAGCCTCTGTGAATGTTTTCCAATGTGCTTTACCACATGCTGGTTCCCAAGGAATATCTTCACTAGAAGATAAGGACAAATGGAAGGAATTCCACAATGGAGGAGTTCCCACTCCTCCAGGCAGACAAGGGGAGAACTGCTGGCACTTCTCTTTCTCCTCCAACTCCTCCTTAAATTTTAAGGTCACGAGGGAACATCACCAGTCTCCCACAAGGTATTATATTAATAAGTCTGCCTACCATAGTTACAGACTGAGACAAAGAAAAATGTGGAATTGAGTATTTCATAAACCTCTGCATATTCAATAGCTATCTGTAGGCAAGTTTACATAGAGTAGTTCTGAAATTCTAGTCATTCCTGTAAGTCATTAATTTACAGGCTACTTTAAAACAATTTGTAAATTTTATAATCCCCTATAATCTAACTTGAAGACTCCAAAGTAAATGCTCTAGAAAGAGACATCAGACAGCTTTACTTATGACAGCTGTATATAAAGGGAGATGGCTGATAATTTCTATTTTATAACCTTATGTTCTGTGTCAAAGGCTAAGTTCTTTCCTTAGGCACCCCTTCCTCCAGCTGTCAGGAAGCTGTGTCAAAAATTCAGGAGCAAATAGCACTGACTCATGCCCTGAAGGCAGGGCAGTGTGTCCTGCACACTCCTGTGCTCACAGCCCCTGCTGCTGGGAGGGCTGATGTCCCTTCCCTGCCACACCCCAGGGGGGACCAAGAAGGGGCAGATAAGAATAACTTCTTAACCCCATGACCATTTCAAATGTAAATAAGTGCAGAGAGCCCTCCTAAGCAGGGGAAGGCTGGGACTGTCAGCCCACAAGCCTTCCAGGCTGGGATGGCACAGCAAACAGCACCAGCCCCTCCAGAGAACAGCAGAGCCAGGCAGAGCTAAGGGCAATTCCTCCATCAGGGAATTCTCTCTCTAACGCCTTAAAAATGGGGCAAATCCTAATTCCCAAGGTTTCATCCATTTTCTAAATAATTTATAGCTATCATTGGAAACTATTTCAAGTAAGTGAATGTACAGGAGGTGTCTACAAAGCCCAGCACTTCCACCATGCCTTTTTTTAGCTACAACCTTGACATCACAGAGCAGCAACAACAAAATGCTTTACAATCCTTTCCCTTTCCTTTTTGCAACAGCTGAAAACCACTTGTCTTACCAACACAGTCCCCATCCCTGAGCTCATGGCCTGGCTGGCAGCTCAGCTCCTGCAGGCACCTGAAGGAGCCCATGGTGTTGACGCAGTGCTCTCTGCGCTGGCAGGTGTGTCTCTCTGTCACACACTCATTGATGTCTGCAAGAAAGAGTTAAACCAGTCAGTGCCACCCATTCATCCCGTGATCTCCCTCTCCAAGCTCTTTTGGAAGGAGCCAAAAGCTCAGAGAGAAAGCATAAAGCATTTCTTCCAAAAGACAGTCAATGTATGTGTTGTTACGGTGATCTGATGAGTGACTCGAGATCTTGAGAGCAGCTGGAGAGACACAAATCACACAGAGATTGCCTTCTCCTCCCCTCTCCCCCCATGGATGGTGCAGGTGTTGAGGACAGGGATGGACAGAACTGACTGAATGCAGGGTGGGAGAGGATCAATGACCAGCCCCCGGGTTACTGGATGGGAACCCCCTGGACAAGGGAATGAGGTGATTGATGCCTTTTGCTCACCACCAGCCTTTCACAGCCCAGGCTATTTATCAGTCCTGCTGCTCCAGGCCAGGCAGGAGCTGCTGGGCTGGGACTGCAGCAGGAGCTGGGCTTATTGAAACTGCCTGCCCCTGAGCTGGAGGCATCCAAATCACACCTATTCCCTAAGGAAGGCATCATTAGAACTGGATACACAAGAACATATGGAGACAAGAACCCCGAGGGCTCAATCAAGTTTGTAAATTTGTATTGCCATCTTTAAATTCCAGCAGGTGGAGTAGACGAAAAGTTCTTTTCCAAAAAATCGCTTAAACACAAGATTGCTGAGTGTAGGACAATTAGGAGAGGAATATGAAACACCTTTGATAGGTTGGGATGAAATCATCTCAAATTCAGGTTTTGCTGATGTTAATAATAAAAGCTAGAACAGCACGATGAGCAACTGCTTAGAAGCAGCAAAAAGGGGCAGAGACTGGGAAGAGAAACTTTCTTGCCAGTCTCCACAGAATCTGCCACTTTCCCAGCTCTGTATAAAGTTGAGGGCTATTTCTAGAGCTAACAAAAGCCAAACGTGGCCAGAGCCATTACCAGGCATCTGGCTGCTCTGTTCATGAAGCTGTTCACATCCTACACAATAAAGCAAGTATTATTTTGATCAGATTTTCATTTTGGCTGCAGAACCTCACTCTCAGATAAGCACATCAGATAATGGCTTCCCCTGTGGAGAATGAACACAGGAAAAGCAATTTTTAAAAGCTTTGGGTCTTAAAAAACATGCCAGTTTGTTTTCTTCCAAAGACATGAAGAGGGGCACCAAGAAATTTCAGTTCCTGATGGACTAACTGGTGACTACACTGAGTTTTGCAAGGCCAGCACATTAACTGGTGCCATTTCACTTCTCATTCATTTGTGTATTCTTGTTGTTTGTTATTGCTGTTCTTTACATGCTGTGGACTTGCTTCCCAAAGCCTGCTGCTTAATCCCCACCACCTCCTGCATCTTTCTCCCTGTCCCACATAATGTTTGATGCTCCCACGGAGGGGCAGGTTCTGCCTCCCCCAAACTTTCTATAGGTTCTGTCTTCACAGTTTCTATACATTAGAATGAAGAGTGAGGAGAAATATTTTCATTGGTGAGGTGGGAGGAAAAAATCACCCTCAAAAAAACCCCAAAAAATCTCTCATGCTGGGAAAAGAACATCATATGCTGTGGCAGAACTCTCCCACCTAACTAGACTTCATTCTTAAATAAATTTGAGGGTATTTCTTTTCTTAGTTGTTGAGTAAAACAGCAAAGGATAAACCACCTGAGAGCAAACCAGTGCAAGCCTCTCTACTGATTACACCACAGATAGGAGATTATCTTTTCTTGCACACCAGGAAAAGGCCTCTCATACAACAAACTTTCAACTCTACACTGCATCCAGTGAGCTTTAGTCAGCCCAGCACGATGTCCAAACAGCCACCAGGAGGACAGTGTGCTGGTCTTAAATACAGCCAAAGAAGGGAGCAAACATCCCACCTGACTAGCAGGTGTAAACATGAAAAAAAAAAAGAAAAGGTTTTTGCACAGAGAAAATGAAAATAAATCTAATGTAGTTTCATGTTCTGTCTCAATTTTTGATTCAATTTTCAAATTTCTGAGTACTTGAGACAACATGCAGAACTGGCTGAACACATTTGAGGAAGTTAAAGTGATAGAAACTGGCAGACTGCAAACAGAGTTTTTGCTTTCAATTAAAGTTTTGTGAACAAGTGATAAACTAACAAAGCCTAAGGACCTGGGCTGAGGTGCAAGGCTTAAACTTGAGCCTTGGGCATGCAAAGCTCTGCTCTGCCCTGTCCAGTGTCAGGGCACGAACCTCCATCTCTGACATCAGACCAGCTGCCAGCCCACCAAAGTTCCCCTTCCAGTTAATTAAACAAACGTGCCATTTTTCCTTAATTTTTCTGATCAAATTCCATAAAATCCAGAGTGCCCATAACCTTCAGTCCTGCAAAGCAACCCAGTAAGTCAGTGAGATGCTTGACAGAGCACTGGGAAAAACAGGAGTTATGTTTTCAGTTTGAAACCGATTTAATTCCAATGCTGGACCAGCTGTAGTTTTCATCCAACCCAATTAAGAATGTGAGGTAGGGTAGGTTGATATTTATTAAAAAAACCCCCAACAACCAGGAATAAGAGGAAAAATAATTCAGTACTATATAAAAACAAGTCACACAGTTAATTTTTGAGAAATGTCCTCAGTCTGTGTGTGTGGCAGCAACATTCCTCACTTTATGGCAGCAAAACCCAGAATGAAATGTAATCAGGTAATATCTCTTTTTTCCCCAGGAACTGTTGATGAAAACAGCTCCATACCCACCATCCCTGAGCACATCTGTTGCTGGCATTTTTGCAAGGGAATATCACTATTTACTTCATGCTATTTGTTTCAATATGTACTTTGACACTGAAAATTAATTTTCATGCCTGTGCTATAAAAATGTGAAATGCAGACTTTTCTCGTCTTGCACTTGTAGCTTCCCATTATTTTTTTTCTCTTCAAATTGCTTCAGCTCTCTTTGTCCTGTGGGATTTATCTGTGTCATGTAGGCACGTGGTTATTTTGCAACAGCCACCCTGTGCTCAGGCACAGTCCCTACAGTTCAGGGATAAAGTGGCCACTCCTGCTCCCTCTCTCAGGAGGGGAAGCCCAGAAGGGAGTAGCAAATTAAGGAGTAAAGTAAGTGGGTGGGGGTAATGACTTTGCCTGAAAGTCACCCGGAACTGCAATTCCCATTAACAACATCCAGCCTGGCTCTTATCTCTGGAGAACATGGAGCTTTCCAGCCTAAAGACATTTTAATATCTGCTCCCAGAGTGAAACAAAGGTGGTGTGTGGGAGCTATTTAAACAGCTGGTGACTCCTCGTTGTGCATGGTTGGCTTTCAGGAATCCTGGATATTTGGAATTCCACAGTTTGGCTACAGGAAATTCAACAGATAAAAGGTTATCAGCTGCTTTGTTGCTGTGCAAAGATTGTTCCTCCCCATCCCTAAAATATGCAAAGAGTATCATCATTAAACCAACAAGAATTTGCAAACAAATTACTAAAGGTTTCCCCGTGGTGACAGCTCAAGGTGGAGCACAAAAGGCTGGAAAAGGACACCTTAGGAGAATGAGGCAGTGAAGAAAACAAACCACAGTGTGCTTGTGGCTTTCCCTCTGGACTAGAAAAGCAGGAAAAAAGGTTAAACACTGCAAATGTTCTCCTGGCACCACACAGAGAGCAGAGCTGGATAGCAGCAGGGAGCACACAGGGTGTATCTATCAAAAAAAGGAAGAGAAATTTCAAAGTTCTCTGGATTATTTAAAAGAATACCTGTAAGAATTGACTTGCATTAGAGGAACACAGAGGTTTGTTTTTCAGTGAAAGAGAAGAGGGTCTTTCAGCTTCACAAATGAGAGTTGTGTCTTTCCTTTCATTAGCAGTGCCTGAAGTTTATCTTTTGTCAGTCATGATAAACCTCTGTCACAATGTCACGGGGAGAGGAAGGAAGTGAATTAAAGGCAGCACTTGGCACCTGCCCCAGCAGCTCCTGCCGAAGTTGCAGACACACATTCACTGGTTTAGTTTCAAAGGGCTCCTGGGAGATGTGGAAAAGAACAGCTTTATCCTCCCTGCAAAGTCATGGGAGAACATCAGGGGGCTAAGTGGCAAGACTTGGAAGCAGAACACAAGGAGCTGCTCACCTGCCAGTCCTCACATTCAGGAGAGGTGGATGCTCTGAGAGCCTGGGGGCACTCACACCATGGGCATCTCCAGCCCCTCAGCCTGATCCTGTTTCTGAAAGGCCTTCCAGGGCTGTGCTCTCGGCCAGTTCATTTAAACTAAACCACTTCATTAGTTTTCCATGCTTACCAGTATCTCTGATTTCAAAATAAATATTAATAAAAAAAAAATGAAAATCCAATTTTGGCAATAGAAGGAAAGATAAGGTGCTAGTAAATCACGTTTCTTCTCTAGACCCTGACACTGCAGAAGCTTTCCTGCTCATGCCCACAGGCCACATGGTGCTCATTAATAAGGTGAGGTCATAGAGCTTTAAAGACAGAACAAAATCAAAGCTGTAGGAGGTCAGAAAAACACTCTTCTAAACGTAGGGAGGAGGACAGGGGTGGAAGAAGACACATGCATTCACACATGACATTATAGTCACAGGCACTGCTGCTTCATAAATGGCTTGAGGTGCCCCCAGGTGCTCTGTTTTTCCAGGCATCACTGCTGCAGCTCAGGTGCCTCCTAAACCAGCCTCTAGGAAAGTACCCAAAAAAGAAACTCTTCCATAAGCTCAGGCCTTGGCTGTTGGAAGAAAGTTAAATCCTCAGAAATACACTTGTAAACACGGACTGTTTTCTCATACAGACTCAAACAGCAGGGATGATACAGCAGAGTCAAGATGCATCTTTGACTCCTACACAAACAAACTGCTGCCAGAATCAACAAAGGACTAATGTGAATTTTAAAATCCCAGCCCTTCGGAGTGGATCTTCTCCAGTGCCAGGACTCACATGGACCCCCTGAGCTGTGTTCCTGAGGTCTGTTCCGTGGTGCCTGGGAAGCACCGACAGTGTCCAGAAGGATCAATTCCCTGACTCTCAGCTGGGCTGAGCAGCCACCAGCGCTGCTGTGTCATCACCCCCTGGGCTGCCAGGGCTTTGCACAGTTACCTGTAACCCGAGGAAGCGTTGCTGGGGAAGGAGCCAAACAGCACAGGATCATGAGGTGGAGAGGCTGAGCAAATGGTGCACATGTGTTTTTACTAACTGGGATTGAAATGTCATATGCAAGGATGGCCTTGGAGCACAAATGGCTGAAATGCGTTGCGGAGGATGAGGAATTATGATGTTGTGGTGAACGGCTTATACCTCTCGTCTTACCAACACATTTCCTATGCCTGTTGAGTATAAAGCCCTCTGCACATATCCCACTGTGGTTGACACAGGAGAATGATCCCAGTGTGTTCTCACAAAATTGTCCGCTGGAACAAGCACCTGTGAGGCACTCATCCAAATCTACACCAGCACGGGGCAGCCAAAAGGGAAAAACAGAACTCTATTAGAACAATTGCTGAAAGGAAACAACATTTCTTGCACACTGGAGATGTCCAAACGAGGTGTGCTGGAGCTTCCACATCAGCACCACGCTGTAACAAATGCAGTGTTACACTGGAAACAGGGCTGGAATAAGGAATAAACCCTCAGAGATCATCTAGTCCTTGCTCACACCCCTACACTTTGGTCATGCCAGAAGGAAACATCCCTAGAGCCAGGCAAGCAGTCCCAGTGCACCACCATCCCTACCATCAAATCCTCTCTGTAATACAGATTAGAAATGCCTCTTGCTACAATTTAAACTGCTTCCACTGACACTTATAAATTTTTTCATTTCCTGTAGGAAAACGATTGCCTTGAAATGCCCCTTTTGATTCTGACATTAATTAATCAAATTAGCTTCCACCACACTTGAGTAAGCACTGCACTGTGAATATTTCATCTGGCGATATTAAAATCCCATTTTCTTCGCAGACTGTCCAGAATTTCATGAAAATGATTTGCTATTCGATAAGACCTGAGATTAAGAGGGATGTGGATCATTTGTGAGCAATTCTGAGCACTGGAAGCCTCTCCTTGTATTTCACTGTTATTGCTCCCGTATTTAGAGATTTATAATTAAGGCATGTCACGGGGCATTGCTTCTGACCCCCAGACATTCCCTGGGCAAACATATCCCTCATGACTACTCCAGCATGTCCATTTAAAATTTGTATGTGAATGGTCATGATGCAGCTTTGGAATTCACTGCTCATCACCATGCAGGGCTGAGCTCCAGTGGCAAGTGAACAACTGGAGCTGGAGCAGCTTCCAAAGCTGTGAAGCCTCCCTGAGTTCAGGTTTGCAAGGCAAGAGGAAATAACCCAAACAAAGCAGATGTCAGGTAGAACTGTGGCTCTGGGGGGTCCCTGGGACAGCAAACCTGCCCATGTCCCGCTTGCTGCTCCCGCTCTCAGCACGAAGAGCTGCGTGTCCACAGGTGTGCAGACACACCTGGGGAGGAATGGCAGTGGGAAGAGAAACCAAGAGGGCTGGAAAAAATCCTGGAATGTCAGAGGAAGAGAGCAAAAGTCCAGGCTTGCCTCCACCTGAAGTCTCCAGGTAACAGCACACTGTGCTTCGGGAGTTATCTGTGGGGCAGATATGGGATTCCTTCTGCCACTGCGGATCAAAGCACTGAAAATGAGGAATCCTTAGAGTGACACCCAGGGGTGTGAGAGAGAAAAGTGTTTAATCTCCTCTCTGTGGTGAGCCCAAAGCACTTACCTTCACAGGACACCCCATCAGCCATGAGGGTGTACCCAGCCAGGCAGGAGCACACGGCCTCTCCTTCCACAACGTTGCATAGGTGCTTGCAGGGGCCATTATCTGCACAGAGCAAAAGTGCAAACCACATCAGGACCCACAGCACAGAAGGGCTGCAGTGACACATCTCCAGGTCAGCCAAATGCAATCCCAGTTTAGGAAAGAGGGAATGCAGTTTGCAAACAATCTGTCCAGCAGCCCTCATCGCTCCTGACCACACTCCTGCTGCACAGAAGGGCAGTTGTACCACGCTCCCTGCACTGCTCACCTCACCCTAAGTGTGGGGAATAACCCTGAATGCAGAGTGCAGCCCTGAATTCCTTGCTCCGGTTTCCCCTGATAATTCCTCAGCCTTGTGCCAGAGGTAACAAATTAGGGATGTGCACTGAAATCAGACTGGGGGAACAATGAGGGCAATTTTATTCTGCCTCTAGACATTCCTCATTCAGCTGCATGAGCAGTTCATGCTCCAACACTCCAACATACCTTTGCACTTGTCCTGCTCCTCCTGTAAGGACACCACCAGAATGGGCTGGGAGGGAGAGGCTACTGGAGGGATGGTGGCTTCAGGTTCCAGCCTTGTCACCTGTGCCCTGTCAGGATCTGTAAGGCAAGGCAGGCAGAGAGGATGAGGGACAGCACCAGCCCCACCCCACAACCCACAGCAAGCGCCCTGGTCCCATTCATCCCACCCCATCATGGTTTGGAGGAGGAAGCATCATGGAAACAGATCAGGGAGCCTGGCTGCAACTAACTTCTGTGGAGTAAAATATTGCAGTATCTGAATAAACCAGAATGTGACAATTCTATTTTTAAAAAATCTGCTCTGTTGTAAACACAGTGGCTGCCTTCCACTCAGAGTTTGATGGAAAAAACAGTCCAAACCCAAAACAAGCCTTTGACCTTATTCTGTCCATCCTATTTCAACACAGATGAGCAGACACTCACCTTTACAAGAACAGGATACTTTGAAATTACTTATGTACAGCCCAGGGAAAAACATGACAGCTGCTGCCTGACATTAAGATTTCCAACAGACAGTAATGTTAAAGGTATCAGGAAAAAAAGAAAGAGCTTTGTTCCATCAATAAGAGTAATCCTGTTTATCAATATCATCAAAACAGAAACCTAAATCCGTAAGGCTAAATTCTTCCTTAAGAGGGATGTGTCTGATCCCCATGACTCAAGTTCACGTGTCACGCAGAGCAAAGTCTGAGCCACCAAACAATGACAACATTAAATGACTAAGGGTGATTGCAGTGCAGGTTTGGGGCATGGGAAGAGTAAATACATGGAAAAAAAATGAAGGCATCAAAGATATAAAACGGGCTATGACACAGAGACAATGAAAAGTCACCTGTTTGTGGCACAGCCTGACTGATTTCCCCAGAAATGCCAGAGATGTGCACAAACACAGGGGAAAAACGAGAAATCAAAGGCCAGGCAGAGCACTTGTGGTTGAGCCAAGTGTGGCCAGTGAGGTTCAGAGAGTCACAGAATCTGCTGAGCTGGAAGGGACCCACAAGGATCATCCAAGTCCAGCTCCTGACCCTGCCCAGGTTCATCCCCAAGAGTCACACCTTGTGCCCCAGAACATCATCCCAAGGGCTCCTGGAGCTCCGGCAGCCTTGGGGCTGTGCCCACTGCCCTGGGGAGCCTGGGCAGTGCCCACCACCCTCTGGGGGAAGAACCTTTTGCTGAGATCTCCTCACCCAGCCCTTAATTTGACACTCGCTCCTCCTGTATATCTCTGATGTCCCACTCTCAGTTCCCTCCCCTCATCACAAGTCTCTACCCCAGCTGAGCTCTGCAAACCCCTCCACACTGCCTGGCACAGCCATAGGCACCACACTCCTGCAGGAACACTGGCACCCAGGGTGTCCTCACCCAAACCTGCACTTCAGCCCCACTGGTGGTGGGAGAAGCAAAGCCAAGCAAAATCACACACATGCTCCAGGTGAGCCATCAAGGTGAAGTTTGCAGTGCTACAATAAGAACCTTTTTTCTTTGCCCCTTTTAGAGTAGTTCCTTCCCAAGAACTTTAATTCAAACAGGGCAGACAGCTTCCACAGGACAGTCAAACACCACGTTGAGAAGGATGACATAACAAATGCTCATTGTTTGGCTTAGGCAGGGAGTATGAGAAGCCTAAGGAATTCTGTCATTGGATGGAAACACTGGATTTGCTCATTAAATAACTGAAAGCACTTGTAACTAATACAAGGTTTCAACTTTTCGGGTTATCTGATTTGAAATCTTGCCATTGGAGAACTCCAGACATCAAAACAATTACAACACAATAGACTTTCTTTTCCAGACTTCCACCACACTAGATAAATTTAGAGTTTGTTATCACTGAAATATGTTAATGATTTTAGATAAAAATCAAAGCTCAGGAAGCAATGCTGTCTGTCTGAACTGAGTTAAGTTTATCTAAAGGAAACCTAACTGTGCAACACAAAATTACTCTGAGAACAGATATTTCATTAAAAATCTTTACAAATCCTCCTCTGAAAAGTGCAAACACTCTTGATTTGAACATATGAAATACCACCCTGATCTCATGCCAGGAAAACACAAAAATATAGCCATAATTATGTTTCCTAAATTATTATTTTTCTTTGTATTTTACAATTTCCACAGAACATGTCCACGCATCAACACCCAGAAAGAAACCTCACAGAAGCTGCACAAAGGAAAGCTTGGGAGATGAGTGCAGGAGGCACAAAGATGCTGCCATTCATGGTGCTCCCTGCCCATCTGCTCACCTGGAGAGCAGCTGGTCCCATCGTCCTGCAAGGTGAAATCCGGGAAACACGAGCACTTGTAGGAGCCCACAGTGTTGATACACAGATGCTGACAGAGCTCCCCACCATAGAGGAGACACTCATCCAGGTCATCTCCAGGCAGGTTGTTGGACAGTTCAGCCTCATTGCTGATGGACAGAGCTTCATTGTGATCCTCCCTCTCTGAAACTACAACAGAACAACACCTGTTGGTTCTCTGACAGTGTTTTTGCATCGGGACTGGAGAGAAGGGAGTGTTTGGTCACACAAACTCCAAATAAAGTCAGATCTACCCAAAACAGTCACTGCAAGAAGAGCAAATGAGCCCATCCTGAAGATACCAGCACTGTGCTGCAGGTCCACCTTCTCCCTCTGCAAGGCTGGAGGGCCAGACAGTTTACAGGAGCGACTGAGAAACTGGGAGACCCTGGGGGGTCACAAGTTCTCCTGCCACACTGACTGCCAACACCACTGCTACTGATATTTGAACTGAGCTGAAGCCTCATCTGAAATTGGCCCCACTGAAGAACCACACTGAACTGCAAATTTCAGGAGAAAAACTTACCTGGTTGGTTTGGAAAGTCTTTTTAACACCACAGTTTATTGGCTCCTTCTGTACCAGCATCACCCACAGTCTGGGAGCCACTGAGCAGTGATATGGATATCCTACCTACTGCTTTTGAACACCAGCCTTTTCCACCCCTGACCAAGTCTGACAAGACCTTCTGTGACACTAAAATGAACAGTTCAGCAAGTCTCTCAGCCAGCTTTCCTTAAACAAACACATGCAAATTGTCCTTGCTGGGTCGAAATAAACTTTTTCACTTGTTAGTGAGAGAAAATAGACATTTAGTTCATGAGAAGAGAATGGACCAAAATTGCACCCTCACATATGCAGGAGGTCACCATGAAACCCATGTGTGGGTATGGAGTGATGCTGGAAGGAGGTGACCTTGAGCTGAGGGAGGAATCACGGCTGTCCAAGCTCCAGATGTGCCACATTCCCTTTGTCAGGCCTCTCTGGCTGCAGAGTTTGGCTCTCCAGCATCACTATGTTTATATATTTAACGAGTGAAAACAAACTTGCAGTGCTCTGGGGCTTCTCCAGAGTGTGCTGTGAGAAAGCTGCCATGGTGTTGAGCAGCACAGTATGAAATCTATTCCCAGGATGTTTCATTGATATCACAATCCATGGGATTACTCTGAGTGGACAAAACTCATCCTTTGCTTTATGCAGAATCCTTCAGGATTGCTCCTGTTGAAAGACAGCTTCTTATGGGGGGCCAGTGCTCTGGACTATGTGATTTGGGGTTGGGGGAAAAATAAACAAAACAGCAAACTGTTAAGGAAGGTACAGCTGAGGATCAGAAACATCCACATATCCTTTGCTTTTTTAAAACTGCTTGAAGAACAGTTTTATTCTTGATCTGAGAGGGAAAGCAACTGTGCTCTGGCCACATCCCCCCTCCCAGCACCTCCCTGTGTGGGACACAGACCCTGCCTGTGATGTCTCCAAATGACAAAGGGGCACTTACCCTTCTCAGGTGTCACTGTTGGCAAAGGCTCGGGGTGCCGCTTGATTTCGGGGTGGATGAAGTGATCCCCCCCCTCACAGCAGGACAGCATCACATGGCTGCAGGGGTAGCCCAGGTTGATGTTGGACTCGCAGGGGCTGCCCTCGCTCCTCAGCCTCAGGCCCAGGGTGCAGCAGTCACAGCATTGCTGCAAAGGAGGGGGGCTGTCAGCAATAAGGGTCTGGGGGCACTGGCACAGGCTGCCAGGGCAGCAGTGGAGTCACCACCCCTGGAAGCATTTGGAATATGTGTGGATGTGACGCCTGAGGACATGGTTTAGTAGTGAACATGGTGGTGCTGGGTTGATGGTTGGACTTTGTGATCCTAGAGGCCTTTTCCAACCCTAACAATTCTGTAATTCCATGATTTAACACAACTTCGCACACCTGGAACTGATCTGCACTTTGCTTGGCATCTGGAAAAGCACTTTGGGTTTAGGCAGTTTGCAAATATCAAAGCTTTAGTTGTGCTTGGTTTTGCCACTCTGCACAGACAGGTCAACTGCAGCCACAGCAAACCCAAAGCCTGGCTGTGCCAGGGATTTCAGCAGCTCCACGTGCAGGGAAGGAGCAGTGCCAGAGAGCAGCTCCTCCACACAGCCATTGCTTGGGAGCAGCATGAACAAAAACTACAAACAGAACAAGACAGATCTGTACCCTCAGAGCTCAGAAAGTGATCAGTTGTTTGAAGCAATGTGAATGCCTCACATGGACATGAGGATCAGCAGCACCTGTCAGTGTGTCAGTAAAGACTCTTCCTCTCTGCATCACTGCCCTGCAAACCTGCTGTGACCTTTAATTACTGGGCTGTGCTGGGCACATCCTGCTGGAGGAAAGCCAGGCTGTATTTTAGGAGCTATTTGCCTTCCTTTCCCTTCCTGAGAGCACCTGAGCAGCAGCTTTGCCGGCAGGTTGATGCAATGGGGCCCCCCACCTCTCTCAGTTTGCTCTGCTGCAGGTGGTGCTTTACTGAGCCCCACACAAACCTGCTGCACACACAAAAGCACATCAGAAAAATGCCATCAAATTCAAAAAGGCCATACTGGGCATGCATAGCCAACACCTCACCAGGCAGGGAAGGTGAGGAGCTGTGAATCTCTGCTGCAGAGGTAACAGGGGTCATGTGTGAGTTGAAGATGCTTGTCTGGATTTAAATTTAATTGTCCTCTCACCCCTATATGTTTATATATATATATATATATATATATATATATATTTAGATGCTTTATATTTAACTGACAGATTAGTTATAAAATACTTCCCTCTGCAATGCCTTGGATACTCATCCACTCCAGTAACTCAGTTTGCAGCTGCAGTGAAACAGCCTCTCTGAACCCAGAGAGGTGACTTTGGACTATCCAAATACTCAGCCTATGAAAAGGATCAGCCACAGAAAATGAGGGGCATGACTGGAGCTGGCACCGGTGAGCTCTGCCAACACACAGCCCAGGGATGGAGCAGCAGCAAATTTAACTCAGCTCCCACTTCCCAGGAGGGAGATCCCTCACCTGAGGAGGGCAAATAAGGAGGGCTGGATGAGTAGGGAAATGGGAAGGAATCACAACTCATGATTAGCAATCCCAGGTGGGCATTCCCATTAAACCAGAGCCTGCCTCCAGCAGGGAAACAGGAAACTCATCCACTGATAGCTCAATCTGCAGAAATTCTTCCACAAAGTCACTTTTTTCAGGACTCAGATGCTGCAGCTTTGGGAGCTCCTGAGCATTTCACACACAAGACACAGCCTTGCATGTTCAGCCAGTACAGTTCATGTTTTATCTCCCTGCTTTCTAAGCTGAAAAATCCCCAAATATCCTAAACTGCAGACATTACTCACATTTGCAAATATGCACAGCCATAAGGAGTTGCCTTTACGTGCCCAAATACATATTTGTGAAAAATCGACAGTACGGGTCGTGAGAAAGATGAATTATTTTAGACAATAAAAAGGCTAAATCATCTTTTCAAAAGAAGTATTAAAAAAACCCCAACTAAGTTATAATGGATTGTGGTCATGCTAGAAAAAGGAAAATTCCTGTTTCCATCCTCCACAAATCCAGAATTCTCAAATTTAAAACTTCATAAAAAGAAAATTCTATTTCCTGTAATTTTTTCAGTTTTGGCTCAATTTTTTCAGCTTCAATATAACAAATAGACGTTTAGGGTAATGCATGTTTTTACTGAAGTCCTGTAAAATATATAACATTTGCCTTGAAGAACCTGGCTGCTTTCAGTCATAGTCTGATTGACAATCTATCCCATGTGCAGGTGTGACACGGAGTGTTAAATCAGTCATACACCTTTGGGTTCACACATTTTCCAGGTGAACAAAACAGTCTGACTTTTCAGTGGAAAAATTCCTTCTAAAATGCAAAAACTTGAACGTCTTGATCTTCCCTCACAGGAATTCTACAACTGATTTAACAGCAAATATGACTATTTTTACCTTCCAATTGAGAAATGTACCTTGAGAACTGTTCTGTGGTTCACAACTTTCTGTGCTCCCCTCAAAACTACCTTTGCTGGATTTACCATGGTGGTGTTTCCATCCTCTAGGAATAAAATATCTAAGCATGTACTTTTTGTATAAATTTAAAAAAACCTTTCTTGTGATTAAAAACATTAAAAGCAACACAAAGTTTGATTATTTTGTGTTCTGTATTACAATAGAACACATTGCAATGCAAAAGAAATACAAAATGTCACTGTCTCAATATTTATCAATTTGAATTCCTTTTCTTCAAGCAGTAGCTGCAATGCCTAAGGAGCTAAACGAGCTAAATAAGTGAGCAAAGCTGTTCCTGCAGGAATTTTACCATTTCAAGTGGTTTCTCTTGAAGGAAAACATCACATTGGAACTGGCATGAGGAACCATTCCACGAGAGTATTTAGTCTCTTGTTTCAGTTTGGCCAGGAATGATGGAGTTACCCCTCTCCCCCCTTCCTGAGCAATGACACGTGTAGCCAGAATTACTCTACAGCTTGGGCTCTGTCTGGCATGTAAAAGGCCCACGGGGAAAACCTAAGAATAACAATTCTGTCCCAATTCAAACATTACTGTCTTCTCCCAAATGTACAAATTCTTTTTACTCTAATGATAGACTTCAGACCCAAATAAATAGGAGTCCAGAAAACACCAAATCAGCATAGCTAATTAAACTTTAAACTCCCCAGTACATGGCCATGGATTTTGCTTTCCCAGTGAACAATTATCTGTGAGAATCACCCATGTACAAGAACAGAGAGAACTAATCAGGTTCCTGCTGAGACAATGGAAGCTGCACTTAAGCTCTGGCTCTAGCTATGCAAATTATTATCAGAGGGAAATGAATTCCAAAATGCACCCTTCTGGTGAGAGCAAGACAAGTGAGCAAGCAAGCTGCTGAATCTTCAAACTGGTCTAAATTGGTTGGGCTTCACTGACTCTCATAAAACAAATCTCATTTATCTAAGCGGGGGCTGTGGCTCAGCATTTGTGATTTGCACTGTTCCTTAATGGTCTGCCTTTATTTATGAGCAAAAGCTTCCATCATCATCTGAATGTTTGTTCCTCTAGTACATCGTTGTGTTTAACTGGGAAATGGGGTCACAACTCAACACTGGGGCCAAGCAAACTGTCCACTAATGGGTTTTGCATTATATCTTCAATTATGTTTCTCCCCATCATTTTCTAAATTCTTCTATACCATATATATAAAAAACTAAAATGGACTTTTCAGCTACTTCCAGAGTGAGGAAACAAAAGTAATACAGCCAGTTAAGTCCACAAAAGAGAGACGGAAATAATTCAAACCAGCATTACCGTGAAGTTTTAAAAGGGGCTGTAAACCTTAATACAAACAGCGTCACTTCCCCACCACATTCCTGCAGCTTTACCTTTCCCATGGTCCATAACAACGCAGGGAGAACTTACTGCTGGGCGCAGGAGAGGAGGACAGAAGCCTGGGAGCAGCTCACCTTGTAGGAGGAGGCGGCGCAGGGGTCGCTGTCCTCGGGGCCGCACGTGTCCCCCTCCTTGGCGGCGATCATCCCGGCCAGGCAGCTGTTCTCCCTCACCGTGGACACGCAGCACTGCTTCTGGGCCACCCTGCGGGGACAGCCACGGCACAGCGGCATGGCACGCGGCCCACGCGCCGCTGCCACGCTCATGGCACGGGCCACAGAGCCGAAAACTTCCCCAGGAGGGGCAGGGACAGGCAGAGCTGGTACACGAGTGATTATCTAAAGGATTCCTGTCACTTGCTTTGTTGCCATAAGCCTTAATATAGTTGTAGATTTTAATGTAGTTTTATATAGTTTTATAGTCTTTTGCATTTAAGAAGTAGTTTATAACCCCTGTACCAAATAGCTAAGCTAGATTTGAACCTCTGTGTCACATTCTTGAAGCCGGTTTCTGTGTATAAGGGGGAGATATTAAGCTCTATTCAGAGAGCTATTAGAACATGTTATAGTCAAAATACAATATTGTTTAGTTGTAGTATAAATATGGGGTTAGAGGGGACTGGAAGAACTCCAAATAGAAGATGTAATGATGAAGACNACAATGGCATTTGGAAACAACAGGCACCTCAGGCTGCAACCTCTCTATAAACAACTTACAGCAGACACAGGGGAGGCTTCACTGCTCTGTGGGGACCAGGGACAGAGCCAGGGAATGGCTGGAGTTGTGTCAGGGCAGGCTCAGGTTGGATCTCAGGGAAAGGCTCTTCCCCCAGAGGGTGGTGGGCACTGCCCAGGCTCCCCAGGGCAGTGGGCACAGCCCCAAGGCTGCCAGAGCTCCAGGAGGGTTTGGATGATGCTCTGGGGCACACACAGGGAGTGACTCTTGGGGATGGTCCTGTGCAGGGCTGAGGGTTGGACTGGATGGTCCTTGTGGGTCCCTTCCAGCTCAGTCATGTTCTGGGGTTCTGTGTGACATGTATAAATACCCCACTGGCCCCTGGGTGGTGCCAGCCCTGGTGTGTCACAGCCCAGGGCAGTGCCTGTCCCTGTGCTGGTGGGAGCTCTGGGCCACTCATGACAAGGACAGTGAGGGGCTGGAGCATGGCCACGGAAGGGAATGGAGCTGGGAAGGGGCAGGAAGAGAGGCTGAGGGGGCTCATCCTGGAGAAAAGGAGGCTAAGGGGGGACCTTCTGGCTCTGCAACAACCTGACAGGAGGGGGAAGCTGGGGGGGTTCAGGCTCTGCTCCCAGGGAACAGGGACAGGAGGAGAGGGAACAGCCTCAGGGTGTGCCAGGCAAGGATCAGGTTGGATATTAAGGAAAATTTCTTCCTGGAAAGGGTTGTCAAGCCTTGCAACAGGCCACCCGGGGCAGCAATGGAATCCCCATCCCTGAAGTGCTCAAACAAGATATAGATGTGGTGCCTGGGACCATGGTTTAAGGGTGGACCTGGCAGTGCTGGGTTAATGGTTGGGCTCAATGACCCTTTCCAGCCCTCATGATTCCACAATTCTATGAATATTAATATAAATCAGATGGTACCACTGGCCTTTGCAGGAGGTATTTCATTCTAGTAAAAGGTGTCATGATAAATGCTCAAGAAGTCTCTCAAAGCCTGGTCACCAGTATCCCTCACAGCTCATCATTATTGGTGTGACAGTCCCTCTTCCCCATGTTTTGCTTTTCAGAAGTCTTTCAGAAGGTTTCAGAAACTAAGAAACAGACAGAAACCTTATTTCATGGAAACTGAGGAAATACACCTGTAGACACTTCCTTCTTTACCAGCCAGAAAACTGAAGTCCTGGACAGGGCCTGAGGGAAGCATCACATCACCCATAAACTCTCCTTTATACCAGCACAGAGGGTCACCCAGAATTTAAACTGTCCCCTAATTCTGGTTATCAAAGAGGTTATGGGTGACTAGATCATATATATGGAATACTTTGGGAACATACATTTCCTAGATATGTTTTTTCAAATCAAACATTTTAACAAAATTCACTGAAGGTTGACATGAGAGAGATGAAAAATCTAAATGTCCAACTCCTAAATGGATTTTAATAGACTGAAATACTAAGTCTTCCTCACTGTTTTTCAGTCTATGGTGGATTCCTCTCATTCAAAGAAGGATGTGCTTCCTTAATTCATATACTGAAGGGCAGATAAAATCTCACAGTGCCTTTGGCTTTGCTCTGTAGAATCATGTAGGTTGGGATCATTTCAGGTTGTTGATCCATGATCTCTGAACCCACACAGCATGAAGACTATCAGCCCCCCAGGATGGGGGGTGTCCTTTCCTGGGACAGGGAAGGGTCTCTGAGATGGGGAAGGTGAGGACAGAGCTGCAGGACACAGGAATTATCCTGAGGTGGTTATGTTGAGTTACCTGCAGAACAGGCAATTAAGAAAAAAAAGGAAAGGGCTATCTCTTATCCCAGCAGGAACCAGCAGCAGCAGCCACTTGGCCTCTCTCCCAACACCGGTGGTCTGTTGTGTCAGCTTTACATTAATGTATTTATGCTGGATAGCACAAAGGAGGTGGAACCAGGAAACAGTGGTTTGAGTTGGATCACAGGAATGGGATTACCACCTCCCTGGGCTTTGTGTTCAGGGAAGTTAGTTTTCTAATCCAGTATTAATTGCCAACTGGAGAAACACAAATTTTTGAGCAATGAATTATTACCCAAATGTATTCAAGTACCAGTAATTTAACTATTATTTCTTACATAAGACATCCATTCCATTACAATTTAAAAAAAAAAAATAAAATAAGACCCCCAAAACTAACCAAAAGTTATTATTGTTTGTAGAAATGACAAAATGCTACTAGAAGCACTTTTATATGTTCAAAGTATTTACTGTATTTAAACACTGAAGTCTTCATAGATTCATGTTCTCTGAAATGTGACATTTAGCCACGACAAGTTCCTGGAGCACTGGAGTATCACTGGCCAGGCTTGAGTATTTTTTACCTATCAGAACATCTCGGTTTCGGCTCCTCTATCACCACAAAATTAACAGGGAACAAACAATGTTAACTGCATTCTCTCATTTTTTAATTCCTCACAAACCTGCTCTTTGCAGAGCAGATAAATGAGTTGGTGGTTCAAAGAAAGTTCAGAACATTTCTGCTTCAGGGAAAGAGTTAGAGTTCAGATCAGTGAAGTGACATCAGTGCTTTAAACTGATGGGAGTCTCTAAGTGGGACACGGAGTCAGCAAAGAGCAGGATCCCTGCTGGGACAGCTGATGCAAAAGCCATCCAGATAAACATTGCTCTGTTATGATAAAACATATCAATTATAAGATTAAAACGACTAGACTGTGTCAGATGAGATTTCATCAAGTTTAGCATCCTATTTCTGATACAGCCTGGGAGTGCAAGCTCTGGAGTATTTTTACATCTGCCTATCAATTGATTATCTAAAGACTTCCTGTCACTTGGTTAAGTCATCAAGTTACAGCCCGTGATCTCATTTAGGCAGTCCCAGTGCCCATCCTGCAGCCCATGTTCTGGTCACTACACAGGGACAGGCCAAGCTGGGTACAGGAGTGTCCAGAGACACCAAGATGTGTCAATAAATAGCTTTAACATTGAAGCTTTGACCACTTCAACTTCCCACAATGGCATTTGGAAACAACAGGCACCTCAGGCTGCAACCTCTCTATAAACAACTTACAGCAGACACAGGGGAGGCTTCACTGCTCTGTGGGGACCAGGGACAGAGCCAGGGAATGGCTGGAGTTGTGTCAGGGCAGGCTCAGGTTGGATCTCAGGCAACGGCTCTTCCCCCAGAGGGTGGTGGGCACTGCCCAGGCTCCCCAGGGCAGTGGGCACAGCCCCAAGGGTGGCAGAGCTCCAGGAGGGTTTGGATGATGCTCTGGGGCACAGGGTGTGACTCTTGGGGATGGGGCTGTGCAGGGCTGAGGGTTGGACTGGATGGTCCTTGTGGGTCCCATCCAGCTCAGCATGTTCTGGGATTCTGTGATTTTTCTGTCTCAGCTGAAAAAAAATCAACCCTTTATCATGGTGATGGTCACTTGTAAACCCAAATATTTACAGAAAACTATCATGGCAGAACAGGAACTATTCTTTGAAATTAATACCTATCTTCTGTTCCCACCCCTGGAAGTGTCCAAGACCAGGTTGGATGGGGCTTGGAGCAGCCAGGTCTAGTGGAAGCTGTCCCTGCCCATGGCAGGGGGTGGAATGAAGCTTTAAGGTCTCTTCCCACTCAAACCAGTCTGGGATTCCATGATTCTACTTTTTAACATTTTTACATATGAGGTGAGTCCGAGGCAGATTCCTGGGAGCCTGCACAAGTTTCAGCACCCACATGGTGCCCTGGGGCTGGCTCAGTACAGGGGCACCAGCTCTGCTGGCAGCTGTAGGGTCACTGGCACAACTTCCAGGGGCACCAGCAAGTTTCTGTCCTTCCTTTCAAGCTTCTAAGGCCACACATTTGAATAGTTTTATTACACTAAACATTTTGTTTAGACATATTATTTATAGGTGGCTTTAAATCTTTAAAATGGGGACACAACTGAAATTTTAGAAGTAAAACAATTGCACGCCTGATCTCTTATTCCTTTAAATCCCAACAGATTCACAGGGACTGAAACATTTAGGATCTGGCTTTTTCATCTAAACCCAGCTTCAGATGTGCAGGTGCAACTCATTAATGTATTGGATTTGCACCTACTTAGGCCAAGGCTGGAATTTTTTAATCTGTCTTGACTTCCCAGACAGTTGGTATGTGCCAGTTATGTCATGCCAGACCCCAGTGGGGGGGATTTCAATCTCCCAGTGATTTCACAAAGGTGTAATGACATGAAATTTGATAAAACTGATTACGCCAAACTTTTTCAATGCTGTGCATGTTGGGATCACTCTTTGGGAATGTGAGTCTGGAATAACTTTGCCTTCATCCCTCCCTGAGGCCTGTTTTAGACTGGGGGGAAGGGAATGGCATGAGCTGCAGCCAGTGGAATATTGAGTCTGTGTTGCTCTGCACCCATTCCCTTCTCCTGCTGTGCAGACTGAACTCTCACAGCAGATGAGCCACCAGCAGCATTGTGAGGGCAAATGGTGCCCCCTCCAGCTGGCCAGGGGCCATTCCCACATCCTAAACACAGCATTTCATGATATAATTACCAATTAATCACTGCTTTGAGCATTCACCAAAGGGAAGCCAAGCTCTGCCCTTCTATTTATCTGCAGCTCTGCAGACATGAAGAAAATGGGAAACAAAAATTTCCTCTGCTCATACATGAGAGTAAAAAACCCTTACCAGGCTTTTATTTAGAATAGATTTTAGGGAAATGCAGGGAGAAATCCTTCTGTCTAATTTGCTGTGAGATATTGCCAGATTACCAAGAATTTAGACAAGGAATGAAACAGTTCCCAGTCTCCTGGACATCCCACAATTTATATTTGATTTCTTTTAAAGGACTGTTCTTTATGTCAATCTAAAATGTTGGGGTTTGCCTCACATACCTGCAAATGTCACCATCCATTCCACTCACAGGGATTTCTGTGCACTCCCCATTGTCTATGGCCCACTGTTGTCCAGCTCCACAGCAGCTCTCAATCAACTCCTTCGTGGAACCTGTATAAAACAGGAATGGAATGGACTTGGTTTAGCTCTGTTTTATTAACTGAGGAGATCCTTAAAATAACAATAGTCCAGCCATTTATTTTCCTTCCCCCCCC
>VXBX01000229.1:54043-115404 GCA_013400415.1 Scytalopus superciliaris | reverse complement strand
CCCCCCCGTTTTGTTTGGTTATATGCAAAAAAAAGAAACAGGCAGCTGATACCTGAAGCATCTTGATATAATTGGTCAACTTATGATGCCTTTCAGGGAAGAACAGCAGAAGGAAATTAGAGTTTTAAGTACAATTAAAACCATAACTGGTTTGAAAAAAACTCCACATTTGACATCTCTGACCAAAAAAAAAGTGTGAAAAATCATACTTCGGCACCTAATGCAAGTTGATTTAATAAGTTGTAACAGTGCCCTCACTACCACAGGCTGGGTTAGCTGAGAGAGTCCCAGCCTTTGGGGGTTCAGCAGGTTTAAAAACATAATGAAAAGGGCTTGGCAGACATAACTCTGCCTCTGCTAAGGAGCTGCTGTAAAACACTGGCACCAGGATGCAGTAAAAGAGATGGACATGCAGAATGCTGCATGAGCTTTCACATTTTTCCTTGTGCATTTCCACCTAAGATGTAAAACATGCAGGTTACAGTGAAATATGAGTTAATTTGCAGTATCCAGCATACCTGCTGCATGGAACAGACTCAGGGCACACCAAACTGGGCAGAAAGGGTATGTTTTGGAGGCTGTAAAGCAGTTTGCCTCATGCTGCTGGGGGGCACACACCAGGCAGTGCCATAGAGCAGCTGAGGTGATGCCCATGCCAGGTCCCTGCTCCATGGTGGGCACCGTGCTGGGACACTGGGAACATCCTCATGCTTTGGGAGCAGTGACACGGATACCAGGAAGGGAAATGGTTCAGAGATGCCTTTTAGAGAGACATGAAGTGATTTCTATACCCATGTCAATGCACACAATACAGATGCTGTACCAGACCACAGGGCTCTGCACCCTCCAGAGTCCATGGCCCTGTGCTGAGCTAGAACAGCACCTGCCCTCTCTCTCTTAGTTCATCAGAAGTGTTCCCGTTCCTCTTAAAGCCATTTATATGGATATAAGGAACATTTTGTGCATTTTATTCATATTTCCAGGCCAGTGTCTGGCATGGTTTGGTATTACTAATAAGAAGGAAGAAGACAAAACCACCCCAAAGTTGAGTTATAGATGTGTGGGTGCGACAGACCCGGGGTAGCCCCAAATCTGAGCTTTCCTTGCCCAAGGCCCAGCACCCCACACTGCAGAATGAGGTATTTTCAAGAATCCATGGCCAGTTTTTAGATCAGTCCCTCAGGAATCACTTCTGCTGGCAGCAGGAGGATGGAACCTCTTCCTCTGCCAGGATTTTAGGAATAATGCCACCGCTGCAGAACGGCACTGCTGAAGGTGCAATCCTCTCCTGACAAGACTTGGCAACCAAACACCACACTTGGGGAGCCAAACTCTGCTGGTCTGGCCTTGCACAGTTTTGGTCTGTCAGGGAATTCAGGCTGGCAGGAGGACTCTGCAGTCACCCCAGATGACCCCAGAGCCAGACCCCTCTCCTCCTGCATGTCAAACAGCACCATCAGACAGCAGCCCCTCCAACAGGCCAGGCTGGATGAAGAAGTTCCCAGAATCCTTACTTTTGTCTGCATTTGGTACATGGCACCAAGTCAAACAATATTTCTTTGCAAAATTGTGACACTTAAGTGTAAGTGAGGCATTTTTTGAAATGGCTCCACCTCAAAACCTCTGGGTCTGCGGGCTGCACAATTCAGAGGAAACCAAGACAGTCAATGCTACCAACACATTTCTGCTGCCACAGCACCACAGGGTGGGTGAGGCTGGAAGGGACCACAGTGGGTCATGTATTTAAAACAGTTATTCTGTGTTTCACACAATAGGAGGAGCACTATTTATAGTGTGCTGTAAAACTAACCAAGCAGTAGATGGCAAGGGTATTATTAAAAAATATTTGCACTTTAACAAATGGCATCACAGGATGGTTTGGGTTGGAAGGGACCCTAAAGCTCCTCTCCTTCCACCCCCTGACATGGACTGGGACACCTTCCACTAAACCAGGTTGCTTCAAGCTCTCCCCCACCCTAAATAATACAAACCTCCCCAGCAGAAGGCTATTCCTTTGTATGTCAGCAATTAATTTAGGAGGCAATATCAGGCTGTGGAAACTGAAAAGTTCTCACCAGCATGGCTTGCTTTACAAAAAGCAACTAGAAAAAGGAAACCCACACAAAATACAATGCTTAGATCATCTAATGCTAATGAGAAAACAACTCCAAGAAACTGTATTTAAGAGAAAATAGTCTGTGGAAAAATGCCTTCCTCCTCAGTGACTGGGATGGATGGGTGAGAGGAGGAGACTACACAGTGATAAGACACAGCTGCAGCCACCAGTGCCCAAACCAGTGGCATCTGTGGCCGGAGCATCATTCCCTGCGTCCCTGTACCTCCCCCAGGTTTTGTTGGTGCAGCAACAAACAGCAACTCCAAACACGTAGTGACAGTCTGACACTTGTCACTGCGAGGGAGAGTTGGGCTTCCAGGACAAAAATCAACCTTTTTGTGCCTATAAACTGAAGTTTTATGACTCCATGGGGTTACAAAGCGAAGGGAAGGGAATGCTGCAGAAAACTCCCAGCACTGCAAGGGCTGCAGACGAGATCCTGGCACAGGGAGCTCCATCTCTACCCTAAGTCCTCACATGTTGAAAAAAATTTGGATCACAGAGGGAAGGAGGGTGCACTTCACACTGTTGTGAATTTAATTTGTTCTCTTTGGGGAGAACAACCCAACCCAACCCAACCAGTGCAGCCTCATCCTGTGTTGCCCAGATGGACAAAGCCATTTGCGTCCCCCCACAAATTTGTGCACGAGGCACGTGGCACCAGAACAAACTGCACCTTCAGTCCAGGCAGTGCTTTCCTTTTCCACAAAACATCAGCACTGTTAAAATACACCTGACGCTGAAAGGTGTGTTGGGGTCAGAGCTGCTCCGTGCCAGGAGGGCACTGATCTGAGCAGGTCAACTGGCAGGAAACACACCCAGTACCAAGTAATTACAAAACATTGCTATAAACCAGCTTTTTAACACAGTTTTAATTCATTCCCTTGGTGGAAACTCCATTCATTTTACCAAGTGCTGAAATACATTTGTTGCTCTTGCTGGAACACAAGAATAGAGCAGAATTTACTTATCTATATTGCAGTAATCTACATGATTTATTATGCAAATAAAAGTGAGTTACTCATTCCTCACTAAAGATTAAGTATCAGATTGCTCTCTTGAAGTGCCATACTATTAAAGGCTCATATTTTCAAAATATATTGCCTTTTGTTGTGATCTTATGAATAATTAAATCCTGAATGAAGTCATAATAAAATGAACAAACTCCTGCATTTTATCTTAATCAGGAATTAAAAGAACTAGAATAATCTATAATAGGACTCACAGTCATTAGCATGAATTTATATTTTAATTCTCCATTAGCAAAACCAAATATATACAACTAGATACATGCACAGGACTGAAGATCCCAGAGTTTCTATATGGATGGAGACTTTCAGCTCTGTGTATAACAGACTTTGAAATACTTCAACATTCAAGCAGAGCTTTGTTTATTCGGGGCTTCCATGATACTAAAGCAGATTTAGAAACATCTGCTCACAGAAAACAAAGTCATCCATAATCCTGAATGTTTTTATACTGTGTGACTCTTTGATACTTCATGAGGTCATTTCACAAGACACCTGTTAATGGATAATTTGCTATTTATAGGTTTCTAGACCAGGGGGAAAAAAACTGATTTCTGTCAGGCTGTGCCTTAGAGCAGCAGCACATCTCACTCATTTGCAATCCAGGAACTCATTCCTGCAATTACCACTTTGAAGATACAAAACAAAGAACATTTTGGCCTAATCTCAAAAATTTGTGTACTGTCCTTTTTTTTAAAGACATTTACAAGTTCATTCAAATATTTAGAAAACCATTTTCCATTCAGAGAATTTTAACCCCTCCCAGACTGTGCTTTCGAGTTGCCCCAATGCCTGTTCCAATGGATGGCCTCCCACCCACTGAGGGACACAGCCAGGTTTTCCATAGTCACATGATATCCATGCAGCTTTTACCTGCTGCCACCCAGGAGTTCCAGCTTTCAGCTGGAGAAATCTGCTATGGGTTTAAAAAGGTATGCATTTTGAAAACTACAGTTAAAGCTCAACCATCGCACTGAGGAAAGCACACAATTAAAGGCTACTCAACTATTTCTCCCCACTGACACAGTGAACCAGAGGTTTGTTAGAGCTGCAAAGGAGACAAAAGGGATTTTCAATAACCTTTCTTCCCTTTTCCCCACAGTGTTCACAAATTATGTTTCAGGAGTGATAAAACATCAGCTCTGGAAGGGATTGAATACCTCAGTTCCTTGTCAGAGCTTTTTTGACACTGAAGTTTCACCTGAGTTTCCACTCAGACCATTTAAGTGTTTAACACCTCCAATTTCGTTGCTTCCTCCCCTTCTCACTCCAGGTTTGCAGCTCTACAAAACATTTGCATAAATTGAATATCTCCTATTGTGCAAAGCCCCGTTCTTTGAGCAAACACATGGACTGCTGACTGAGCTGTCAGGCAGCTTTTTCCACCACTCTGTTCAAAATGTTTCTTTTGCCTAAGCAGGACAGACAGACCTTAAAACTTCAGCACTTCCTCACTGAGGGTGGGCAGGCCCTGGCACAGGTTGGGCAGAGAAGCTGTGGCTGCCCCATCCCTGGGAGTGTCCAAGGCCAGGTTGGATGGGGCTTGGAGCAACCTGGGCTGGTGGGAGGTGTCCCTGCCCAGGGCAGGGGGTGGCACTGGGTGGGCTTTAATATCTCTTCCCACTCAAACTATTCTAGGAGTCCCATGATGGAAGCAGGGAGCATTGACCTCTCACAGCAACCAACCCTTCCAACCCTCCCACCCACAAGTGGCAAGTGATGGGTTCAATTTGGCCATCAGCTTTAACAGTACCATGATTTCATTAGTTTAAATAAACAATTATTTTCCTTTCTACTAAAGCTATTGTGGAAGCCATGACACATTAAGAACTCCTATTAGTTTTTATCTGCAGAGAGATCCATGTAACATAGTGCAGAGGCTTGGATAGAACCACATGGTTCAAGGTAGAGGTAAAATCCAAAACTGATATTAATCCCAACTAATATTACCTGTTAGCCAGGAAAAGCCAGTGCACTGTGTTCCAGAGGGAGCATGGATCAGCAGGAAGATCAGCATGTCAGGGACAGGGTGATGTTATCAGCCCCAGGCAGCTCCATCTGCTCCATTTCTTCACTGCTGGCTTTAATTTCAGCTGTTAATTGCTGGATCAGCACTCAGGTGTGAGAGAGGAAAAGTTCATCCCCCAGAACTGAGCAGAGCTCTTGCTGTTATGATGAAACCTCCTACTCCATTCCTACAGCTCAGGGAAACAGTTTATCTTCCCCAAAACTATAGTATTACCCTTGGAGGGGAGGGGAAGGGGGGGTTAAAAACCAACAAACAACACAGGATCTCACAAGGAAATGAGTTTGTGCACTAAGATTAATTTTTATGTGGAAGCTCAGCCATGAGACACTCCATTAGGGCACATCTCCCTTTTGAGGACCTCATTGCTCACGGACACAGGGAGCTGACAGTCAGCACTCTGAGCTGGAACACAGTTCTGAAAAAAGCAACAGCGAGTCTTGAGCACAAACCACCCCCCTCACAGTCCAGCATCACCTGTGGGATGGTCCCTCAACATCAATCACCTGGATATTGGGGCAGTTTGGGGAGACACAATGGGAGGGAGAGATTGAGCCATTGGAGAGTGTCCAAAGGAGGGACACGGGGATGGGGAAGGGCCTGGAGGGGCAGCGTGTGAGGGCACTGAGGGCACTTGGGGTGGAGAAGAGGAGACTGAGGGGAGACCTCAGTGCAGGTCCAGCTTCCTTGGGAGGGGCAAAGGAGGGGCAGGCACTGATCTCTGCTCTGTGGGGACCAGGGACAGAGCCAGGGAATGGCTGGAGTTGTGTCAGGGGAGGCTCAGGTTGGATCCCAGGGAAAGGCTCTTCCCCCAGAGGGTGGTGGGCACTGCCCAGGCTCCCCAGGGCAGTGGGCACAGCCCCAAGGCTGCCAGAGCTCCAGGAGGGTTTGGATGATGCTCTGGGGCACAGGGAGTGACTCCCGGTGATGGTCCTGTGCAGGGCTGAGGGTTGAACTGGATGATCCTTTTGGGTCCCTTCCAGCTCAGCATATTCTGGGATTCTGCTTTAGGAATCAGGCTCATAGAGCAGGTCCCGAGTCGGCATGTGGGGCATGCTGTGCCTTCCCCGGGAGCAAAGCAGGCTGACTCCTGGGGTGCTGGGAAGCATCAGCATCTTCCCACACCTTAGAACAAAGCTGTTCTTTGGCACAGAAGCTGATCCAGAGGGGTAGGTGGCCTTCACCTGCTGCAACCACCCTCACCCAGCAGAAATGAGTGCAGAAAGAACAGAAACGGTACAGAGCAGAACAGGAACAGTTTCCACCACTTTCCATGAGCATACACAGTCAAGGAAGGGATCAGAGTTCTGCTTTTCCTGTCTAGTCAGGGCTAATGACTTGTTTCCCTCTCCCTTATTAAAAAACCCCCAAACAACAAATGCACTTTGAAACAGATTTATAGGCTTACACACATCTATCTTCCCTTTCAAAGGAAATGGTATCTAAAACTGCAATGCAACCAGCACACGCAGTTCACAAAAGATGTTTGCACACACTGGAGAAAAAGGTGTTACATTTCCTTATTAAATACCTGCCTGAGAACATAAAATCACATACTATGAAAAATAATGAAGAAGAACCTCACAGAACAACTTGAGGGAATTCTTCAAATACTGAAAAATAACTGTTTCCAGTGGGTCCTTTTCTCACTCCAATCTCTTTATCATTTAAAGCTTTAATAAATAAATAGCAGAGTACTGGAGCTTTACCCCTTAATAGGTTGTCATTTCTTATCTTATCAACACTCTGAGAGGCTTTATTAAAGTCCCTCATTGAATTTCACCATTTAGGTGTGCAGTGTAACATGCTCTTAACTTGATTTATCTGAGATGGCTGGGAAGACATTTTAATGAGTAAAGTAAAGACAAGAAGAACATTTATCTTGGCAAAGGCAGGGGAGAGGAGAATGACAACACAGCCCCAAAGCCAGCTGCTCTCACTCCAGACTGAGCTCTCACTTACGTCAGGAGGGCTGGTTAAGCTCTCCCCAGGACGTGTTCCTGGAGCAAGGACGGAGGGTTTGCTCTGTGCAGGTTCCTGAGGGCTCCTCTGAGTGTTCAGGAGCATGTCTGACCCTACATCTCACTGAAAGGTTCTTGAGTCTTTCCAGGAGCAAACCCCCCTCAGCTCAGTGCTGGGGATGGGGCTTTAACCCTTGGACTTTGAGGCTCCTCTCCTTGGAAACAGCAAAAAAGCAGGAGAAACACAGGCTGACCTGAGCGTTCAACACATGCCTCACGGCCTCAGTCCAGCACCTCATCCTTCCCTCCTCTCTTCCACCATCCTCTCCCATTCCTGATGGACTCAATCTCCCATTCCATCACCACAGCAGTGGAAGTGAGGTCTGTCACTCTCACGGCAACCTGCCTTCATAACGAACTTTGCACAGCACAGTGTTTTCCTGAGCTCTCCTGTGCCCTCTGAAGCCACCTGTGTCTCTTTGGGAATCCATCCACCATTCAGCCAGGACAAGGTCCCCTTGATTTGCCTTCACTCCTTGGGCAGCATCTGCTTTCTATTTCAACCTGAAAACATTCTGTTTCCTACATTATTCTTTTTTCACCAATTCCTTATGCTGGCTTGCTTGGCAAACCACAGAGAGTTGTGTCTGCCCAAAGGCACAATGAAAAATCTGGATAAACCAAACCCAACATTCTCATTTTACTGTGCGCTGGACAACAGAGACATCCATCAACAGAACCTCAGCCAGGGCTGTTTGGCAGATTTTGTTCAAAGTGTGAATGAATAGCAACTTTATATTCCCTCTGGCTTTAGTTCTGGATAATCCTTGTAAGTCAAAACTTGTATTACCTGTGCCAGAGGTCAGATAATTTAGACAATGTTTGGTCTTCAATGTTTCCATGACAACATCCTTTATTAGCTCCAGGCTGAGAGAAGGAGGGGGGGGGGAACAACTAAATAAATTCTTCAACATTTTTGACCAGCTAAAAACCCAAGCAATTCTTTCTCCCTTTTAAGAAAGTGGCTCATTTTGCTGTATCTTCTGCCCCTGAGTTTGAAGCGGAACAGTTCCTACACAATCACCCTTCTATGGGCTGCAATAATAACTCAGAGCAGAGAAGTTCTTGCCCTTCAGCACAGGCTTGGCTGTATTTTTCCCCTCAGCCCTCCTTCCCCAGATATTGCACACAGTATATTTATGCTGGCTATTAACTTTCAAAAGAGTTGAGGCTTTGGAAAGCCTGGTTCCGATTATCCTTGTAATTCCTGTCTAAAGCATTTTATCTTGGGGCAGAGCACGCTCTTTGCATGCTCCGTTTTGTGGCTAGGCAGGCTCCTTCTTCAAAGCATTTCCACCAGCCCTGTTTCATTTTCAAGTTAAAATTCAGAGGAATGGTGTTTATCAGGCAATGCAGTCAGGGAATGCCTGTCAGACCACTTGGGAAAATTAGGCACACACTTTGAGTATGTTCTTAACCAGCTACAAATTGAGCTGAGGTTCTAATGGTAACTAAATTACAGAAATAATATTCCTTTTTCCTAAAAAAATGTAAAGGCAAACAAAGAGGTGAATAGATGTGTGTGTAAGGCCTTAATTTAGCTTATGGGCTCCCTCTACTTCTGTGTGTTTATCTACAGAAAAAAATGCATTTATTTCACCATGTAACTGCTCAAACCACACACTGCAGTGGAAGGGACAGCTGACCATTAAGACTTGTTGCTGCTTTAAATTTTAAGAGTGTAGAAGTGAAAAAGGTCTTTGTTTTGGACTGGGAATGTCGATCAAGGACAAGCCAAGCTACTGTGCCATTTCAGAGTTCAAATGTGCTCAGAAACACTAGACACACTTTAATCGTGCAATCCATATAAATACAAAATTTGGTCTCATACCAGTCACATAGAAATTGCATTTTTGGTTGAACTAGATCTGATTCCCTGGGGCACAGCTCACTGAGCTGACCCATGATGGGGAGCTGAACACTCACATGAAGCCAACCCCAAGTTCAAACATCTTCCAGGTTGCCACTGTCAGCCTTCAGGTACTTAAATTTTGAAGCTTTGGTACCTGAAAACAAAAATCCCCAGCAGCTGCCCAGTGCTCAACCTACACACAGCACAGGCTGGACATACACCCCCTGAGCTGCACTCCAGGAGAGCCCATCCAGAAACTGTTCACAGAAAAAAATCTTGAATCAATTCGGGGTGGGGGGGGGGCAAAAGGCAAAAAAAANAAACCCAAAACAAAAAAAAAAAAAACCAACCCAAGATTGTGTTTTTCCTCATGGCCAATTCAGCAAAGCAGAAAAACAGTACAATTCATCAGAGGAGTTATTCACTGTGAATTGAACACTCATCTCCATTCAGAACATCACCAAACAAACAGAGCAGATTCACTCACTGACTCATCCCCAGCTGCTGGTGTCAGCTTGTTTGCTCTGCTACACTGCTCAGAACAGCTTTCAAAGCACCTCCACAGGGTCTGGCAGCAGCAGCAGCCCTTGCTGCTGCTGCATACCTTGGAAAGGTAAGGAGAGACAACATGACACAACAGCATCAGTCAGTGACCTGAACACGCCCCAGGAGCCTGATGCTCCTGGTGAAATATGTGCCCTCCAGCTCTGCTTGGGCTGAGGATGGTTGACCAAAAGAATTCCGAGTATCAGAGGAAGGAACTTCTGAGTGTCACTGAGTTTCTAATTAGTGCGTAGGGATGGTTAAACTGCAAAGTTGTTGCAGGGCTCCACCTCCTTATTTGGGAATCTTCCTTTACTCCTCACTAGTCCTTGTCAGGTTTATCATCATAAATGACAATGTTTATTTTATGATGTTCTGAAGAGCTCTCTCATTTCGTCAGGCTTTTCTTTATGAAGTTCTGCGAGCAGGGTTTGGGCAAGAATTTCAGCAGCAATGATTGTGGCCCAGGGCACTTCCTGGGTGAGTGACAGGCTGGAGAAGCTGGTGGCCCACAGTTCTGTCTTAATCCAGTAACCCCAGGGAGTCTGAATTCTCCAGGATGCACCCACTGCCAGAGCAGTTACTGGGAAGGAATTTCAGTGGGACATTTAAGTCAACAGCAACAAAACAAACTTCCTTTTATCCCTCACAGAAGTAGGAGGAAATACTAATTTGGATGGGCTGATAATGATGTTTAGACTGTTCCAGAGGAATTTAGCAGCCCTAGCAGGAAGCACAGCAGGACATCTCTCCTTTCCCATAGAATTTGACTCAGAACCACAGCTTTTGGAAACAAGGGTTTTCTGTTCCCTAAGAAAGTAATTATTTGGGGTAGAAATTAGGGAAATGGAGTTTTTACCTTCTAAAGGAAGCAGCTTGTTTGATGCTGTCACTGTGGTTTCACACAGGAGGGGTTGGGTGACTCCTTTTGTTCATTCCCACTTCAGACTTTGCCTCCAGCTCAGACTGGAGGTGCAGCTCAGAGCCTTTGGCCACCAGAGAAAAACAATGCCACAAACTGTTAAATCCCTTAAGCCCTTCCTGTTAAAAACCTCCACCACTCAGATCACACACAGAATTCCTGGGTTTTCTTTCAACTCTATTTCCCTAATTAAGCCTGGAGAGTCACTCTGGGATGTGTTCATCAATGACACCACTGGTACTGAAGCCACCTTCACACAAGGCAACGTTTGCAAATGGTTTCAAACCATGGCAGAAGGGGCTGTTCTCACCTAAAGCTGGGGTTTGACCCACAGAGGGCTGAGGGTCCTGCCTGCTCCTTTAGTACAAATTAAAGCACAAAGCCCTTGAACCCAGAATTAAGGAATCCTTAAGGTTGGAAAAGACCATTCAGATTGAGTCCAATTGTCAATGCAGCACCATTGTCATGTCCATCACTACACCATGTCCCCAGGTGCCACATTCACACGTGTTTTGAGCACTTCCAGGGATGGTGACTCCCCCACTGCCCTGGGTAGCCTGTGCCAGTGCTTGACAACCCCTTCCATGAAGAAATTCTCCCTAATATCCAATCTAAACCACTCCTGGTGCAACTGGAGGCCGTTTCCTCCTCTATTATCACTTGTTCCCTGGGAAAAGAGACTGACCTGGCTCCCCCCTCCTGTCAAGGAGTTGGAAAGAGCAAGAAGATCCCCCCTGAGCCTCCTTTTCTCCAGGCCAAACAACTCCAGTTCAGCCTTGGGTTGTTTATACATAGAATAACTATGACCATATATTTATACATGTTTAATATATTTATATTTAGGCAATGCAGCAGCATTGATGAAACTCAGACAGGAGCTGACTCCAGCCCTGTTCGAGTGAGAACAGGGACACGGCAGTGCTTCCTACAGGGAACAGCCAACAAGGAAACATCTGTCTCCAGCAAAGCATGAAATAATCATAAGGACGTTGTGGATAGATCAGCATTTCATTAGCTGACAGCTTGTATCTGTCTCTACAGACACTCTTCAGCCACCTCAGCATTTACTGCCCTGTGTGAGCTGCACAGACACTCACGATACTTTCCCTTCCCAAGCTCTTCCAGCACTGAGACAGGAATAAACAGGACTGGACAGGCAGAGCCATAGCCCAGCTCACCTCACACAGGTGGGAAGCAGCTTTCCCTTTCTGATCCCAAGCAGGCAGAGGAAGATGATGTGGCTCCTCCAGCCCACGTGCAGCACCCGAAACAGGCACAAGTCACATCTCAGCTGGAAGCTGAACTCCCGCGGCGGACTCTGGATTACACTTCCTACTTGGAAAGCACTGCAGCCACTTTTAAAGGAATTTACATTCCCCGTCATATTTAACTTTGGAATTGGAGATGAGGAGAGAGAAAAGGGGCTGACTTGTGAAAAAGCTCCAAGTATGTGATTGAAATGTGTTTCGGAGCATTTGGGATAAGGCGGCAAATTCTAAGGAAGGGTGGAGGAGTCTCTTCATCTCTCCCACAAAGACTCCTCGCAGCTCCTGCAGGAGACAACTAACCCAGAGTAAAGGAAAATGTTAAAAGAAGCAGAACTTTATATACCACTTCATCAATACTTTTCATTAAAATCAGGCTGTATAATTTATACGTAAATAAGTAAACAGTCCACTGCTCAGTTGCTTTTTTTAATATCCAACCACACACCAGGAAAACAATGTCCATCCCCACACAGCACCTGTGCAAATTATAACTGAATGATCAAAATATCAGGATGGTGGAATTTTGGAGTTCCTCCTCCAGGTTTTTAGTTCAGGTCAGCCTATTAGCAGCTCATGGTAAGTGTATAGCCTTAGTGCTGCTGCACTGGAGGCTGCTGAAAGTAACATCCATACCAGGCACTTTGTGCTGACAGAACACATAAGAAGGGAAAAAAAGTGTGTAGATGCTTAAAGCCAGAAAAGTCTGGACATGGATGGGAAAAGAAAATAACTCCCTGAGTCATCAGCCATGAAGTGGGTGGGACACTGGGCTCCGGGTGGCTGAGGGGTTCTGGAGCACCACCAAGTTGTACAGACCAACACAGACAAGCACAACACTCAGGAAGGCCATGGTCCTTTCTATTATTCTCAGAATTTTAGTTGTTAACACAACAGCTGTGCTGCCCCAGCTGAGTTAGCCAGGAGCTGCCATCGGGACAGTGTTTGTCCACAGTCTTGATGCAGAGTCAAGCTTTTTAACGTTCACATGTGTTCAAAATAAAAGTTTTTCTCACATCCCTTTTGAGTTCTCAGCTCATTTTAAGGAAAATGAGCACAATCTCTGCATCTTCACTGAGAAGGGAACTGCCCATTTTTTCTGGAGAATGGAAAAATACATTCACAGCCCAACAAAGCATAAATTTTGTCTTCACATGTTGGGTAACTGTTTCCTACAGAGCTGCTTGCATGCTGAAGAGCTACAAACACCAGCACAATGCTGGTAACTCCTGACACATCGTTAAAAGCATCATTTCCAGTCTGCATCCAGTCCAGGGTGGCTTAACAGCCTCAGGTGTGTGGGTACCACCTCAGCTGTGTTTCAGTAATCCTGCTGCACTTCCACCCTTGAAATCACAGACTCATGGAATGGTTTGGCTTGGAATGGACCTTAAAGGCCATCTCGTTCCATCCCCTGCCAAGGACACCTTCCACTAGACCAGGTTGTCCAACCTGGCCTTGGACACTTCCCAGGGATGAGGAAGTGTTGTATCAAAGGAATACATTTACAACCCCTACAGAGTCCAAAATCACTGAGCAGGTTTTATTTTTTCGGTGCCTTTTTCTTCCTGTGTCAGTATACCTCAGGAAAACCAGATTCTTTAAATAAGGTCAGAGAGCATTGAGATGAGTGAAAGATAAACTCACCCCCTCTTTAGAACCAGGCCAAGAAGAGAATTATTTTATAAACACCAACATAATTCTGTGAAAATACATATTTTTAATTCTGGAGCTGATTTAATCTAATTTATTTTGTTATTTATGTACATGAAGGTAAGTCAGCACAAAACAAGGTCTTTTATAAACTAGTCTGTAGCAGTAGGACTCTGCATTATATTTGGTCTCCAGCAATTTTAAAATTTTGACTTCTTGCTGCTGGGAATATTTTGGTTTTACTTGGGTTTGGCAGTTACACCTTTCTCTGCTGTATCTGCAACCTCAAATGGGTGAGAAATGGAGCTTGAAAGGCAAGATACAACACTGGGGAGCACCCACAGGCAACTCAGAGACCCCAGGAAAGTGCCAGTGGCATCCCCTCGTTTCTCTCATGAGATGCAGTTTCTTCCTATTAACCTCCAAAAAATCCTCTCATTCCAAGACAGGCCTCTGACAAACCAAGCAGCACATCCCACATATCCCAGCCTTGGAGAAAGAAAAGGAGGCAATTTCCTGTGGGAAGGACCCTCCTTAGCTCTGCCAGGCTGCAGGTCCTGCTTAAAGCCACTAACTCCTAATCTCAGCCCCTCATGAGAGGGGAGATGTTGCCCCTCAGAGCACTGAACCTCCCATGTGTTCAGACTTCAGAGCGACCCCTCTGTGACACACACACACCTGTGAGGTGACACGTCTGTGCTTAGCTCAGGTCCAGAATCCCACACTACTTTCCACCCTCACCCTTGAACTGGGAGAGACCTCCGTGGGAAGGGCACTGGGAGCAATGTGTGGGACCCCTGGGACTGGGACAGCGTGTTCTTGGCAGATCCCTCTCCCCCAGTCAGGAATGCATCTTTCTTCATCAAGGGAGAGGGTCAACTTTGAACTTGCTGCTTCTCCCAGTCAACAAACACTCTTTGTTAATTGTCAGCTGTTTCCCAATCACTGCAAGACATCAGCTTTCACATAGGACAGGGGGCAGGCAGGGGGGAGAGGTGAAGAATTGTTCCCCTCGACCACAGAGCTGGAAATACAGGTCAGAATCTGACTTCTTTTCCACTCTGCATAAACCTGGGGGGAAAATGGGATATACATGATGGTAATAGCATTATCAACACATTCCCAGTGTCTGCAGACCAAAATGAAAGCCTGAAACTCCTCTCACATCAGACAGGTGAGTCCTTATGAAAATTGGAAGTAAAATGTCTGTGTTTCTGACACAGGAGGGCTCTGGAGGGCCACTGGCCCAACCAGCCCAAGCTGGAGATATCTCAGGTGCATGTTCATTTGAAGGATTTTCCAGTCCTTTCCACAGAGGATGTAAAGCTTTCTGAGGCCTGACACTGTCCCTCCAGCTCTGATGTCAGTTCAGGGTCATGGGAGAGGCTTTTCTGGAAGGGCAGAGAAGCTCAAGGTTAAAGCTGCCCTGGCAGGGGCAGCTCCAAAACTGCTGGGGGAAGACCCGCTGTGAGCACGGGTTAGGACCACCAACAGAGCTTATTGGCAAGGCTGCTTTTAGGGAGGAGTTGCTTGTTTTTAAATTCAAGTTAAATGCACTGCAACCACATTAGAATGAAAAATTGTCTATCTGGCAAAAGACAATATAAACCCTCTTGGGATCACAAGCTTTCTAGGCAATTTGTTACAAAAACTTTCATATTAAAATATGAATATTCAATTTTCAATGACACAGAAGGGCCATCCACAGGTGTCAGGTAAGGACCTCTCTCTTTAATCTTCTTGCCACATGCATGGGGCAAAGGCAGCGCTGTCACACAGCTGTGCCCAGGGGCACTGAGCCACAATGACAAAAGCAGCAGGGACCCAGCTGTTGGGACAGCCAGGAGTAACTACAGCAGCCACAGCCCCTTAAACACAGAGCAATGTCATCTGTGTCCAGCTGGAGCCCTGGAGCTCCTACCCTGGAAGATTTCCCTGTTTCACTACTTGTTTTTGTCTCAGGAGTCCCTTAGTCTTATCCCTTTCCTACCTGCACACTTCAATCCTATTTTTCTTGACCCTTTTTCCTGATCTTCCCCCAAAGGCCATCTCTTTTTCCACATCTTTTCAGAAACTCTCCAACAAAACAAAAACAAAACCAAACCAACCAAACAAAAAAAAAAAATCTGAAACAACCCCAAAATTCTCCCTTTCCTCCAAGTCAGGTCACAAAACAACCCTCCAGTCCGTCATGACTGATTTCCATGCTCAAGCAGTCCAGTGTTCCCCTGCCCTTTACCAGTCCTAACCCTCTTTGCACATGCACTGACTGACTCAGCAGAGCTCCTGATTGCAGTCCGTGCTCAGCGTATTCCCAGTGCCATCAGCCCTGAGCTCCTTCCCCAGGGACTGAGGGCTGGGAGAGCAGATCCATCATCCTGTTGGCAGCGCCAGCACCTTCCCCACCCCCCTGCACAATCCCTGTTTGCAGCACCTGCAGCCAGCGGGTGAAATCAAAGCAAAGGGACACTTGCACTGAATCCACACAACAGGAAGGGATTTCCTTCCTGTGCAGCAGCTCATTGCCTTTTAAATGACTTTTAATCTCTGGCGTTGGCACATGAACTGACTGGCACTACAACCCAGTTCAAGAACCTGAGAGAACACGGAAACCTGAGGTAACAGCTCCAGGAATTTCCAACAATATTAAGATGACTCACATTTGCAGTGGACGAAGCATAAAGCACCACTGCACTTCTGACTGAAGGCTAATCCCTTTCCCTCTCTTAAAGTAACAATCAGCACAACTCTGTGCACTTGATTCCTGGAGTAAAGTTATTGCACTAGCAAGTAATATTAAATACTGAGCAGAGCAAAACAAAGCCTCTTACATACAATTCTGCTTTCCACATTCACTTCTCTCTCTCAATGTCCCCATGTCATAGTTGTTTAATTACCTCAGGTAAGGGTGGGGAAACTGCTTGGCCACTGCCAGCTTTCCCAGGCTTTATGTTGATTTACATCTGTGACACAAGCATGTTCAATGGCATCAATTGTCACTGAGAATGGGTATTAAAAAAAGTTATCCTGCAAAGCTCTGTACAGTGGGGTTGGTACGTAAAAACCAGCTGCAAATGAGGAAAATCCATTGGCATTTAAGCACTGAAGGTTATATCAGTTCCCAACAGTCAACTGGCTTCAAACAAATCAGCCCCAAAGCCCAAACTGCCCAGTTCTCTGCCAGCAATGATCCAACTCAAACAGAAACTCCACCAACAGGTAAGACTTTCTAAGTGCTGTTTCCATGGAATAGTTCCAAAACACTTCATATGTTTAAGAAGTCAATTAAATTTGATATGTTTGCTTGACATCCAGAGATATTTGCTAAAAAGAAAAACTTCACATTTTTAACTCTTGATGTAATATTTTCACAATCCAGTCCAGAATATGAAAACAAGTCACAAATTGAACTTATGAACTGTGTACCCAGCACCATTCAATCCCAGCTCTGCTGGAGGAATGCAAGTGATATGACATTTTACAAAGATACACCTACAATCAGCAATTAAAACAATTATTATTGTTCTATCATTGTAACTCCAGTCACAGCCCCCAAATGCTCAGTCCTGATTTTTCTCTATTGCAATGCATCTGCTTTTTTAGCAATTATTGCTCTAAATTCTGAGGACAGACTGACCTGACACCAATCAGAATGGCTTCAAGCTGAGGATGCTTTCCCTTCAACATGGCCATAATTTAAATCCCAGCAGTCTAACTCACAATAATCTCTCTTAATGCATATCTTCAAAATCTCCTCAATGCCTCAAGAACTGTTTTGGCTGCTGGCAAGAGGTATCATTTCCATCTATAAAGATATGTGCAGCATGGCTGAGGTCATCTTCATGTCACACAGATCTCTTCTCACATGACTTCTTCCTTCATTTTTCACCTCGGATAAATGGATGGGTCCATCACACAACACCTTTACAGAATGCTTTTTAAAGTAGGATGCAAGCCAGCATGCAATTTTTATGTATTTTTAACCATCTCATCAAGATACTTTTCCCTCAGTAGAGGTGATCTTCAGTTAGCAGAGCTCATGGAAAAATCCCCCCTTCCAATCCTTCTTCCCCATGTAAGAAAAGTTGATGTAATTTTTCATGTTTTACAGAATCATAGAATTGTTTAGGTTGGAAAAGATCTTTAAGATCAGTGAGTCCAACCACTAACCTAAAAACCATATTCATTTTCTATTTGAAACTGGCTGGATTTGAGGGAAGGAGGATACAGGGCTGATGACAGAGGAGAAAACTGTGGTGGAGTTCATGTCCCCTGGGCTCTGAGCACAGCAGGGAGGGACAGACTCCTCCAGACAACATGGCAAAACATCCCAGCTGAGCTCCTGCCGCACGTCACTCTCTCCAAGTCTGCCAGTCCTTGTGCCAAAAGCCTCATGGGTGCCAAGTCCCATCAGCTGCCACGCCAGGGGAGGCTGCGGGTACGGCTCCGCAGGGAGGTGCCAGCACGTTCCCTGGAGCCGATGGATGGCCTGACATCGCCAGGGCCTGGGATGACCCCCCAGCATGGAAGGGCAGCTCCGTGAGCTGCTCCTGAGGGCCTGGACCACACGGTGCCCGCAGGGGCAGAGCCTGGCTCCAGCCCAGGCTGGGGCACCCAGCGGCTCCAGAGCAACCCACGCTCCTCCTGCACATGGGAAGGAGCCAAGGGATGCCCTCCCTGGGCTAAAGTTATCCTTTCCCAGCCATGCCCAGCTGCTGCTCCGAGGAGGAGCTCGTGCAGACTGTGTTTGCCTGATTTACTCCAAGCGTGTCACCATCCCCACCTCTCCCCAGGAGACTTGGCTCAACCAGCTCCCAGGTATGAGCACTGCTAGTCAGGATTTATTTCCACACACAAGTTTATTTCGGCAGAGAAGAAAAAAAATAAAAGAAAGAAAAAAAAGAGGCCAGCCATGTGTCCTGTTGGATCAACTTTCTAGAGCTTAATCTGGTGCTGTGAAAAATGAAAATCTGCCTTGCCTCACAGTGCATGGCTTTTGAATGACATTCCCACAGAATCCATTTCTAAATAGATTATAATTGGAGTAAACCAAAGGACACAGGTCAGAAAAAAGCAATGCCCTGGCAGGAAGCCAACAAAAAGTAAGAACTACATGTACTACTATGTCTCTTTCCAACTTCCCTAAAAAAAGGATATGGGTATTTACCAACAGTCCCCCACACTTTGCTTACTATTTTGTGTTTCTTTAAAAATATCTGACAATTTGCTGTGCCAAATATGCTCATGCCTGTAAAACAGAGGAAGCTGCAATTACTTACCCACTTCTATCTCCATGACTCAACACTCCTTTATTTTTCCCCTTTTCTATTTCCCATGGGCTCCCACAAACTGCAAATGACAGGAGTGGGCTTTTTACCTGTAGGGATTGATGCTGCTCACCGTAACACGGGACCCACAGGTAAGTCATTCTGAGTGCACTGATTGCTTGTAGGAAGACCAGCCCTAAAACTGACTTCGGGATGCCAAGGACATCTTCCATCACCCCAGTCTCTACTCCGGGAACCTCATGGCAGCTTTAAGCCCTGTGTTGATGCAAAGCTGTTGGCTTTGCCAGACTGTAAGAAGACAGAATTATCTTGTTCCCTTTCTTTCCTGGCTGAGGAGTCTGGGTGAAGACCTTTCATCTGACCACCCTGCAGTGCAAGCAATTCACACAGCCCTGTGCTGGCCTCCCCCTTACTCACTGCTCCCTTAATTTTCAATTTCTGATTAGAAAAAGCAAAAGCAAACCCCCACATGCTGTTAGGGGACCCCACTGGATCAGCATACAGATTCTCCTCTGCTCTTTAGGCTTTTTCACTTCCACACCTCACGTCAAAGAGAAATGCCCCACAGACCTGCACACTGCATGTCTCCACAATACCTTCCAGTCTCATTGTTTTCCACTGAGGGCCTGGAAGAGGAAAATCAGCTTGAAATGCTGTCCCACAGAGCAGCTTCCAGGCTCTGACAAAAGGAATCACAGAATTAATGTTGGAAAAGCCCTCTAGGATCATTAAGTCTGGCCACCAACCCAGCACCACCATGTTCACTGCTGGCCCCAGCGCCACATCCACAGGTGTTTTGGAGCACTTCCAGGGATGGTGACTCCCCCACTGCCCAGGCAGCCTGTTGTAACGCTTGACAACTGTTTCCATGAAGAAATTTTTCCTCATTTCCAACCTAAACCTCCCCTGGTGCAGCCTGGGGCCATTTCCTCTAGAAGGGAGGTGATACTCTGGGTGTGCAGCAGAACCTGCAGGTACCCAACCCTGAGGTGCTGCTTGGAGAGGTCAGGCACTGACAGCCCAGCTGCCAAATTCACCCCGTGCAATCCCACTCAATTCCCCTCCTTCCTTTCAGAGAACTAAGTTAAATCCCAGCTAGTTCATCATTTCACTAAACCCACTTGTATTTCCCACACAGACACACCATGTGGCTCATCCTTTGTTTCAGTCACATAAATCCTTCTCATGTGAGAAATGTCTCTGCCTGCCCTGGCCCTTCCAAAGCCAGGCATTGCAATGTTACAAGCCAATCCTCTTCTCTCCTCACACTGGTGGGATTCCGTCTCAGACCAGTGGGATTTCCTGTCAAACCTCTCTCAATTCAGAAGAACCCGGGGCAGAGTCACCCCAGCACAGCAGTGGAGCCATCCCTGTGCAATCCCCTCTCTGCCTGGGCACAAATAAAACCTTCCATCTCACTTAGCAAAGCAGCACCATATTTACTTATTCCACATTTCTCTCAACACATATGCAAGTGGGGTTTTTTTATCACAACGCGGCAAAAACAATGACAAAAATAACATTCATAGAATCATGGACTGGTTTGGGCTGGAAGGGACCTTAAAGCTCATCTCATCCCACCCCCTGCCATGGGCAGGGACACCTCCCACCAGCCCAGGCTGCTCCAAGCCCCATCCAACCAGCCCTTGGACACTCCCAGGGATGGGGCAGCCACAGCTTCTCTGCCCAACCTGTGCCAGGGCCTGCCCCCCCTCCCAGGGAAGGATTTCTCCATAATATCTACTCAAAATCTCATATCTTTATTTTAAAACCATTCCCCTTGCCCTATCACGATCTGCCCAAGTAAAAAGTCACTATTCATAGAGTTGAAAATCATATAAGGAATCATCAAGTACCAATTATGCAGTAAAAAAATACCTCCAAAGTAAAAGCCAAAGTTTCCTATCCTTCTTTTAGCTAATGGGGGTATTTAAACTCAAACTCCATTAAAACCAGCAGAAACCACTACAACAGCCTGTTACCTGTCCAAGAGACACCAACTTCCTTGTGTTAAAACACAGCCTTGAAGTGACAACCCAAAGTTTTAGAGTGACAGAGAAACCTGCTTATCTGCTCATTAAAAGACAATTCAAAAATAAATTCCTCATTCTGCTGAGCCAAATTACCAGCAAACAGAGAGCCATTAAATGCTACTAAATAAATCTTTGCAAGCCTCAGACTCTTAATTTCTTGATTGCATGCGTAATAAATACCAAGAGCTCGAGGTAATATAATATGCAAGAGGACTGAATCATTTTTTGGCCATAGGAAAGGAGATAATTTTAAAATGTTATGTAATCTTAACAGTCTGACAGCTGAGGTAACCACCTCCAATGACAGATCTATCTGAAGAACTATATGAAGCCTGGCCCTGTCCCAAAACTCCCCTCTCTGTCATCATTCATTCAGTGAAAACTATTGTCCAAGTGCAACTTTTAACACTAAAACCTGTTTCTAGCATGGAAAGAAAATCTTTACCCAAACATGACCTAAGAAGTTAAAATGACTGCCAAAAATACGAAGAGTGGAGGAGTCAATTAACAGTCAGTTAAAGATGATCTGCTATCATGAGTTGCACGTGTGGTATGAGTGGCAAGAGGGCAACTCTGAGTAGTGCAGTGGCACCTCAGTGGGCAGAACCTGAGTGATGGAAGCCCTAGGAAAGCAGAACAAATTATTTATTCACTGCAATGCACCCGTCATTAAGCATCATTTTGCTCACAGGAGGATGAGAGTGACTTCAGGAAAGAAAAGAAAGCTCATCTGTTCAACTCAACCTCCTGAGCAGACCAGGCCAGGTCTAACCCAGAGCAGCACTGAGAGCAGAAGGAAAGGCTCAGCTGTGCAAGGGGCCTTTGCTTCCTCCTGACACACATCCCGTCACCCACAGGCCTCCTGGCAGGAACTTTGGGTGTTTCCTTGGGATCAACAATTTATTGTAGCCTTGAACTAAGAGCAGAGGGAAGCTTTAAATGCCTGTTTACAGACAGGAAAGTCTAACAGGAGTCACACCCCAACACACCTGCACCCTCCCCTCCTTCAGCCCAAAGGGCCAAGTGAGACACAGAACAGCTTGGACTGCAGCCCAAAAGCTGACAAACATCTTCCACTGGCCACACAAATGTTAGGCCAGACCTGAACCCCAGCTCGGAGGGCTCTGAATTCACATGTGCTGGAATATTCTGCACCAAGGCAGTGTGGCCCAGTTACAGTGGTCAGGACCAGTGTGTCACTATGTGGGTACAACCAAAATTGTGTATTCTGTACCCTCTGTGTCATTTTTGAGGGACTATCACTAATGGGTCATTGGCAGCAGCTGCCCAGGGCACCCCTGACCCCTCAGGGCACAGGGGGGTGTTAAAGAGCCCTGTGAGACAGGGGAGTGTTTCTGTCTCACACCAGTGACTGAGCTGGGATAACTCCCCTCTGGGGAGGCATCAGCACCTTCACCCCCAGCCTGAGGGGTCAGGGCTGCTCATGGGCCATCAGAGATTCCAAAATATCCCAGGACTCACAGAGTAAATCACCCCTTGTGGAACTCCCTGCTCTGGGGGAGGGGCTGGGCATTCCCACCTGTACCTGAGCATAGATAATCTTGGGGTCTGGGGACTTCTGGTACCACTTCTGGGATCCAGAGGGGGACCAGAACCTCACCAGGACTGGGACTGCCACTCTTGACCAGACTGTGCCCATCATCCTCCCCAAGAGGTTTCCTTTCCTTTCACTTTGCCCTCCGGGGGCCCATGTGGGGCTCAGCACAGGGGCCAATGGACACCATTCTGTTCATGCCCCAGGGGGCTGGGTTATACCTCTGGGGTTTGTGGGTTAAAACCAATTTTTCTCTGTATTATTCTATTTATTGTAATGTTTTTATTCAATTATAACTCTGACTTGTAACCTCTTTGTGAGTTGGGTTCATTTCTCCTGCCAGTTTACCTTTAAACCAGCACACAGTGACACTTCCAAGCACTGCATCCCTCTGAGCCAGATATCCACCAGGGATTTCTTGGAGCACTCTGGGGTTATTGCTTAGTTCATCACCACCAATTAGCCTTCTTAAAACTCTATATTTACCTATAAACCTCGGCAACAGAACCTCAGACCTTGTTCCAAAGGTGAGAGGTGACAGGCACAGACTCCACACAGACCCCTGTCACTTTTAACCCCTCGAAGTGAAGTTTAATTAAAGCTGAAGGGCACACAGATTCCATTGGGAATTTGTTACAGAGGCATCCACTCCCCGAAATCCGAAAGGAAGAACGATTTGCTCCCATTCTAGATAGACATAAGGACTGAGAAATGTGTATTTTTGCAATCTGGGCTTCTCAGCTGCAGATTCAAGACTTGAGACAACCTGAAAATACGAAATGTGAATTTTTAACCGAAAACTTTCTTAAAATTTGGGTTTTTTGTAGCCAGAAGCACCAGCTATTTTTAGGCTGGAAGGAGGCTGAAGTCCTTAGCAGGCACCCATTTCCACAGCACAATAGCAATGAGAGGAGAGGCTGATGGTACAGGAGCTGAGTCAGATGGGGAACACACAGCTTGGGAGCATCTGCAAAGCAGGATGGCCGAGAACTCTGCTGGGATGAGTCATCAGAGAGACGCAGGAAATGAGAATTACTCAAAACAGGAACCATTATCAGAGCAACATTATGTTTTATAATGGGAAATTGATGTTTTATTCAAGGGATGTTTGCTAGATATAATTCCTTGTATCCAAGCAAGTCTAGAACTCCAGCTCCACCTTGGATCTGATTTTCTGCTCAGTTCTGAACTCCCCCAACTGCACAAGCCTCTTGATTGTGTCTTTTCACAGGCTGGGAAGCTGAATGGCATAAATGGGATTTTTCATACATAATGTGATGTAGACATGGATGAACAGGGAGGTTTTTTTTTCAATAGATAAAAGCTCTTAGGGAACAAACATTTATCCCAGTATATGGTATAACAAATAAACAAGTACAATAAAATCTTGCATAGATTTTGAGAAGGACTGAACCTCAAAGAATATCCAGCTCCAGCCTTATCCAAAAATGTAAACAGTTTAAGGAGGCTGGTTGTTGTCCACAGCCTGTAAGTAATTAAGCACTAATTCTCTACCACCTACAGAGCAAGAAATTGGAGAGGGAATATGGCACATTGCTAAGTGTGCACTTTTCAGCCAGACTCCAGTGCTGTATCCCATGAATCTCTACCATCCTCACTGGAGCAGCTGCCCTCCCCATCCCAAAAGTGACAGATGAAACCAGAAACCTCCAAGGCACAACGACAGATTGTTATCTCAAAGTGAGGCATTTCCAGAGTCAGCTGAAATTGTCACAAAACATCCAGTGCCACCCACAAAGCCGAAGGCCAGGGAGAAACATTCCCAATTCCCTTAAGTGGGACTCACTTGTGATAACCAAATCCTTGAAAAGACCTTCATTCATTTCACCAAAATATTTTCCACATTATTTGCAGATTTTTTTTGCACTGAAAGAAGATGAAAGGCTTCGTTGTCTTATCTGTAATTAGACACACATTTGCTACACGTTCCTGGGACAAATAAACCGAATTTACCTTAACAGGGTGCTTTTATCCAGCTGAACTACTTTAAACTTGCTGCTGCTTTGTTGCACAGTAACATTTCACAAATAAAAACCAAGCCCCTTGCCAAGAAAGAACATTCCAAGGCTGTTTTTTGAGCCCAACAGGCCTCCTGGGGCAAAAATAAGGAGGAAGCAGTTTGAAGCATGAAGGATTTTTGCCTTCCCAGTGTCTCCAGGCCCATGTGGACCCTCGCTGGAGCTGCTGGGTGACGTCAAGCTCATCCCCAAGCTCTGGAGCCCCGGCAGGGCTCCTCCAGCCCACTCAGGTTTCAGCACCCGGCTCCAAGTTTGGCTCTGGCCAACAGACTAAAAGCTTGGGCCAGACCTCTATTTTCAATTTAAACAAGTATCTATGGCAACTGGGAGACTATTTTAAACTGCTCCTATTTAGCCACCTCCAGGTTCACAGTAAAAGCCCACCCCGTCACCCACGGCTGTGAGAGCTCAGTGTGCAACAAAGCAATGCCTGTCTGCTCATCAACCTTCTCTTGCTGAAAATTCCAGCAAGGCTTTGTTTTCCCTCTGTAGTGATTCCTGTGGGTCTCAGCAAGAGAAATTACTTGGTTTGCCTCTCATACCCTCAGTTTGTCTGGCTCCTCTTTGGTTCCTCCATGTCGCAGTGCCCTTCCTACTAAGGTGCTCCAGGAGAGGAGCTGGGAAAGAGATCCCCATGGTCAGGGATAGTGACCATGGCCCTGCCACCACCCCACACTGCCCAGGGGGCACAGGGGCTGGGGAAGGGCTGCAAGTGCTGTGGAGCAGAAAAAGGAATCACAGAATCACAGGCTGGTTTGGGTTGGAAGGGACCTCAAAGCCCATCCAGTCCCAATCCCTGCCATGGCAGGGACACCTCCCACCAGCCCAGGTTGCTCCAAGCCCTGTTCAACCTGGCCTTGGACACTCTCAGGGATGGGGCAGCCACAGCTTCTCTGCCCAACCTGTGCCAGGGCCTGCCCACCCTCTGAGTAAGGAACTTACTCCTCACATCTCATCTAAACACTAATTAACAGCCTGAATTCTTTTCATTTTCTCTCTACTTTCAGGGTAGGTGGGTTATGTTTGGTTTTAAACACTTGAGATTTAGTTTTCCTCTTGGAGGAAAACTGTGTGGGTCTCCTACTGCTTTCAAAAATATGTTTTAAGTGAAAGGTGATGGCTTTGGGCAGCCACGAGTCCAGAAGATGGAACTTTACAAATAACCTCAAATATCAGGTTATTTGAAACATGTTGTAGGATTTGGCACTCTTTCCTTAATTTTGTAGGTGATGTCCAAGGCATACATTTCCATGCTGGAAAGAGGTTTTTAGTCTCCTCTACAAGCACAGCACTTGACAAACAACTTTTACTTCATAGGTTTCTGCTCTTCCTTGTTCTGAACATGACTTGCCACAAAAGGCAGAAATCTGTCAAATTCATCAATTTGCATACCTGGAAAGTATTGAAGCAAAATCCAGGCAAGTGCTGCAACTAAACATGAAACCAGGTTCAGTCTGTTTACACATCCTTGCTATCAAGCTACAGTCAGAAATGCATTTGCTGGGCTGTGTTTGCTTTGCAAAGCAGGCCCTACTTTGCATTACTTTGAGGATTTTCTGAGCCCTGGGGCTCAGCTCAGTTCCCCAAGCCAAGGCTCCCTCTTTCACTGGGGACACCTTGGAGTTTGGCTTGACCTCCAGCTACCAACCCCACGGGGCTCTGCAGCACGACACTTTCAAGGGATATGCAAAAATTTCCATCTGCCAATATTCCAAGCCTTTTCATTGAGCCAGCAGGCATTCCCACACCACTGGGAAGTCATTCTGCCACTTCTAAACTTCTGCTTACAAAGCTTTTAGTTTAAACTGCATAAATTGTGGCAATGGCCATCCCTGCATTAGAGCTGAACTCTCCCCTGCTTGACAGGCTGGCACAGAGAAGGTATTGGGAGCTATTTCTGACCAAGGTGGTTTTTGAAGCACACACAAGCAGTTCAGAGTTGCTCAGCAGTTTGAAAGTTAGCAACCAAGTGAATAAGAAAGTTCACTACCAGGGAATAAGAAAAGAGGGCAAAGAAGATAAAGGCCTTTTCCAGTGTCCCCACACAGCTCCCCAGCACACAGCTGGGAGTTGCTTTGCACCCTGTTTCAGGCACTTGATACCCAACAGCCCCACACACCAGTGCTGGCTGTGTTTGCACATCACCCTGCCTGTTCTGTGTGACATCTGGACTGGACAGCAGCTTTAAATTGGGTACCAGAGCTCAGCCTGCCCAGCAGAGCCTGTGGGGACAGCTGTCTCCTTCCTGGAGCTGCGCCACAGAAACCCTCATGCAGCACCTTCTCCTGGTTAGGCCAAGATACAGAACAGATAAAGGTTAAACTTGATCTTTGCAGCCCCATGAGAGGCACAGCTGAACAAACCTGGACTGTACCAGCAGCACTACCAGAGCAGCAGAGAGAAGGGACACGTTATGGAAACAGATAATTTGCTTTTCATTTGGGAAAAGACACACACACAGGGCAACACATACCCACAGTTCTGAGAGTGCCATGGGCTACAACACCAAAAATATCCCTCCTCAACACCCAGTGCTAACCTGCACTGCACCAACACTTGCTCTTGCTTATTTGTCATCAGCTTTGGCAGCTTTCAGGTTCTGAAGTCTGGAGCAGATTCAAGCAGCAAAAGGAAAATCTCAGCAAGGTGGCAGCAAACAGCCAGCCAAAACAAAGGAGAGGGGGTTGGAAAACTTCCCACTTCATCTTTGGGAACAGCATCGATCACCACGCCAGCAGTGTGGTCCTCTGGCCCCCAGGAAGTGGACTCTCTCCTGGATCTTGCAGCAGAGAGAGTGAGGGAACCTGGACTTGCTGATCTCCAAGGTCTTTTCTAACCTTAATGACTCTTTGATTCTATGATACAGATTTGTTTCTTGCCATTAAAAAAAATATGCAATATGAAAGTGTTATGAAGATTTCTTCACTAGCAGCAGGGTCTGCACCAAACTAAGCCAAGATCTGCTCCAAGGCCAGCAGCATTCTGACCGAGGCTGCAGGCAGTGCACAGGGACAATTCTCACGCTAAAAACTTAGAAAACTGTGCAATTACTCTGTTTAAAACTGACCAAATGCTCCAACACTGACCATAACCCACATATTTATGGTCAAGAGCAGGATTAACTCTCTGGGGGAGTCTGGACTTGTCTGTGCCACGTTTGAAGTGGAGCAGTGAGAACCTCAGCTCTGTGACACAGGCAGGGGTGGGGGAAGCACATTCATCAATCACCACCAGCTCTCTCTCCCTAAAGGAATGTGGCTGGTGACACTGGATCAGTAGGCATCAAGCCTTTTCCTGCCTGTCATGGGAACAGGGGCTCATTGCCCATGCCAGGGGCTCAGTGCTGTCAACTGCACGTCCATAAACATCCATTTCCCAGGCAGTCGGATTGGGGAATTTACAAACAAAAAGATAAATGACTATAATAAAGTATTTGTGTAATGATCGTATGTTTATGAGGTATTCATTTACTATAAATTAACTGTAGGAGCTGGGAGAGGAATTTGAGTCTAACTGAAAAATACAACAGATAAGCTTTTTGTGACTGCAAAGAAAGCCTTGTGAAGTGAGACCAACTGCTTTATGTTCACTTGGGATGCAAGGAGTTCTTTCTTAAAGATAGCAGTTAATTTTCAGAATTTCTAATGCTTATGAGTTGCCCTTCACCATTTTAAAGTAACATCAGAGGAGAAATACAGCTAAAACAAGTGTGTACCTTTCTGAAATTAATTGGGTTAACATGGCATTGACAGGACAGGATTTGACCTTCAAAGTCCTTTTTCAAGAAACATTATTGACTCCATTTGAAAGCTGAATAACAGTGAGCAATCCCTCTGAAATACCAGGGTCAGATTTCAGAGCTGTGTAAAGCTGTTCACCAGAGCAAAATGGGACCTCAATATTCCCTAACAGAAGTCAGATCTCGTGGTTTAAAGGAGTGCAGACAAACAGCAGTGCTGAGGGAGCACTGGCACTCTGCACGCTCCAAACCTTCAGGAATGAAGGCTAAAGGATGCTCAGTTTCAGCCCTGGAGGGTTAAACTCATTGACCCTCAGTAGAGGAGTCTGAGCATCAGCCCTGAGCCTGAACTGGCCTCTCTGCCACACGTGCCACAATTTTTCCGCATGCCAAATTCTTCACACTGGGAAGCAAATGGAACCGGCTGACTCCAGAAGCTCCTGTTCCCTTCAGCTGGTCAGTTACATGCAGCAGGAGTAAGAAAAGCAGCAAAAAACTCTTTTTGCTCCTGAACTGGTTCCCTTCAGCTGCCACCAAGGCAGGGAGAGTCCCTGCCTGTCCCACAGAGGATCCGTGGCAATGCCACAGCACAAACCTGCTCCTCTCGTCCCTGGGGCCACGTGTGGAGGAGAAGGAGCACAGACACTACCAAGAAACTGCTTCCCAGAGTCACAGGCCAAACAGGAACACATGTAAAGCACATCCATTATTTTAATGCATCATCCCAAACTCCTGAGACCAGGGCACAAGATTTTGCAGTCTCAATATTTATCTTTCACTTCACTTAAAGACAGAAACAAACCCACCAAATTCAATCCAAACTGACTAAAATATAACATTTATGGAACCTTGTACATCAAACCTCACCCTCCCTGATGTTGCCTACACTTTTCTTTTGCCCTCAATGCCATGAGTTCAGAAGAAGTACAAATTTTATCATTATTACATGAGACATTACTTAAGTGCATGTTATCTTCAACAAAAACAGCTCCTGGGAGTAAATCTCCTACAAAATCATTTGGCTCCAACACTGTAGGTTTGAATCTGGAAATGAGAACTATGAGTAGTTCCATTCAAGGCAATTCCAACGCCAGGAAAATTAATGAACATTGCAGAGGAAGAATTCTTGGATAAGACGGAGAACTATACTAATCTTCAGCTGCTTATAGGCCATAAACAAGATGTTTTATAGAGGTGGCTGCAGGATTACAATCAGGTCTGTTTGAGCTTTAGAGCCATCAGCTGAGAGCCAGAGAGCCAAGCACTGCCCGCACTTGGCAGAGGCGTGGGGAGGGTGTAAAGGCTTCCCATGCCACCCAGCAGACTGCACTGACTTCATACTCTTATCCAACAGTCCTCCTCCTCCCTGTGATTTCTCACAGTCATTACTAAAAACATCCCAACTCCTTAAACACCATTAAAGTTTCCCATTCTGCTTGTCCAATATGAAAGAATTCTTTAACCTCATGGAAAGAAATGACCATTATATGAGCTCCATTCTCATTAAAAAGATATGTTTTCTTATATTTTCATTTCACAGCCATAAACTTCACTTCTTTTAATGACAAACCAGACAAGTTTGAGCACAAGTCTTCCACAAAACCCATCCTCCCCAACACAAGGCCTGCCCCTGGCACACAGGGCTATAAAACCAGCCCCAGCACAGGACATGCTTTTCATTTCAGTGTTTGATTTGCAGGAAATTCTGTTCCCTGCTGGAGCAAGGCTTGTGTTTCTGGAATTCCTGCAGCACGCACCACGTGCTGTCGGCACACAGTGGGTTTGGTAGCAAGTATAACAAATTCTGTGCTACAAACCACTGACGGCAAATATAATCTGTTCCCAAGTCCCTGCAGGATGTTTCCATCAGAATATGAATACAAGAAGCACTTTTGATGCTTCACTTCAAACAAGATGTATAACTCTATACTATTAATCAATTTAATGTGCTCAGAAAGAGATTCCAGTAAGTAGCACATACAATGTCTTTGAAAACTCAGACTGAAACCAACTTATAAATAGTGAGAGGTGAGAAGAAAAGGAAACTGAGGTAGAGCCAGATGTTCCTGTTGCAAGAGCTCATTAATTTTCTCCTCAATTCTTTCCCCACACATGAGCCAGCTCCAGTCAGACTCCAGCTCCCCTGCTCCAAACACAGCTGATGCTCCCAGGGAAGGCAAGGAGGAGGTGAGTGCAGTTACAGCTCAGTGCCAGGATAACCCTCACAAGGTGCTATTGGGCTTATTACTCAAAAAAAAGACAACAAAAGCATCTCAGTGGCATTCTAAGACCAGAATACATTGCATAAAATTGGCTTACAATTTCATGGGCTATGTACAATATCCATGGCAAATGCTATTTCATCCTGTCTGGTACTCTGGCCCTTCTCAGCAGCGCTCACTGCTGATCCTGGACTGAGCACACACTTCCTTTTTCAGGTGATTTGGATTTTGGTAACCTGTCGGCTTTTCCCCCATTTCTTTCCTGCAGCTCTCCAGGAAAGTTCCTGTCCTGGCTCCCAGCGTCTGGTGGCCAACACCAGGCTGCAAAGTCCCTGTACTCAGCCACAAAGTCCCCACACTGGACTGCAGAGTGCCCACAGCCACAGCACCCCCAGCCTGCAGCCTCCAGCACACCCAGGACCCCGACTCAGCTGAAAGGGAACATTCCTTAATTTCAAAGCCACAGAAATTGGCTCCTCAAGGGCTCTGGGAAGGGGAACAGGGCACAGAGCAAACAATGGAGGGTGAAAACCCACACTGAGGCCAGTGGCAGCCAAAGCTGGGAAGACAAAGGTGCAGCACAAATGGCAAGATGAAAATTCTTCTTCTACAAATAACATTTCTACACAGTGACCTCATATTGAATAAAGCTCATTCTAAGCACTCAACTTCCTTACCCTTGAGCCATCCTCATGTGCCCAAGAAGCTTAGTGGAAAGGCATAAAGCACTGTACAAAGACCCATTCCTTGGGTAGTCCAGGTTTCTGGAGCTGCAAAAGCAGGAACTTACCCTGTGCATGGCAGCAGTGAGACTCATTTGATGATTTTCATTATTTTTAAGATGTATATTATATACAGAGCAACAGCTCACAAGAGCATAACACCTTTTAAAAGTTATGATGCAAGTCCTTCCCTTTCAGGCAACTGTTTATACTGTTAAAAGGTTTTAAACCCAGAGCTGTTAAAGCCATAAACATTTATTTTAGTACCTGGTAACTCAAAACTCCGGTCAAACAACTCTGGGCCCTTCTGAATGCAGTCAGGCATCCCTGTGGTTCACAACAGCACCACAAGAGCAACCAGCACTCAGAGCAACAAGGGATGAGGAATTACTGCTCTGTGTGTTTTCCTCAATGGCTCCTTTTCTTGCTGGAGGAAGGGGCTGAATGAGCTGTAGCCAGAACTGCCCCCAGCAAGGCCAGGTTGTTGGACCTGTGTGTGGGACCCACCCCATCAGCTCCTCCATCACCACCAGAGCACCCCAGGGATGGAGGAACACCAGTAATTCCAGCAGGCAGTGACCAGTTGCACACCCAGAGGCTCAGGAATGCTGCTGCTCACAAACCTGCTCTCCACAGGGTGCATGGGGGTCCCAGGCACTCCCCAGGGAGGGTCAGAGCAAGGAGGGTGAATCAGGGTGGGCACTGCAGCTCCCTGGCCCCTGGACAGACAGGGAAGGGGAAAACATGCAGGGGAGGTTTGCTGGTCCTACAGAAACCACAATTACTTCTTTCCCCTATCCCTCTGTCAACCCTTGGCTCAGCATCACCACCACCTTGGGATGGTGGTTTAGAGCTTTTTGGTGGCTTTGGAAGAGAACTGGTCATATCAGGCATGGCCCAGACAGACTGGGAATAGTCAAGAAAACGTAAAGCCTGCTCACACATAAGGGGATCTTTATAAAATTCCAGTTAGTGCTGCCTTGTTAGCCGAGAATCCCTGTGAGGTAACAGATACTGCTCGCTGTGAGGCCGGGGTAATGAAATTACAGACCCTTTCATGAGTAAGCATGTGCTAGAGAGCTGCATTTATTTGGCCTGCACATCTGAAACTCTTCAAAAGGTTATTGTCTCACAAAATTTGGATCAGAAATTGCTACTTCCACTCGCCTTTCTCTGACAAGAAGCTATATTCAGAGCCGGTTTTAATTCCTTGGTGATCGATTAGAATAACAGACACACTACTGCAAAGAAATCTCATTTAAATTCTGCCTTATGAAGAAGTATCAATCATGCATACAAGAAAACACTTTCAGATACATACTATAAATAACCAGCAAATGGAGTCCTCCTGAGGAACCCGGTGAGCCCAACAGCCTCGTCTGTTCAAGTGGGTAATTAATTTGTACAAGAAAACGCCCCTCTTATTTTCATACTTTGTCTACAGCATGTTTGAATTTCAGAATCGAGAATAAATGTTCCTGTTGCAAACCATGGATGGAACTAACTTTGCATAAATGGCAATGTTTACCTCTACAGAACAGGGATGGGTTTCCACAGATGCCACCATGGGTTAGGTGCTCCACTCCAGTACTATTGCAACATACAAGATTTAAACTATCCTGGTAACTAAATTCCATGAAATTAAGGAAATCTGAGAGCCTTTGTCTGTGTTGGTGTCACTGTGGAAAGCCTGTCCCACAGGCTCTGGGCTTGTGCCAACCTCCTCCAGGGAGGATGGGACACTCAGACTGCCAAAACACACACCCCAGCCAGGTGTGAATGTTTCACCCTGTTTCACTTTCAGACATTCTCTGCACATTCCCTTCATGCCAACACTGAACACAGTGGAATTCCTTACACCAAACTGCTCCAGCTGGGTGAGTGGCAGTGCCTGTGCTGCAGCACGAACACCTCGGTGTGCAAAGGCACTGTCAGCAGGGAAAGTGTGACTGCACCTCATCAGCACTCCAGAACTGCCCCTTCAGGGGGCATTTAACAAAGGCAAGGGCAGCAGGAGCTGAAGGAACCCACTCCCTCGTCCCACTCTGCATATTGTACCTGCCCAGGGATTCACAGCCCCATCCCTGTGATCACACTGAAGTGTGGAGCTGTCACCTTCATTCTGTGAGTAACACAGGCAGACAGAGAACCACCTTCTAACACATCTCTGTTTACAAGACTGGCAGGAACTGAGGTTTAATCAGAAAAGAACTTGAGACCTGAGCATTTCTGCAAGTTGTTTAGGCTCTCAAAAGGATACACACATCTGACTGTGGCAGGTTGAGCAGCTTTCAGCAAAGCATGGCACTGAAACTTGGCATTCTGAATACCAGCTTTGTGGCTGCACCACTATACAGATCTTTGCAGCTTTAAGAAAAAATCCTCTAAACTATATATTCTCTAACTAAAGATCACAAGCTCCTGGTTCAATATACAGCTATAACTTAAAATACTCTTTAAGACATAAGGACCAAACCAGCCCCAGAAAAGCCTGAAACAAAAATACCCAGGAGTTCCTGACCTGTGGTTAATAGCTCAGTTTGAGCAGGGAGATGCACATGAGGAATGGGAAGGTCTGTGGTGAGCAGTGTTTGGGCTCCACAGGGGGATTCCTGCAAAGAACAACACTCCCAAATCCAGAGCCTGCAGCTCTGAGTGGTTCTGAAGCCCAGCCAGCTGGAAAGGCAGCAGCCAAGCTCTGACCCAGAGCAGTTCCCAAAACACAGACAGACAAGCAGCAGCCACGCACCAACACGTCCAGAGACATCACCTAGACACAAAGCAAAGCACCAGCACTGACCCCAGAACTGTGCTCCTGGCTAGGACAGGTCTGGACACTCTAAATTCAGCTGCTGCCTGCATGCCTGGGCTCGTGGGCTAGAGCAGCCCTCCTGTCCCTGCTCCAGTTCCTCATGTGAGAACACTCAAAGCACTGAATACACTGAAATCCACTGAAAGCCAGGTCACATCTGGCAGTCCAGAGCCTGGAGATCAGATACTTTGGCACTGCTTATTTCAGAGTTTGCAGGCAGTCTGAGCACACTCCTCCATGTCAGTGGGGCAGGTCTGGGCTGCCCTTGCACCCTCTGCTCACAAACTCATGCCACGAGCAGTGTTTGGCACACACACGCTTCAAATTACTGCTCTTGTTCAAATGGGAAGTGTCAATGGGCCCAGTGCAGCACAAGGGGTTCCCTTCATCACAGAATCATCCCATGGTTTGGGCTGGAAGGGACCTTAATGATGCTCTAGTTCTAAGCCCCTGCCATGGGCAGGGACACCTCCCACCAGCCCAGGTTGCTCCAAGCCCTGTTCAACCTGGCCTGGGACACTTCCAGGGATGGGACAAGCTGTGCCAGGGCCTCATCACCTGCACAGGGAAGAATTTCTTCCTAAAATCCCATCTAACCCTGCCCTCTTTTAGTTTAAAGCCATTCCCCCTTGTCCATCACTATCTGCATGTGTAAAAAGCCTCTCTCCCTCTTTCATGAAAGCTCCCTTTAAGTCCTAAAGGCCACAATGAGGTCACTTTGCTGTCCAACCTCAGCACCTACTTAAATATTGGAAAGAAGACAAACAAAAAGACAGGGAAACACAACTGGGGTGGCTCGCCCTCCTCGGGCAGGTTTCCTTCCCAGCCTGTGTGCACTGGACACACCGAGCTGGGCTTGTCTCCACAAAGCTCTGCTCAAGCACAGACAGGTCCAGGCTCAGCAGCCCAAATCTCCCAGCTGGACCAAGCAAGGAGCTGCTCATGGATTCAGCCCCAGGCCAGGAGGGGTGGCAGCCCTGGGGGAGGGGACATGGGAAGGGCTGCAGGGAGTTAATAGAAATGGCTGCATTTCTTCCTTTTCCTCCTAAAGTAATAAGAGTATAAATGCCATTTTTGGCAGGGCAGGTAGATCTATTTTGTGGTTGTCTCTTCAAACACTCTAATTTTCTAACATTTTAGTCTTCCTCTTTGTGCAGGTATCTCAGCCTGCCTTATTCCCATCCACACTCTCCTCCTCTGTAATGGTTCTATCTCCTACCAAGGAACCCCTGAGCACTATACTCATGCTGACTCACACTTGCTGGCCTTTTGTCCTCACACACCACTCTCTTGAGGCTTCTTCTTATTCCTCAGATTTCCTAGTTTGAGGGCTCAAAAGTGATTTCTTCCTGTTACAGAGAGAACTGGGATAAAGCAGAGAACACGGGATTAAGCCTGAGGTAATTCAAGTGCATCTTCACCTGATAGCAGAAAATACAAAGTAATTGCAAATAGAGTTTGTTTCCAAAGGACCATCCAAGGCCTTCTCCCACCTCCAGTGCTTTTTATGGTGGCAGAAAGAGAGACAAAGGGTGGGTGTGCTCAGGGAATGCTTCAGAAACCCTCACTGCAGGTCTGTTTTCACAGAATCATAAACATCCCAAGTTGGAAGGGACCCACAAGGATCATCGAGTCCAACTGCTGGCCCTGCACATGGATCTCCTTTCCTGTTTGTCCTCAGGGAATTCAAGGTCATCTTTCCTCATGAGCAAACATGGAGCAGATGGGTTGGCTGAAATCTTAACTACATCCTCAGAACTTACACCAGAGCCTCCCAGTAGCTCCTGCCTGATCAAGATTCACCTGCAATAAATGCCACTCTCACATCCACGGATCTCAGCTCACAAATTGGTGCAATTCATTTCAGGTGCAGAACAATTATCCTTATTTCTAAAAATGGCCAGTGGTGGAGGAGTTTAAGTGGAAAAACACCTCCATTCTGGGAGACAACAGTTCCAGCCAGACCCAAACTGCTGTTCAGCCTGCCAAAACCAGAATGCAAACCATAAAACATTCACTACAAGGCTGCTTGCTACCTGAGTTTCACTTATCCAAGGACCAGCACTCTACTGCCAGGGCACAGGGAAATGGGGAAAAAGAGGGAAAATCATAAGAGAACTAGACAGTAACCTCTTGAAAGATGTTTGAGTCAGCCCTCCCCTGTTCAGGGCATTTTTAGGATGGGCAAATAGAAAATACAGAAATTAAAACTCCCTCTATTTGCTTCTCTTGCAGTAAGTGACAGGGTAAGATCAATGTTTGGAGAGAGACTTTATAAAGAGAATAGTCTCCATTAATCTCATCTCTTCCCATGGTGAAAGTTCCTAATTTGCACTTTCTCAGCTGAGTAATTACCTCTGCTTTCCACTTCAGTTCCTTTAGGAATGGAGTAACTAGCATTTGCACAGAAACCCCAGTGGGGCTGTGTGCTGCTGCAGGAAGCTGCTCTTCAGTCTGTATTCAGGATCTGTGACAAGTGCACTCACACATGGAGTAGAACACAAGTATCTGCCCTTCAGGGAGTGCTGTGGGCTGAAGGGGTGGCAGAAATCCCTGTGGAACAGCCCCCAGACCTGTCAGAGGCAGGAAAACATCCCAACAGCAGAGCTGGTGCTGGGCTTCCCACCTTGCACCTGGAGAAACCACCTCCCAAAAGAGAGCTGGTGATGTGTGAGTGCTGCTGCCACCCCAGGGAGCCACCAGCAAGGGCACAGCGCCCAGAAAATCCTCAGAAGAGCTGCTCCAGCAAAGCTCAGAGCAGCCAAAGGAGAGGGGAAAACATTCCCCAAACAAACGGGAATTAATTGGAGTCCATGAGTGGAGATGCCACAGAGACCATCTTAGCTGGCTGATGTGAATGCAGTGCAGTATTTCACATGGAACACAGATGAAAAACAACGTTTAAAAGGAGAAATCAAGCGGCAAAATTAACCTTTCCTGAGCACCAAAGTGCTCCATGTTGATTCCAACATTAATTTACACATGAGCCAGCAGAGATCTGGGAAATGAAAACTCAGCTACATGTAAAACCAAAGTGAGATACATAAAATACAGGTAATGAAGCCAAGTTTTTAACCAAAGGCATCAGGATCCAACCACAGCAGAGTTCTGGAGACAGGATGCAGCTAACAGGAGGGGAAAATGCAATGGCCATCTAACTTGGGCTGAAGTGGTAGTGCAGCAAATGCCTCTGTGGAGACTTCTATATTTTTTTTAATTCTGGAGAATACAAAAACTAAAAAAAGATATGAAAATATATCTAGGATGTGCCTACAGTCACAGAAATGTACCCACAGCACTCTGCTGAGAGCTGGTCAAACAAAACCAGTGACTGCAGCCTCGTCAGGAAACAGCACAACAGCCTCGCAGGCTCTAAAAATCAGGGGATTGATGCAGTTTCCTTCCTGCTGCTGATTCTTGAGGGGAGAAAAGAAGTTATTTGGCAATTCTGGTAGATTCTGCCATCTCATAGTTGGAAATACATGTGCAGAATTGATGTTTGCATTCTATATCTGTAGGCGAGATTAATTTTTCTTTCAAGTCTGACTAATCTCCTCACTCCCCCTCGACCACTGGCTCAGGAAGAGACAAGATGTATGTGTTTTATTACTTGAAACGTATGGACCTACTCACATGAATCACCACCACATCAATTAAAACAACAAAAAAGTGGAAATACCACCATCCCCAGGCACGAGCACTGGAGCCAGTCACGGCAAGGGAGAGTCCTGAGTGTTGGAGAAGGTTCTGCTCTGCTTCCACCACTATTCCTAATGGAAATGGTGGAGCAGGGGCTGCCTGGCCAGGTCCCACTTGCCAGAGACTGTGGGATCATGGACATGGTGTGGTGATGCTCCCAGATGTGCCAGACACCCAGCAGCCTCATTGCTGCCTCATCCACAGCCAGACAGAGAGTTCTGTGCTCCCAAGGGATGTTTATTTTCATTTCTACTTTTACAGTGTTTAAAGGAAATCATAGATACCTCAGCTAGGGGGGAAATGGCAGCCAGTGATCCCCAAGCCTGCTCCTGTCAGCTAAACTATCCACAGCTGACATGACAGCCATCACATTTTGCTCCAGGCATCCCAGCCTAATCCAGCCCCCAACCAGACCTGTCTCAGCCAAGCTGTTCCCAGGAATCACAGACTGGTAATCACTCAGGGATACTCTAAAACACAGTGCTTGGCTCTGCTGCTGAGCACTTTCACCCTAATAGCCTTTCTTAAAGCCTCATTGAAAATTTCAGGCTGTTCCACCCATCTTTCCTTCTGAAAGGAAAAAAAAAAAAAAAAAAGGAAACTTGGTTTTAAATAAATTGAATTTTTTTTTTAAAGTTACATCAGAAAACAGGTTATGGCATATTAGTACTAAGTCAGATCCATGTGCACTCACAGAAGTGGTGCAAACACAGGTCAAATTTTGAGGTGGGCTGCACAAATAAAGGGAGTCTCAAAGGAAAAGGGAAAGGCTTCCACCTCCATCCATGGGCCTGGCACACCTTGAGTCTGGTGAACATCACGAGGTGCTGCTGGTGTTGTGACCTGGAGTCTCAGCTCCAAATCTGCTCCTTTCTGCCTGAAACTTCTTGAGTAGATGGACTCAAGCTCGAGATGTTTAAGGGCTCCCTACATAACCCAGGAGAAGTATCAGCGGGTAGGGGCTAATCAGTATTTCCAGCAAGGGTTCCACAGCTGAGTCTCGTGAGAACATTTTGTGCCACATCTCCAAAAAGGAGGTATTGCTCTTGATTTGATGAAAAATGAATTGGAAATACGAGCTGTATCTGTGCTAATTTCCAGCGATGAAGTTGGCATTCATTACAGTAATGAGCGCTGCATAAAGCATATAATCAATGTTGCCTGCTGATGTCAGGAGGAATCCAGAGGCAGGCAGGAAATACGTACACTTGCCACGGTTGATCATAAACACCATAAACTTCCAGGCCCCAGAAAACACAAAGCAAGAGGCAGTTCTATTTCTCCCTCCTAGTCCTCAGGGGTATTTGAGTGAACCTATGAAGTTCTTGAACTAATGAGCTTAGACAGGCTTTCAACCATGGGATAAATATTACAACAAGTGCTGTAAATATTTTCATAGTGGAAACACAACAGTTTCACTTTCTTCCCAGAAGCAGCAAAAGCTACAAATGTGATTACACTGAGTTGCTAACTGGAGATAACTAATTAAATCCTTTTGTTAGAGGAAGATGTTTCTCTAACATCACAATAGAAATTAAAAGCAAGTAATTGAAGAAAAAGGTCAGAGTTCAATAAATCATAATCTGAAATAAAATTAAAATACCAGAAAACACCATCCCCATGCTCCGTGAAATCAAAGCAAGGTGGGCAACAGTGAAATGGTACCTGCTATGTGAAATGAAACACAAACCATCTCCTGAGGGGACAGAGAAGGTTAAGTGGGGCTTTGCTGGTTTTGTGGCCATGTGCAGCACTGAGAAGAACACACCACTGTGACTATGAGTAGGTGTTCCCCAGACACCCACACTGGGAGCAGTTCTTACCTTCTGGCGGCCTGGGGTTGGCGTGGATAGAGTTGGGGTCTCCATCCTCCTCAGGATGGTAACGATACAGCGTCTGGGACTGCTTTGGGGAGGACTGGCTACGGTCTTCCTTCAGAGCAACAGGAGGAGAGGTTGTCGCGCTGAACTTCACCTTGGGGAAATCATTTCCCTCTGGGGTTTCTTGGGAGGGCTTTGTTAAATTCCCCTCTTCCAAGCCCTGGTACATGCTGTTGCCCGGCTCTTCTTTCCTGACGTGCTTTTTCATTTTAGAGTGGGGGGCTCTCTCTTGCTCGTGCCTCTCTTTTTCCCCTTGCCTCCCCTTGGGTCTCCTCTCCAGCTCCTCGGGAGCCTCAGTGGTGGCTGTCGTGTGCTCGGGAGGTGCTCTGGTGGTTCCTGGTGTCTCCCTGCGCGTCCCCTGATGCAGGGACGCCGCGGTGGTGCGGGGCACCCTGCGCCTCTCGCCCCTCTCGGTGGCACCGCGCACCTCTGCGGGGCTGGGGGGCGCCGTGCCCTCGGGGCGCGCCGGCGGAGCCACGCTGCCCGCCGGGTAGTCATAGTCCTCGCCCTGCTCCTGGCTCTCCTGCTCCACGTGGGAGGAGTAACTCCTGTACTTCTTGGGAGACTCCAGCTGGGCATTGTCCCCTTCAGAGGCCTCCTGGTCGTAGCTGTAGGGATCGTCGTAGTGCCTGTCGGGCTCGCCGTCCTCGGCGTCGCCAGGGCTGGCCGTGTTCAGGGCGAAGGTGTCGCAGTCAGGCAGCTGGTAGCACATGAGCTCCCCGCCGGCGTTGGGGCAGTGGCACACCTTGCAGGGGGGCATGTGAAAGGTGTGCCCCGCCACGTACTTCTGCCCCTCGTGGAGGCAGCCGATGCGGCCGCACTGGGGGCAGCCATCCGCCGGCACCACGGCGTCGATGCAGTTTGGCGGCAGCTCCGGGCACAGCATGAACTGGCAGCTGATCTTGCCGCCCCCCTTGGGGCAGGAGCACTCGGTGCTGCCGAAGTCCACGAAGTAGGACTGCCCCTCGGGCACCTTGCCGTTGGTGAAGCCCACGTTGACGCAGTCGTAGTACTGGTAGCCCTCGCACGTGCAGCCATGCTGCAGGCACGTGGCGCAGCACTCGCCGGGCTCCAGCACGTCCTCGATGCAGTTCTCCAGGGGCTGGCACTCGGCGCCCGTGCAGTCCCTCTGGGCCTGCCCCCCGCCGACCCACAGCAGCACGAGGAGCACGGCATTCCAGCAGCTCTGCCGCCCATCCATGGCCTTCCCGCGGGCAGCGCCAGTCCCGACCCGCACGCTCGACATTGGCTGCTTTCCTAGGAGGCTGAGGGTTGAGCTCCGAATCGGCAGCGGTTTCCTGAGTTACCTTTTCTCATGGATCCTAGAGTTATGAAAGAAAACTCTGTTAAAGGCTACACTCGGCACGCATCCTGTTAAACATTAGAGGTCTTTAAAAGTTGGGACAAAATCCAACATCTGGAAACTGAAGGACAGAATTAATCATAATGTCTTCCAAGCATTGTAGGCACCGAGTTTGGAGCCGCATGGTTCCCCCGCCCCTATTTTGAAAAAGAAAGGAAGAAAAAACAGTTGTGGCTGTTCTGTTTTGAATCTGTTGACAAAATGTATGTAGATTTCAATAAAAAGAAGGCCTTTATACTTCAATGCCTTTCTGTTAATCTTTCTAGCTAAAAAGATTTTTTGGCAGGGACTAAGTAAATACACAGCTCTTCCTCTGCAGATATAAGCTTGAGATAATTATTCTTCATGTTTTAATTACAAATACCCAGATCTTAAGGAATTTTTATAGACAAAACTTGGCCTTCGGATGTGAGAATTTGTCTGTACACATGTTAATACAAAATAAGGAATTTTTTTTTTGCCTCCTTCCCCCACTGAGCAATCTTTCGCACTTCAGTCTCCAGCACTAACAGCTATTTCTTTGCTCCAGCAGTGCTAAAATAGAACTTCTTTGTGTGTTGTGGTTACTTTGCGGTTACACATCACATTAGCTATCCTGTAATACATGTTAGGGGCCAGATTCTCCGCTCACAGAAGCTGGCACAGCTCCACAGCAGGACTGTGGTGCACAGGGGGATCAAATCCCTCTTCACGGGGGGACAATGACACCAGCTGAGGATGTGCCACCACTGGCAACCCCTTCTTTTAGCTCTGACAACACCAGCAGTGCCTTACAGTGAACTATGAACAGAACATACACATATATGCAGAATATATACATATATATATAAATTAATTAGCATAATATCACTTTGTTAAAATGCCTTGAAGAAGAAAGAAGAGTTTGCTTTTTAACTACTAAACCCTTTGACTTTAGAAAAGTTTGAGAGTTAATCAGCTGTTGCCATTGAGATCAAAATTAACACAGAAAAGCACAACAGGAAAACAAAAATTTGCCTATAGAATTTTACAGAACTACTGATCTGATTATTTTTCCAGAGCCCCTCCCACCATCAAAAGAATAACGACCCTAAAACACTTATCTAGGGGGTAAAATAGAGTCACATCCCCAAGAACAATAAACCACACACGCAACAGGAATCCTGCCAGCAAATCCATTCAGAAAGATTTCTTCTCCCATTCAAAGTGGGCTTCCAACCAGTCTGCTCCATCCCTGCTGGCACGTGGCCAGGTCATGGGGAAAGCGTGCCTGTTCTGATAAGATATGGACAAACTGTGCTAAGAATTTCCACAGTTCTGCCCTGGAATTTCAATTACCTCACTACCCTGTACAGATATTTAATTCTTATACATGTAGGTTTCCTACTACTAATTTCAGTACAGTTGCTGGATGATGATTTAAGGAAAAATAACATTGTCAGAAAATACAATAATGGCTTGGAAAAATCTCACTGTTTCAGAACTGCTCTCAAAATAAGGCTGTTTTGTATGAAGGAGAATTTTCAATATGTGGTGCTGAAATTAATTCTTCAGAACTCAGCCTGGGAAATAATAAGTTATCCTACTTTCAGCAGCTTTTCCAGGTAAGCAAAATTTGTAATTGCAATATCACTTTAGCTGGGAAATAGTGAAAGGAGGACAATTACAGATGATTTCTGTAAAGGTCTCACAGCAGGATTTTGTCATCATCCCCTCCCCCTGGCACCTCCTGGCTTTAGTCCCTCAGCACATGCACACCCCTTGGTCAGACTCCAGGCTGGGGGCAGCTGAGCTCAGCTCTGCCCTGGCCCAGATTCCCTCTCCCACAGCAGGATTCCCTGTTTGGGTGTCCCAGCCCCAGGTTTGGTGGGCACAGCATCCCCTCTGGGGCACGTGCAGGGTGAGCATCACCCACTCCAGCCCAGCCAGCTCCTGCTGCAGTACAGCCCGTGGGGTCAGTGGGACCATCAGGAAACCCCTGGGAGCTGTGTTTGTCTGCCCTGCTTGCACATTCAGGTTTCCTAAAACTCCTCAGGCATAAACTTGAACTCTGAGCAAGAAACCCCTAACTATCCTGTGCTGAAGCAAGAGGCACAAAGCCAGTCAGAACTTTTCTGTAGCACATTCAAGGACATCCGAGGGTGTACATGGGACAGTCCTGCCTTTGTGAAAGGAGCTGCTCGGCTTCCCTTCCCTGTGGAGTCACCTCCTGCCCCCCTCACCCACACCCCGTTCTGACCAAGGGTTTGTTTGCTTGTCCAGGTCACCTCCAGCTCTTCCTCTGTTCCTGTCCTTGTTCCCTCACCTCTCGCCCACAGAGAGACCTGGGGAGCTCGTGGCAAGCCCTGTCCCTGCTCCCCACCTCCCACACTTTCTGCTCAGAGCCCTGCTCAGTCCCCCTGCACCCTTTCTCTTCCCACCACTTCCACATCCCTCAGCATTTGGGTTTTCAAGCTAAACTGATAAGGCTGGAATCCTCATAAACCCTTCCTCTGTCAATAACACCACAACCTTCCCTACCCTCAGGCTCACTTTCCTTCATCAGAGGCTCCTTGTTTCCAGTGTAACGACTCCAACAAAAGCATCTCTTTTTATTCCTTAAAACCACTGTGCTTTCTCCATCTGTTCCCCACACCCATCGCTCCCCCCAACCCATAAACTTGCATTTCAAAGACACAGCCTGTACTTTAGGCACAGAGAAAACCAGCTTTGAGTGAAGAGCACAGACACACTGCTGAGCCCCCCTGAGAAAACCCACCCCTCCAAAGGGAGCGTGTGTGCTCCTGCCAGCCCGTGCAGCTGATGTGCCTCTGGATCTACGCCCATCCCTAGTGCTGGGATGACTCTGGAGACAGCAGCTCATTACTTGCTAACGGCATCAAAAGCTGGAGCTGTAAATAAAGGTGTCTAAACCAAAGGGTAAAAAATACACACTGTCCCTGAAGGATAGGGGAGTTCAATACCAGCAGATGTTATTGCAATAATTTGTTTCCATTAACTATTTTAATGTTTTCCTTAATGTCCCTTTACACAAGTGGGGCGATACACAAGGGCTTCACTTGGAAGAGAATAGGGTTTTTCTACTCTCACCAATGTCCTTCACCCACTCTTAGCAAAGTCACTGACTTCTGCTGCTCTGCTGAGGGAGACAACACAACAAATTAAGCCCTGCACGCCTAAAACAAAGGTCTGCTGAAAGCTTTACAGAGCTCTGCAGCACAGTAACCCCAGTCAATACCACCCAGTCAGCCCTCATGCATTGCTTCAGGTCCCAGGAGGCTCCCACTCACGTCCTTGGTGGAGCTTCCTGACCTGTAGATCCTGCTCTCCTTTGGTTCAATATCTGATCTTCTTGACTTTACTGGGCTGCTCTTAAAGAAGTTGCTGCCATCCCCATGCACACAGCACATCCTGAGCATCTCTGAATGCCTCTGCAAATGAGGGACAATGCTCTGGATTGGGACTTAGACCCTCAGAGTCAACAGAAGAAACCTGTGAGGGAAATCATCACTGAAGAGAGGATGGTCAGACCACTACAGTTCCTTAGGCTTAGATTCCTTCTATAAAAATTATTCCTAGGAAACACAAAGCAAAGACACCTTATGGAAAACCAGATTAAAAAAGTTAAAGTCCAGATGAGCATGAACTACAGACAAACATCTTCCTGGAAAAGGAGAGGACAATGCTTCCCTTTGCAGACCAAACCAGTGTGATGGGACATCCAAGGCTTAACAGCAGCAGCCGGCAAAATTATAACTAGTCCTGGCTGAAAAACATCATATTCCTGTCTCCTGGCAGGGGAATAAAACAAGATTTCAAGATGCTTATTTCAATTCGACTTGGGGCCAAAAATTTATAAATTCTGACATTTTTGCAAAACAATATACTCCGAGTGATTTACTTCAATCAAAGCCATAACACAAACCCAAAAGGAAGAATGTTGACTTGATTAAAACTGTTCAGTCCTATTACTCAAAAACATTGATGAAACCAGTGTGTTTCCACAGAAGACTTAGACATTTTAAATGCGCCACTTCTTTAAATTAAGAGGAGCGTTTTATTGGGAGATTCTTTTCCCAGATGGTTTTGTTTCAGTGCTGACCCAGCAAGCTTATTCTAGGTAGGCAGAGGTGACAGGAGGCATTTTCCTTCAAAGACTTCACACGAACACCACCTTTCCGTGCAAAGGTTGCCCCAGAGACATGCAGAAGGTGTGCACGTGTGGAAGAGATACTGCAGCATCAACAGCATTCCATGAGATGTTCACTGAACACAAAGAGGCAGCCACTTATAAACAAAGAAGCACAAACAGAATAAATTCAGAGCACTGTACAGGACATTTGCATGATGACCCAGTGACTTCCAGCTTGGAAAATGTACCTGCAATTTTTTTACCAGCTGCAGATCCCTGTGGAGAGGTTTAGATAGAACAACTCTCTTCTCTGTCCCACCTCTCAACTCCTCCCTAAACTGCCACTTTTGAGGATGGCAATAATAGAAATGCTGGTTTGATATGTATCTCCTACTTGTGAAGAGTGAGCAGGGCCAGGTGGCAGCCTGATGTGAGAGCAGAGGGTGTCAGAGCCCTGTGTGACCCCTCTTGTGCCAGACACTGGGAGCACCACCCCTCCTGCTGGGTGGAACTGGGGCAGGCACTGAGCTTGGCCATGAACCTGCACCCAAGTTTCCTGCACACCAAGAAAGAAGCTGTGGGAAAGCAGCTGTAAGTGGCACTCACTACCCATTCAGCAAGCCAGCTCACCAACCCACAGAGATGCTCTGAACAGTCCTCCTGGTCTCCCAGTGCCACCCAGTCCAAACTGCTTCTCCAGGCACAGGCTGGACATGACCAGAGAGCAAACACAGCCCTGCTCTGTGACAGTGAAGCTTTTGGTGATGCTGAATCTCTTTGCCCAGCAGTGACAGCCCTGCAGAAAGCAGAAGCACCACTGCACACCCACCCCGAGGAGCAGGGAGAACGTATTTTCCCAGTCTGTGCATTTTCACACCTCTCCCAGCCAGAGCTCTGGGGCTGCTGCAGCTGCCAGCAGCTCTCCCCTGGCTGCAGTCACAGCTTAGACTGAGGGAGGGAGAAGGGAGGGGATGGAAGGAAATAACAATTTAAAACAACCCTTTTAAAATGCAAGAGAAAATGGAAATTTGTGAGAGATCTTTCTTGTATGAAAAACAGAAAAAACCCCTAAGCCCAGTAACTCCTGAGTGCCAACCCATGGATTAGATCTTCCTTTCACACCCTCTCAATCCGGAAACTTGTGATCTCACCGGGCTGGAAGGGATTGCTGCTGGAAGGGATTGCTGTGGCTGCTCCAGGCCCTCTCCTCACAGGGACAACTGCAGGGCTGTTCACTGGGTGGATGAATGAAAAGGGGAGAAGTGTTTCCTTCACTCCTCTTAAGCAACATTCAGTGCCCAGAGCCCGTCATCTCTGCCTGCTAGTTAATGGGATTTGAGCTGAGCTGAATCCAGCCTTCTCACTGGGGGCAGCTGCGCTGGGCACAAAGAGCAGAGGGGTGGGAGAAACCCCCGTGTAAATCCAAATTCAACGAGCTGCTTTCCCTTATCGAAAGCAAAGCACAGGATGCTTAGTCAGTCTGGAGTTGTCAACACTCCAGTTCTTGGCAAAATGAGCCCGTGTTCAGAAGTCATAGCTTTTGCAGGCAGTTTCCCTCAGCTTTATTTTCAATAAGAAACCAGTTACCATTAACCCCCTTCTCAAGGAAAAGCTCTAAAAACCGAACATTTGGGAGTCTGGATGATTATTACTTAATTCAACAGCGAGCACAAGAGTGGGACAAACAAGAAGCAAGCAGGGTGGGATCAAAACTCACACTGTCTCCCAAAAGCAGCTCCGGTCAGACCTCCCTTCCCAGCAGAAGTGCCCCTGGGCAGAGATGCTCCCGACGCTCTCCAGGACATTCCCCACGCTCACATCCAAACAGGAACCTGACACACTGCAGGAATGGAAAAGCATCACCCCAGGGATTTCAGCTGGAGAAGCCAAGCGTTAGCAAGAGTGACCAGGCAGCTCTGGGATGTATTCTTCCAGAAGGCACAGCTTCTGAAGGCATCTTTGAAGTCCTGGAGAGTGAAGGCAGCCTTTTTCCAAGAGATTGGCAGGGCAGAGTCGAGGAGGGGAGAATCATGGCTTGGGTGTATTGTGTCAGCGCTCCCATTCACCCAAGCCCAGCCCAAAGGAGCAGGGCAGGTACTTGGCTCACTGAGGGCCAAAATCCTGTGCCATGGGGAGCCACCACGGCAGCAGATCCGAAGGGACTCAGTGGGAGTGTGGCAGGGGAAGGACTCACATGGGGAAGGAGGCAGAGCCGTCCCACCCTGAGCAGGGGCCAGTCCCATCCCAGCTCCGACACGCTGGCACTGAGAGCTCAGCACGGATGGACCAGAGCAGCTGAGACATGCCAAGGGCTCTGCCACGGGGTCCCTGACAAACCAGCCATGTTTTGTTCCTCTGCACGATGCTCAGGAGGCTCAGCACACCCTGCCAGCGGGGCCGGGGTCACAGCTCTGCTGCAGAAGGAGCCAAACTCTTACTTTTGAGTGAAAATAAATGCATTTATTATTGATACTTCTTTTTTTTCCCCTCCCTTCTGACATGGCCAAGTTTCAGGTGACTATATATACTCCTCAGAAACACAATTAAATAATCCAGCTATTGCCACGCCAGCCAAAGAAATCTGGGAAAAGATTAAAGCAAACTCAGCAACAGCCACTCGAAAACGTTTCCCAAGGTGCAGCCAACAAAAACTTGTCAAAGCTCCTAAGTTATGAACTAATTTGCACGGAGAGAGCTCTTTTGGCAGCAGGCAGGTCCCTGAGCTCCACAGCACCTCGAGAAGCCGCACACATGTGGAGGCAGCCCCTGGGATGGGGCAGCACAGCTCCCTGAGCCTGCCCCAGTGCCAGCCCCAGCTCCATGCTCTGGGCTCGGCTGAACCCTGTCCGTACTGGAGGCTGCTCTGAGGAGGGAAGGAAGGAATTTTTTCTCATTTACTTACAGAGCTGCACTCCTCTCTTGCCTCTCAGGATGAAACAAATCCTTAGTTTCCATGATATTCCCCATTTCTTAGATACTTTTTGGTGGGAAACCATAAGTAACTCAAGCAGAACATACCCCTGTACAGTCTCATAACTGTGCTCCTCAAATAAATCCTTTCAAGGTCCTGCATCACACTTCTCTCCCTGCTTGCTTTCTTTCCCTAATTTTCCTCCAGGATGCTCCAGCCTCCTGTCCCTTCCCACTGCCCCACAGAGCTCCCATTTGCAGGGCTGCTGTTGCCTCTCACCAAGGCAAAAACCTGCTGCAACCTCAAGGACAGTGGCACAGAAAACCTGAGCATCTCATTTCTGCTCCCCCTGTGAACCTCTCTCCCCCTTTTTAATTTCCTCAATGAAACAACTGTGATGCAGTTCTACAATTTAGAACTCTGTGTAAGCAACAGATTTGAGTTTTAGGTTTGGGTTTTTTTTTTTCTTAATCCATTCTTCTACTATGCTGTAAGTAGTGACAGTCACTCTGCCCTGAGCAGTGACAGTCAGTAACACAGATCTTTTGTTGGCAAACATGCTGGTTGGAACATCTGGGCATTAAAGAGAAGCACATCTGGGCACTACCTGCCTTCTTCAGGCAGCTCTTTTGGAACAGCTGAAACTGAAAGTTCCCCCACCCCCACCCTAAAATCCAAATTAGGCAAAAGAAAGCCTACCATTTAACTTGACAGCTTAGCAATGGCCTTTCCTGCCCTGTGCACTGCCATGTGCCAATTCTGAAATAATTAACAACAGTTTTCATTCAGGGAAGACTGACGGGAACTGCAACCCATTTTTCCCACAGGGTACCTGTGAGGCAGAACTGCTCCCAGCCAGAGGAGCAGCAGCTCCTCCATCGTCTGAACTTCAGCCTCAGAACTGAAGAATTCGATTTGAGACTCTCCAGAGTAACTCAGAGGGGTTTGCTTCAGCCTGCCAATTAATTCCAAATGAGTGTCAAAACAAAACCTCAGTGCATTAAGTTTGTAGTAAATAATTTTTCCATAAATGTGTCCTGACTTTGTCATTATCATGATTAATAGTGAATTCTGTCTGCTGATGTGGAGAGAATGACACATACAGTGCAGGGAGCATTTTATCATATCCTGCTAATTTGGTTCACAGTTTCTCCACGACAGAGCTCTGTCAATGCACTTCCCTTTGATCCAACATGCACAATTGCTGCCTCCAATCAAGAGCTCTCTAGGAGGAGACTGTGAATCTTGACACAAGGCACAATGATTTTTCACAATGTACCAAAGCCCCCAGAAGGGCCCAAGATCAAACTCTTTTCCTTCTTGACTCAACAGGATCCAAATTTGTCCCTCAGGAGAGTAAATGTGTTCTCAGCAACCAACTGTAGCAACAAACCCAGCTTCTTTCATTATCTGTATGCTGCTCCACAGCTGAGAAAATACATCCCCTGCCCTCCCAGCTGCACCACGTACCTGGCTGGGACTCGTGGGACAGCAGGTGAACTTTGCACACCCACAGTCCTGCCTGTGCTTGGCTCTTAAATAAATAACACCCAGACAGCACACAAGGCCATCCCTGCCTTTGTTCTGTACACAGAGGGCATTCTCTGCACTGTTCTTCAGGAGAAAGGATGAAGGGAGGGAAAACTGCAGAAGACCCCTTAGCTTATTATAATTGTGAGCTCAAATGTATCTATCCCTTGAGATCCCCTTCAGGTTTGGGAGGACATTGCTGCCATTTCCACCTCACACATCAAGGGAATGTCTGCCTTGAGCCACTGGGATTGCATTTTCTTCATCATCACAGTAAGTGTTCTCAGAATTTGTAATTCACAAAATTTTCAGCCTTCTGTGTAGCCCTGAGTGCTTTCTCACTGCTGGAACAATCCCAGTTCTGCCCTTGGCAGCAATCCTGAGAGCTTGCTGTGCTCTGCTCTGGACACAGAGTCTTCCTGTTGGAGGAAGGGACAAGAAGAAACAACTGTCCTGACCACTGCTCGTACCTACAAGGCTTGTCTGAAGTCAGGCTGCACCCAAGCTGTGGGTTTCCCTCAGGACAGGCTGCACAGCACCTCTCCTGCCAGGGGACAGTGTGTGCCCAGAGCTGCACAAAGGATCCATGGATACAGCTGTGGATGCATCTCCCACCAGGAAGTGGTACCAGCACCACTGACAGTCACCTCCTTTGCTTTGCCATCTCTCAGCCTCATTTCTTGAGTCCTCAGTCCTGTGGTTTTCTACAAGCCATGAAGGAGACAGGATTTAGAAATAAACACCACGAAGACAGGCTGGTTTAGGGATCCAGCCTTGTAATTCTGCACTGAAAAACATTCAATTAATTAATGCAGTTTAGTATCTGCCCATGCATTCTTTGTTCTGATGAAAAGAACTCCAATTTCTCTCAGCACTCACACACATGCCCTCTCTCCATCCATGGACTGCAGACAAGAGAGTGTCTGTAGTATGGACTGGATGTACCACGAGGCATATTGCCAATTATAAATTAATAAAGTCCAGAAAAAGCAGCAGTGATCATTCCTCAAGAACAGTTTCCTCTCATATGGTGACAAAAGAAAGCCCCTATCAGGGTTATTATATATACCAATTAAATTCTTTAGCTAAAGCAAAAAATTATTATTTTAATGGAGGAAAAGCTAGAACATTTGGTTAAAATGTTCTCATAGAAATGTTAATTACCACGGGCATTAAACAAATGGAAATCAAAGCCTACAATTTGTTGAGCACTTTGAAAAGTTTTAATGCAAAAAACATGCTGGAAAGAAACCTTCAATTTTTCCTTATGAATGAAAGCAAATCCCTGTAAATGAAGCTGCATCTATCATGCTGCTAGTCAGTCAGCAGATGCATTCCATCAATCCGAAGTGTTCCTGCACAAACTTTCCACAAAAAATAATGGAATTAATTTGGTTTGTTGGATACCAAACTGCAGAAAGATGCTATTCCACCTCAGAGCCCAGCATTTAGAGACAACAATAATGCCAGATGTGGCTCACAGAAGTTACATTGCACTGCCTCCCAACTTCCACCCTGGGCTTGCCCTTCACGGATCCTTAAAGGCTGTGGAGAATTGCCCAAGAGTTGAGTTGTGTGACTCAGTTTTGGAATATAAACCACCCTGTGCCTCATGGGCTGGGCACGAGGCTCAGGAGGGTTTTGCTCCTCAGTGTCCTGCAGATCCTTGAGGTGATGGGACAAGGTCTGGGTCCAGGCACTGGGCTCACACTGCTGGGACCTTTTACATCTGCTGGGGCTGCACTGCACAGACCNTTCTCCAGCTGAACACCCCAAGTGCCCTCAGTGCCCTCACATGCTGCCCCTCCAGGCCCTTCACATGATGCTGCCCAGGAAGGTGCTGAGCTCCTGCAGACTCAGGATCTGCCAGAGACGATCAGATGGACAGTGCTGTGAGCCCCATTTATCCTCCAAGAGATGCCAGGGGTGCCACCTCCTTTGCTGAATACTGGAATCTGGAGAGGTGTGTCAGAGGAGGCATCGCACTGGATGTCTGGTTTGCTTCTTCAGTGATAAGACCTGTTCTCTTCCAGGCAGCAAAGTTATTTATAACCCAGCTAAAAGAGATCTGAAGTTATTTAGAGAGAGAAAGGAGTGCTTGGTACTCTGAAATTTGTAAAAGCAAAGTTATGTAAAGTAAAAACTATTAGTTCTTCCTGAAAAATGTCAACATAAAGAGCTACACAAGTGCAAATACACATATTTCTTACACTTCCCTGGCACCCTTTTGCTCTCTAAGAAAGATACACAGCCCTTACTTCCTGCAGCACATGCGGAATCCTGGATCTTGACCTCCCTCTTTGATTTTGACCAGATTCAAATTGTCCAAGGCATAACCTTAACTTGGAGGAAACCTTCCTGGAGATCAGAGCACTGGGGGGTTTTTCTTTATTTGTGCAGGATCCCAGGCTGAGATACCCAGACACAGCTTGCTGAGTGTCTCAATGCACTGAATGAGACATCCCCTGCCCTCGATGCATGTGTGCAGCTCTCGTGTTCACAACAATTTGTGGTTCTGTACCATATTCAATCTACAAACCAGAAGGATATTAGAAAAGCAAGTCTTGTTTACTTTGTAAGTTAAACATTACATTTTCTATTACCACCGGAAGCCAGTATGATCTGCTGGGTAAATACACAACCCATATTCCTGAATATTTTAGGATCATCAACTAACACAATGATAACTTGGCACTACAGGTAGAACATCTGATATCAGAAATCTCAGCAATGCAGAAACTCTGATACTGCATTGACAAAAAAAAGCTGATTGAATATTTTTACATTACCTTATAAGGTACATATGATTTAAAGAACAAGAATAGTTCTTTTCCTTTCACAACATCTTGGTTTCATTGAACACACCAACCAAACTGTAAATCCAATCTGATTTTCATCACAATGAACAATGTTCCACTAAGGTGGTGTTGATGAGTGCACACTAATTGCTTGGTCTTGGCACATTAAAATACATATGTATGTTTTGGACAATGATCTTCTGGAAGGGAAGGAAGTTATTTCATCTCCCAGCTGAGGAAATCTTACAACACTAAAGATAATTAATGCAAGGGGAAAGAAATAATTAACAGGATGGAAGAAGAAGGAGCTGGTAGTCCCTCCTTCCACATTAGTTATGCACAGTCCAGCACATGACTGGGAAGGAGAATTAAGATGAAAAAGTTGCTGATATGAAAAAAATGGAATAAAGTTTCCCAGAATCACAGAGCACTTGGTATTTAAAACAGGAAGAGAGAAAAAAAAAAAAAAACAACCCCAAAGCAAACACTAAGGAAAGCAAAGGAAGTGCAATGGGAGGTATTCCAGCTTTGCAGTGTTCTCCCAGATCCCTGCCAGGCTCCTACCTGGCGAAGGTGCAGCCACGTGGCAAAGAGGCACCTGCAGAGCCTCCTGTGCCCACCCACCTCACCCAGAGGGATGGGCACGCTCTGGCAGCCCAGTCAGACGGGCACACTCAGTCCCTGACTGGGGCCTGGCAGGGAGGACTGCACTGCACTGTCCACTGTGAGGGACATCAGCTCTGCAGAATTGCTCCTGAAAGCAAGTGGCTGCTACAGTGACCTCGGGTGTTCAAAGCACAAAGAGCAGGAACAGGAGGAAGAGGACCAGGAATTTCAATCCTCAAAAGATCACGGGTGCAGCTGAGCTGTGGTTTTCTAGAACTCACCTCACTGATGACATTTTCTTTACAGCCAGTGGAGGGGAGAGTAAAACTTGAGAGGGCAGCTGATATCACTGATAACCTGTTTGGGAGGGAGGGAGGGATGGATTGTCACCTAGGTATGAGCTTGTCTGCATCACAGAATCCCAGGGTGGTTTGGGTTGGGAGGGACGCTAAAGATTGTCCAGTCCCACCCCCTGCCATGGGCAGAGACACCTTCCACTAGAACAGGTTGCTCCAAGCCCAGTCCAGCCTGGCCTTTGACACTTCCAGAGATTGGGAGTTCACAACTGTGTACCACGGAGGGATCTTAGATTATTAATTGCCTTATTTTCAGGAAGGTAGAGCTGAAGAGCCTGTGATTTTTCAGTTTGCAAAGGAGAAGACTAAGGAGAATATGAAAACAAAATTATAGAATTGTAAGGAACACAATAAGCTGAAGGGGATAATCCCTCACCAAATGTGGACCACAACAGGCCAGAGGCCAGGGAGGAGAAAGCAATCATTCCCATGGAGGTCAACTGGAAGAATCCCAGCAGAGCCCTGAAAAACAGTGATGGATTCCACCATCCTAGCAGTTCCTTATCATCTAGAAGAATGGAGAAGGAAAGTGGTGCAACTTTTCAGTTCTGCCAATTCTCTGCTTCACTTGCATGACAAACTTCTGTGGAGGAAGCGAGACATGCATCCTGATGGAGATGTCCCACTCAGTTCTGCAGGGTTGGATACCTCGTACATGGGCACAATAAAGCCTGTCAGGATTTCCTTGTTTCCACACTATTCTCAGAGAGCCAAAGCTCTATAAATCAAGCAAGACAGGAGTTGTTTGCATGGAGACAAGATGAAACCATAGCCCACCTCTTAACATACTCTTGTTATCCACCATCTCCTGCCAGTGGATACTGAGCACATTCCATACCAACCACTGCCTTCCAAGTCTTTCCTACCATATGGGAACAGTTCAACTTTAAAACATGATTAAGCAGTATCTTTCCATATTACCTACCACCTCAGCCCACAGGCACTGTTTTTCCTTCAGTAGAAGATTTCGAGCTGTTTGACTTTATCTTGTTTACTTTACACAAATGTTATTCCTTTCTTACAGATGGATATGATCTGCTGAAGACCTGGAACATTCTATCCCTTAGCAAAACTCATTCAAAAGTACCATCTGTTCCTCCTGCAGGGGCACAGTAATGCCAGAAATTGTTTAACATTCCATAAATTAAGACCATATAATGGATATCTCATTGTTAAAGTGAAGCAAGGAGTCATTTGGAACCTGATTGCAGACATTTTGCTGGGGTTTTTCCTTAAAAATACTATCTAATATATTATTTTTGGTTTGCTTTAAGAACTTCCCATTCAACTTTAAACAGCAAAGGTGGGTCGCAATGTGACCTTACTGACTTGCTTCATCCCCACTTTCAGCAGGATCCTTTCTAATAATTTCAGGAGGATGCTTGGAAGGGGCCAGTGGGTTATAACAAATTCACTTCAACACCAAATTCTGTTCTCATTTCCCCTGGTATGTGTCTGTTTTATCTGCAGGATACACTTCCAAAGAGAACAGAATCCAATCTCCCAAGTTTAAGAGCCATTAAAATGTGTCTCATTTTATAGATGTTACACTTATTACACTCACACACAGCTCCCCACTCTGCCTTTCACTTACTGGTAGGAAACCCCAGCCAGAAATTAACTGCTTTTGCTATTCCTTTCTACCCAAATGCCAAGACATTTAATCAATAAAAAGGCTGGACATAAAAGTCCTGCTATGAGTTTGTATCATCTGAGTCAACATTAAAACAGTCTTCATTTGCCATTCATATAGAAAAACCACAGAATAAAGAGAGTAAAACAAAAAAGTCTGCAGTAAAAGAAAAAAAAAAGTAAAACACATACAAAAGAAATCAATGGTGCTTAATTGGAAAAAAATGGCACTCTAAAATCCTCCACCCAAGAGGGGGATGCAAGTGGCTCCGTGCCTGGTTCTGGGGGCTTCCTGGAGACAGGCAATCCCTAGGAAGGGGGCTGTGTGAGCATCCTGGGAGCAGCCTGGGAGCAGGGAACCACCACAGCCCGGCACGTCCAAACCCCTCCGTGCCACGGATCAGCACAGGGCACTCACACACTCCCAGTGATAGGAATGACCGTCTCCAAATTCACTTATTTAAGCCCATAAAGTCATCATTTAACACCATGTAAGTGCATATAATTATTACCACCTCTTTGCGAAGCTCCCACACTGCTGTAATAAAATCCACAGGAGAAAGGCACTTTTAGCCCAACCATTCCCAATCCCAGAGACAATGCCTATATTTTTCCATCCCATCAGATCCTGAACGGTGGGGGAAGGGCAGGAGTGGCGGGGAGAGGGGGAAATGCAACTTGAGAAGCGGTAAGTGTGTCAAAATCTAAATTACTCTGCGATATTTTGCAGCACAATCCTCCTTTATGCCTGTGCAGCTCGGTTCATATGGCTCACATTCAGCCTGTCACAGTGAATCATTGCTACTCCCTGACTTACATTAACAAAAACAAACCTCACTTTCGCTCCAGCCCGTGAGGTAAAACCCTCTCCGAATTCCCAGTCAAAAGGCCAGAGACAGAATTAAAAATAATCGCTTTTGTAAGAAGCTCACTTTGAGGAGAAGGCAGAAGAAAAGAGCCTGTGAAGATGGGACTAATTGCACAAACACATGTGTTACTTATGGAGTATTTTGGTAAATGCAGAAAGCTTTGTCCACGAGCAGAGCAGACCCAGCTTTAGCAGCTTTAACAAAGCAAACCCACCCCACTCTCCATAAGTCTTCAAACTGCACCAAACCGAAGATATTTAAGAAGAGTTTTAGAGCCTGATGAAGAGTTAGAAAGTAAAGCTGGAAAACAAAGTATAAAGTCAAAGCGAAAGCCAGCCAGATGCAAGCTTTGCAACCAGCAGAACACAAGGCACAAAGCAAAGCCAGCACTCAAACAAAGTTATTTTACACTTCTCCCAGTAAATCTGCAACAAATGTCCAGCTAGGAAGGATTTCTGCTGACCTGTGGATGAGCAGCAATGCAGACGTGGGGAGTTCTCCTGTCACCTTTTGTTCCCAGCCATGTCAGCTGTGCTCTGCTCCAAGTGCTGCTCACACTCCCAAATCCCCTTTTCCAGCTCTATCTTAGGAACTGCCCAGATTTTGTAGTGTAATCTGAGCAGCGGAGTACCATGTGCCTATGATATGGTTAATTCACTTTTTACCCCCCGCAATGCCTAAGGAAGCTGCCTCACATTTCAAAGCCCAGCGTAGGGCTGCCTGACCCAGGTACAGCCAGGGCAGGGCTGGGGCTGCCTCCTCCACCCCAGGGGGCCCCAAAGTCAGCCCCTGCCCACCTCCCAGACCCTGGGCTGGGGGACTCACGGGGCTGCTGAGGCTCTTGTCTCCCTTCCCTGGGTGTCCAGGGCAGAGGGGGCAGAGCCCAGCACAGGAGGGGTCAGCCCTCCCTGCTGAGGGCACCACCAGCATCCCCATGGCCAGTGCCAAGGAGCTCTGGTGAGATCCAGCAAAGCCCTGGGCACCTGGTCTGGGATCTCTGGGAATGAAGACGTTGCAGGGGTTGGGCTGCAAGAGTCCCATCCATTCCTCCCCACTGCTGCCATCAGCTAAGGGAGAAACACTCTCCGTTGCTTGTGCTAACACAAGACACCTTTCTACTAACAAAACCAAAACAAACAAACAAGCAAACAAAAAACACAACAAAAAACCCCAAACAAACAAACAAAAAAGAAAACCCCAAACCAAAACACCCCAAGCCTAAACTTTCTAAATTCTTTCTTGTTAATATTCTTCTATGGTTATTGATCTGCTGCTGTTTTGAATTTGCAATCCCCATAGTGCTTAACAATGAGAACACGACATCCCAGAGAAGAAGGAAATGCCTCTATCTTCCCAAATTCTGCACAGGGAAGAGTCAAACCATGTTCCAAGCACAAACACACACCAGAGAAGGTGCAGAGAAGGAGAGCAACCCTCCAGCCATGCCACTCCTGCTCGTCCAGCCCCACCACCAGGACCTGACCACTGTGCACCAAACCCAGGTGACCACAAACCAGCACCAGCCTGGCGTTGGTGCTTCCCAAATGCTTGGATCAAAAAGGGCCAAGTGCAAGCTGACCATGGTTGTGCTATTCCCAACTTTCTCGAAAGCAAATCCCAAGTAATCCCAATGTCAACACTGTCCATGGCCCAAACAGTGCTCAATCACGTCAGGGAGGCTGAGGGAGCCCCACCTGGCAGGGACAGGTTTGTGTTACTCTCTACCTCAGCCCCGGGCACATGGAGGAAGCAGCTACAGCTGCTTTTAAACAGCCAAGAAAGGGCCCCTAAAAGAGATTAAAGGGGAGAAACAGTCAGGGATCTTGGAAAAGGAAGGATGTAAGACACAAAGCCAGCAGAAAACAGAAAAGCTTTGGGGGGACTTTAGCTCTTGGCCAGAAGAAAGCAAAGCAATTTCATGTAAGGAACCTGCTTTTTAAATTCTTAGCCTTCTTTGTAACACCTATAAATCCCTTTGTAGGATTCCTAACGATTACATTCTGCATCTGCAGAGTTTTCCTGTCTTCAAACTCTAGACTTTTATTCTAAAGCAAAGGTGAGAGTTGTATCTTCCCTGTTCCATAATATACTAAACCCAGATACGCTGGAAATTAGCACATGGGCAAGGTAAAACTTGAAATAATGCAACATACAGGACTATTTCAGAGAAAAAAATATATATTCTTCAAGGATGAATTCAACATCTCAGCTCAGAAATTTGATCTTGATGGATTATAATGGCAATTGCTTAGCAAAAAAAGCAACAAAAAGGAAGTGAAGTGACCTCAAAGGTTAAGAATTGAGGCCAACAGCCGTCTCTCCTGCTGGCTGGCTGTGTTTATATCGCAGAATCATGGAAGGGACCTTAAAGCCCACCCAGTGCCACCCCCTGCCATGGGCAGGGACACCTCCCACTAGCCCAGGTTGCTCCAAGCCCCGGCCAACCCGGCCTTGGACACTCCCAGGGATGGGGCAGCCACAGCTTCTCTGCCCAACCTGTGCCAGGGCCTCAGCATAAAGAACCCACAACCCACCCTGCTGCCAGGCACCATCTCCACTGCCCTCCAGCAGAGCTCTGTGGTCCTCACCCCACCACCACGGGGCTCGAGGAGCCTCATCCTGATTTGTGTCAGTGTCCCCCTGATTTCTGTGCCCCCCAAGCCCCCCAGGAATGCCAGGCTGGGGGGCTGCACAGCCAGGGCAAGGCACGATCGCTGCAGGAAGCCAGATCCTCACTGCCGAGTTTCATTAGCCTGTAGAACACGCTATAATTTGCTGAAATGATGATTAATCAGATTTATTTTTCTCTCAGGCAGCTAATGAACAGCCAATTAAGTGTCTCAGCAATTCTGACACAACAAAGGAACACTTTGGAGTGACAACCAGCAGCAACTCAACAGCACGAGCATCCCAGTAAAATCACAGAATGTTCTGAGTTGGAAGGGACACAGGAGGATCCTTAAGTCCAGCTCTTTAGTGAATGGCCCCTCCAGGGGCTGAACCCACAACCTTGGCATGATTAGCACCAGGCTCTGCCCAGCTGAGCCGAACCAGCCTGGCTGGAAGGGCAGGAGGTGCGTGAGGATCACATCCTTTCCCCCACATCATCCCAAAGCCACCTTCTCCTTCTGCCCACCACCATCATCCCCTCCCTCAGTGGTTGCTCCTCACACCTGGAGATGATGAGGAGGCCCAGGGGACACCCAAGGTGCCACACAACCAGGGGACAGGGACCTGCAGTGAGGGGACACCCCACGGCACCCCCACCCCCAGCTGGGCACCCACAGCCTGCAAGTTCAGGCTGCCAGCCTTGTGGTTCAGTTCATCTCTTTTCCAGACTCCAAACAAATCCACGAATGTTTCCTTTTCATCATATAAACCAGGGTAAGATTAAGATATATAAATGCAACTTAGCACAGTACCCAAACAGCAAGGAATGACATTTTTAAAAGAATCCATAATCTTGTTTTTTGAAGTATTTCTTCAGTGGGAATTGTGTTGGAGCAAAGAATGCAAAACTCAGACGCTTCCAAGAGGGGGTCATGTGAAATTACTCTATTTCAAGATTTTTCCAAATCACTAACATTTTGATTCTGAATGTATTTGTAAGAATGTGCCAACAAACCATCAAACCAGACAAGTTTTTGCAGTTTGTAACTGTCTTCCTTTTTTCCAGGTCTTAAAAAAAAATGTTTTTGTAGAGAACTTATGTCATTTCTGTAGAAACTTCTGCAATCCACAATGACATTGCATAATTTTTTCAAGTGAAAAAGCAAACCTCCCAATAAAGAACAAAGAACATCCTTTGTTTCAGACAAAGAATTTCAGGAGAAACCACAAAATGTTCAAGCAAAACATTAAACATTTGATTTTCCACCCATTATGCCAAGAGTCTAAGTTTTCCCATACTTCTAATATCAGTGTCAATAAGGAGGGGAGGGGACCCAGGTCAGACGGATGACAACTTAAAACCTGATAATAAAATTAAGATGAAAACAGGATGTTTGCAGAAAGCATTTTCCTTTTTAACTTAGCTTTTCTTTTTGATGAGGAAACAAGACCTACTTAATTTACCCATCAGGAAAAAATGCCATTGAAAAACAAGGAGAAGTTGTTACCAGTTCCACAAATCCTGGGCTCAGCTCCTGCAACCCCCAGCTCTGCACCCATCCTAGTCCTTTGCTAAGGCCCAAACACAGGGATATTACTGGTGGCAGATGCTATTTAGGCTCTTTAAATGACTTTTCTAAAAGTAGGCATAAAACCAAATGGAAACATTTAATTTTAAACCCGCCCAGTGGAGCTTATTTGAAACACAGACATTCACTGCCTTTTTTCATAGAATGGTCAGAGAATGGTTTGGGTTGGAAGGGACCTTGAAGATCATCGAGATCCAACTCCAGATCATCTAGTTCCAACTCCCAGCTAGTGGGATTTTTCCCAGTGCAAAGACACCCCACAGTGGTGGCAGCACATGGACCCCCAGCTGTGTGTCAGAGCCACAGTGCCCAAACACACCAAAATCCCAACGTGCAGAAACGTAACCAAGAATTAAACACAGGAGCTGCCTAGTCTAGAGTTTTCCCTTCATCTTCATGGCAAACATCATAAAGTGCTGATTTATTTTCCCCCCTCATTACAGAGGGAGAGATTTAGTAAATTTAAGTACACCCCAGTGAGTTTCCTTTTTGATTACCAGCTCCTTGGTTCACTCTGTTTAAATGCAGGAATAAAAGTGATGCACTCAAGTTAACCTGTTTGCCCAGACTGGAGAGACATTATTAAATGTCCTTGCTCTTTTACACATCCTAAATATTCAGACACTTGCAGCACCCCGGGGTATAGTGTGCTCTGTCAACACCTTGAGAAGAATGCAAACATGTTAATAAAAGCAAGGAGAGATTGCTTATCACGCGCTCTCGCTGTTACCATCTGCATTTTACACAAGCCCATGAATTATTGCAAACCCTTTCCACAGGACATATCCTCCTGGATATGCAGCAGCCATGGCAGGAACCAACCAGCAGGGCAGAAAAGCAATTGCATTTTTGGTTCTGGTCTAAAGGCAAAGGAATATTTTGGAGTGTTCTGCACCTCCTCTCCCTGAACGGAGTCACTCACACACCACTGACCAGCTCAGCACTGAGGGGCAACCCCCCCAAACAGAGCTGCTCTGTCGATCTCAGGTTATATCCTTTCCAAACAGCCAGCCAGGTTTTACCCCTGAACCAAACCCAGGCTCTCAGGGCCATCACTGTGTGCTACACTCATTGTAGGACAGAGCTCCAGGCAGGAGGCAGATCACACGAGAACAGGAAACTGTGATGTGCTACCTAATCTAAGTGTTCTGGTTACGAAAACTGAACAAGTAAAACATAAATAAATAAAAAATAACCCTCGGCAGACCTTGTAGAGGCACTGGGCAAAGCCTCAGCAGCTCAGACAAAGAAGTTCTCTTCACATGAGCCAGCAGTGTGCCCAGGTGGCCAAGAAGGCCAATGGCATCCTGGCCTGGATCAGGAATAGCATGGCCAGCAGGACCAGGGAAGTGACTCTTCTCCTGTACGTGGTGCTGGTGAGGCCACACCTTGAGTGTTGTGTCCAGTTCTGGGCCCCTCAGCTCAGGAAAGATCTTGAGGGGCTGGAGCGGGGCCAGAGAAGGGCAACGAGGCTGGGGAAGGGACTGGGGCACAAGCCCTGTGGGGAGAGGCTGAGGGGGCTGGGGGGGTTTGGGCTGGGGAAGAGGAGGCTCAGGGGTGACCCCATCACT
>VXBX01000229.1:1057-46318 GCA_013400415.1 Scytalopus superciliaris | reverse complement strand
TGGCAGAGCCCCCTGACACCCCAAACCCCCCTGGCACAGCCCCCTGGTCCATGTGGCAGCTCCATAAACCCGAGCACACCAGCACAAGCAGGCAGAGCGCACTTTTCTTGGCCATCCCGCACACTTTCTCCTCTTCCTTCCAAACTTCCACCGCTGTTCCCTCACCGCTCCGCGGACCGTCCGTGCTACAGTTCCGACAGCTCTGCCCCCACCTCCCACTGACACTTTGATTCGCGAACCCTCCCACCGCCCCGAGGGCTGCTCTCCCCTCCACCCGGGGAGCTGTTTGGCAGGAAAGCTCCGAAACATCTACAGCAACTTTTTCTTTTTTCTTTTTCCCTTTGACGTTTTCCCACTTCCAGAAAAACGCGGGGAGCGGAGGGCAATTAAAAAGGAGAAAGCAGAGGAACAGCGTAATGAAATACCCGTGGGTTGGTCCCGGGAGGGGGCTGGGGGTCGTGCCCGCTGCCCTCGGGGCCGAGCGGGACCCCCCGGTATCCCCCCCCCCAGTATCCCCTCCCTCCCGGTGCGCGCCCCCGCCGCACTCACCGCCCGCTCCGCTCCGCTCGGCTCCGCTCGGCGGGGAAGGGGCCGCGGACCCCGGGACGGAGCCGGAGGAGGGGCCGGAAAGCTGCGGCTTCGGGGGGGTTGTCCAAGCTGCGAGCGGGGCCGGGCAGGGCGAGCAGCGAGCGGGCACGGACACAGAGGGAAAGGCACGCACCGGGGGCGAGGGGCGACCCCCAGCCTGCCCCGGGGCCGAACAGCCTCACCCACCCCCGGCATCTGCCCCCCTTAACCCCGAGCCCTCGCTCAGAGGAGCCTTGGGGACCGCTGGCCTCTCATCTGCTTTCACGGGCATCAAACTGGCCCCAGACTTACCGCGCTGTAAGCCGTCAGGGAGCATTGGGTGACTGGATCCCAGTCTGCTCACCGAGAGGGTCCCATTGTCATATTTATATGGCAATAGAAACTGTTTATAGAAACCCATCCTGGGATGAAGTCCCCGGGAAAAGTCCCTGCAGCACTATGTCATCGGGAAAACATCCCTGCTTGGGGGGTCTCAGGAATAACCCTGGGTGCTGCTCCCCCAACAGACAGTGGGACCCACCAGTGAGCTCGGGGGGCTCAGTCACAGGGACCCTCCCCTGGGACCCACCAGTGAGCTTGGGGGGCTCAGTCACAGGGACCCTCCCCTGGGACCCACCAGTGAGCTTGGGGGGCTCAGTCACAGGGACCCTCCCCTGGGACCCACCAGTGAGCTTGGGGGGCTCAGTCACAGGGAGCCTCTCACCCTGGATGGGACCTCCCTTTGGGCACCAGGCTTGGCTCCCCTCTGCCTTTCTGTCCCAGCAGTACAAGCTGTTTCCAGCCCTCAGCCCGGCTGTAGGGCCAGCCTTGGAGCTTTGTGCCAAGCCCCTGGGACAGGCAGCACCAGGACACACAGCCAGGATGTTTTCACACTGTAGAGCTCCCTCATCTTCTTGGGCACTTGGTTGTGGGAGGAAGGGACCAACCAAACTGCCCCCTGCATGCCCAGGCCTCGTGGTCAGTCTGTTTGATGTCCACCAGGGCTGTTGGCAGGACAGCTCTGCCCAAGCCTGCAGGAAAGGGCAGCAGGAGCATGGCACTCACTGTCCCACCGAGGCCACCACTCAACCCACAGCCAACCAGCTCTGCAGCACCAGCCCGCCCTGGCCCAGGCCATGCAGACAGCTGCAAACAGCTGGAGGAGGCAGCAGAGCACCCACAGCCTGGCTGCCAGCTTCGCCCTCCCTGAGAACCAAGGGATGGAGTATAATGTACTGCTGCAGTCAGGGGTGGTGACCCTGTGCAGTGCTTGGTCACCTTCTGCCACTGCCACCCTGGGGGAGAGGCTCCTCATCACGCCCTCCTCCTCCTCCTGCACTCTCCTCTCCTCTCCTCATGGCAAACACAGCCCAGCCCGTCTGGGACAGTAAAAATGCAACATGTTGAAGAAACTTTTGGGCTGGCTCTGCCTCTCAGCTACTCCCATTCACAGGCAAGGCTGAAGCCTGCACAGACAAAATGTGTGCACAATTAGGGAAAAGTAGCAGGGTAAGAATTTCCATCTCTGAGCACTGTGGTATCCTGTCTCCAGCACAGCCAAAGCCTGGGAAAGTGGGACTGTCTTGCTGTGTGATGCTGCAGCGTGTGCAGGGAGGGGGTTCACTGCTGGACACCCTCAGGGATGGACCAACTATACCAAGTCATTGTGTAACTGTAGCTAGAGAGAAAAATGCTATTTACTTTGTGAGCCAACAAACAGCCCTCCAAAAATTATCCTTATGCAGTCTTGAATTTCTTCTGGAAGAAAAATGAAGGCATAGAAAGATCTGAGGACTCTGTTTTCTTCTTCCTCTGCAGAGATGCAGTGTGAGCACCTCTGCTCTGAAGGCAGTGTTATAGCCCCCTAAATCACATGGTGACAGCTCATGAGTGCCACTTGATGTCCTCCACTGTGGCAGGAGCAGATGGGGAGCAGCAGAGCCAGTGGTAACACTTAACCTGGCCTTTGCACTGGGTTTTTGTGGCCAAGCTGGGAGTGAGCACACATCTACCAGCTCCACACCCTGACTCTGAGTCACTGAGGAAGATCAGGAGAGACCAGTGGAGCCAGGACTATGATAAAACTAAAACAGGAATTACAGAAGTGTCCTAAAATCACTCCAGCAGCTTTTGCTGTTAAAGCCACAATGGCCTCAGCAAGGCAAAGTCTGAAGGTGGGACTAAAATCTCTCATAAGATGCACATGGGAAATACTTCAGCAGCTTCCAGGCACACAGATCCTTGCTCAGGCTGAGGAGGGGATGCAAGCTGCACCCCTGGCTCTGTCAGATCTTCAGCATGAGGTTTCCTCTCCCCAAAACACCCACTGACTGTTACCACCAGCACAGCCCACACAGGCAGAGGCAGCAGGGGATCCCAACAACAGGATCCATTAAAGACAGGAGTTCCAAATCCTTCTTGCTGCTTGCACAACTGCATTTCCAATGCCCAGAGTTGAGTATATAGGAATGGGGAGACATCAGGAGGAGACACAACCACAGACTCAGGATTTGTTGGAGCACCTTTAGTAGTGGAGAGGTGTGAGGAAGTCACAAACAGGGTCTCAGTCTGGTGTCCAGCAGCTGAGGATTGAGCTGAATGAGAGCAGTGGCACTGCCAGGGTGGGTGACTGTGACATACTCCACGACAAACCAATGCATCCCCCTCTGTGTCAGTGTAAAACAGCAGTAACAGATGCAACACAGCCCCAGAGGGCCTTACTGGCCCTCTGAGGAAGAAAGAACACAGAAACTCCTCAGCAGAGCAAAATCATATTTAAATAACTTGCCAGCTGTGCTGTGCTGTGCTGCACCTCACCACAGCACCACTCACCTGGATGAACCTGGCAAGTCCTAAGCTAACCCAAGAGCTGCAGTCCTACACTGCTGGCCTGCCCTTGGGCAGTGCTTTCACTCAATTTAGCCAAGTAAAACTACGGCTCAGAGACAGAGTAATTTTTTTTAACATCATAAGATCACTTAAAATATTTTGCTTTGACTTCAAGTGACACTGAAGAATTAATACATCCAGGCTTTAATGAAGTGAGGCTAAATGGAACTATCCATCATTTTCCAATGGAAGAAAACTGACAACATTGTCTGGGGACTGAAAGGATAAGGCAGGTCGTGTGAACCCACACAAAGATCCAGAGCAGCCATCCTCATGGCTGGGATAAGCACATACCCACCCGGGGACTAGCTCTGGAAAGCAAAACTAACTCTTTGGAAGTCTGACTTCAGAAGGAAAAATGTTCCTTTCAACCATTTTTTGCATCTCCAACACTCCTGAAGCTCTGAGCTCTGCAACAGGCACCAAAGGGGAGAGGGGCAGCACTGCCTCTTTCCAAGAGACAAGCAGGGAACCAGAACACAGAGAAGCCCCCGAACACGGTGTGGTTAATCCTTGACCTACTTGGAAGCAACTTCTTTTCCAAAGAAGAGCTCCAAAGAAGGAGAACCAAACCAGGGCAGAGAAGATTTTAGAATTCCAGAGCTAAGACACAAAGAAAGTCCTTAGTGTTTTCTAAGCAAGAATTTCCCAGTTGCAGACCAGTGGGAACCACACCACCAGTGTCCTCTACCCCTGTAAATTGTAGGAGCTTTTTTGCCACATCTTTTCCATGACTGTCCCTTCCACATGGCTCTGGCATTCCCACTTTAAAGCGGTGCTGCTCTGGTTGAACAATTGTCAAGCGCAGGCAGATTCAGACTGAAATATTTGCTCGCATGTCCTCATCCAACCACAGTTTTTCAGAGTTTGGGGAGATATCACAAAGCAGCAGAAAACAATGCCTTGTTGGCCAAAGTCAGGCCACTCCCCAGCGTGCCTTTCATTGCAGTGTATGGTTGAGAAGCGTAAAAAATGCACAGCTCACACAAGAAAAGCTTTTAACAGATGTTGCTGCTTTGAAATACCAGAGAGTCCATATTCTAACACATTTCAGACAAGAGAAAAATGGCACAATGTATAGACTAGCCCAATCCAAACAAAGCAATTAAAATGTATGTCTACTCTGGGCCCATGGAGAAAAGCTCATACTGTTCTGGAGCTTTCTGATCACCAGGACTCAAAGATTTGCCGTGACCTGCACGGTTGAACTCCTAACAGGGGAAGGTTAAAGAACCAGCTCACAGGAGAAGATTCCTGCAGGGCTGGATGAATGCAGTGGGAGAATTACCTACTCAGACAGTTTAGGAGGAAAACAGCATCTCCCTTTCTTTATCATAAGCCAATTTTTCTGCAGGTGTTTGGTCACATTCACAGCCTGTGTGACCATTTTCCTGGGAGGAAAGACAGCTGTACATGTGAAACAGGGTAAAACATAATTCTTCAAGCAAGGAGTGTGTCTGACAGTGACTTCCCATTACTTTAATGGGCTGGCAAGCCAAGAGCACTTACAAGCAGCATTTGATAAAGTATTCTTTCAGATTCTGACATTTTGCTGCAAGCCTCTGAGAAATGTACCCAAATCTAACATCAAACAGTTCTTTGAGAGAAATAGCAGGAAAATTATCTTTATCCTGGAACCTGACTTGAAACTATCCCTATTCTCAAACATTTTTGCCCCCAGTGAGCACACACTGGAAATCATGGCTGTTGGAGATCAGCACTCTGGTGCCAGCCAGTGTCACCTCAGTGATGAGTTTCCAGGGGGCAAAGGATGCAGGGACATACCCTCTGCCAAGGCTGGTTGCCTTCACTTTTGTCACAGGTGAAGCTCCCAAGAAACCCCAGCTGAGGATGTCAGACACACTTTAGTTTGGGCTTAATTACAAATCTGCAGCAGTGGCTCAAATGTGACATCCACACAGATGTGCAGTGAGGAGACAGAGGGTCACATCTGACATCCACACAGATGTGCAGTGAGCAGGCAGTCGCCCCTGTTGGCATCTCCCGTTTCCTCCTGGCCATCCCAGTTCCTCTCACAGGATCCTCTGTATCTGAACTTTTTTGAAAGCAAGAAAGTTGAGAATGGAATCAAAACAATGAGTTTCTTATTGTTTTCATTTTTTGGAAACTGTTCAGGATTGACCTTGAAAGTTTTCAAAGAACAGATGAAGATCCAGCTCTTCCCATGGTGGATGAGCTGACTAATGCAGACCGTCAAAATCCACTTCAGAATTGCTGCAGTGAATTATGTGCAGGTTGTAAACAAAACAAATATCCAAGATAAGAGTGACAGCCAACAGGCTGCACCCCACGAAGCTCCCCTCTGAGTCTGAAACATCCTCCTAATTTAGGAAGGACAAAGTGTGGAAATGCCATTTCAGCAGAGCTTGACAAGGTCCAACCAGGACCCAGAGCCCACGGGCTCCTTCTGTGTGGGCTCTTTTCATGTGGGTTTCTGCACCCACACCAAGCTCAGCTACTGTCAGCAGGGTTCTCTGTGGGTGCAGAGATCTGTCAGCACTGTGCCTGGCCTTGTTGGGTGTAGCAGTGGGTAGGATGCAGGAGAGCAGCCTGGGAAAGCCAGGGTGGATACAGGGTGGGAGAAAGCAAGCAAGGGGAAGCCTGAGATCCAGACACTGAGCAGGGCTGAGATGTGCATAAAATCATAGAATGCAGGTCCAACTTCCTTGGGAGGGGCAGAGGAGGGGCAGGCACTGATCTCTGCTCTGTGGGGACCAGGGGCAGCACCCAGGGAATGGCTGGAGTTGTGTCAGGGCAGGCTCAGGTTGGATCTCAGGGAAAGGCTCTTCCCCCAGAGGGTGGTGGGCACTGCCCAGGCTCCCCAGGGCAGTAGGCACAGCCCCAAGGCTGCCAGAGCTCCAGGAGGGTTTGGATGATGCTCTGGGGCACACACAGGGAGTGACTCTTGGGGATGGGCCTGTGCAGGGCTGAGGGTTGAACTGGATGGTCCTTGTGGGTCCCTTCCAGCTCAGCATATTCTGGGATTCTGTGACACCATGTCCCCAGGTGCCCCATCCACATGTTTTTTAAACACTTCCAGGGATGGTGACTCCACCACTTCCCTGGGCAGCCCATTCCAGTGCTTTACAACTCTTTCCATGGGAAAAAAAAAAAGCTCTATGCTGAAATGTGGATTGGCTCTTCACACGAACAGCAAAGCTTGGAGTCCTCCTACAGTTCTGGTCCCCATTGGTACATGAACAAATTAATGTCCCAAGGCAGGAATCTGACTTACTGACAGGGCAAATTCAGAGCTATACAGGGCAAAGGAGGAACTAAAGATTAGGGCATCTCCCACAGGGCATGAACTGAGCAACTGGCAGGCAGTAAAATCAGGAGAGGGACTGACAGCAAAGAGCCTCTCTTCGGTGACCTTGGACCATTTCTTCTCCAGGTGCAGTTGGAATCTGAGCACAGGGCAAGGACACAGGGAGATCAGAGCAGGAGCAGCCCCTGAGAGCTTCCCAGCAGGAGGAAGGACAGCAGGGATGGAGAAGGGATGAAACTGAAGGGGCTGCAGGGACACACAGCCAGCTCCAGGCAGGATGGCAGGAAGAACTTTAAGCTCTCCCTTAAGTTTGTGGAGGCTTTTTAAAAAAAAAATCATTGGCCTTTCAGTGCAAGTAAGGACTCGCCAGGCTTTTTGCCTGAAATAAATTCGATCTCCTGTCATTCCTTTACTTAGACATTTAGCTTTACATATCTCCTGACTTCTCAATTTTCCCTGCTCATCTTCTGCTCCCAGGAGCTTTTCCCTTTGTAGAAGTATTTCTGCTCATAGCAGTGTGGTGGCTCATATTTGTATGGCCAGCTTAAAATTAACACTTCTGACATTTGCTTTCAAGGCAAGCTTGTATCTATCTCCTGCTGTAGTATCTTGTAGGATCAGAAGAAGCTGCTGCTGCTGCTGGAGTTGGAATCTTTGCCCCCACACACACACACACACACACTGCCTGTGCTATAGAACCCCAAAAAATGGTCTCTGTGTTCACTGACAGCCCTGCAAGCACATTCCTGTGCACTCATATTTCTGCTCTTGTAAAGTCTGGGGTTCACTCCCATGTCAACATCATCAGTTCTGTGTGCTATTCATGTGCACCAGCCTACGTGAGATCCCCTCTGTCCTGTCCAAATTTACAAAATAAATCAGTAAAAGTCACTCAGGACCTGACTATTCCCATCCAGATTCCAGTTGCAAGTTCATCACCCCTGTAACACACTCCATTCCCAACCCAAAATGGGAGGATTGTGTCTCCATCCCTGAAGTGAAGTACGATTTCCATCCACTATTTCACTGCATGGGAAGCCCCATTTCCCAGGTTTCTGCTTTGCTGTCTGGAGTTCCCCACTGCCTTTGCCCACTCACTGAATTACCAGAAAATTGCCAGAAACTTTGGCCCTTCAAACACAAGACTAGCTCTGACTCATCTCTAGTGCTCACAAACACAGAGGGAAATGCTAATGTTTAAGCCTTGCCCAATTCTCTGCTCTCCAGCAGGACCCCAAACCCCAGCAGCACTTTATATCCCCTCAGTAACCCAGGCTGCAGCTCCATCCCATCCACTGCAGGTACCAGATGCTGCTCAGTCCTCACATACAGCTCACCTGAGTGTTTGTGAGGAGCCTGGTGTAACCCCAGCCAAAGCAGAGACTGTCACTGCTGCTGAGAGATTTCCAGCTCAGGCTGCACAGGCACAGACCCCTTTCCAGTGGGTGTGGGTCACTGGCAGTGTGGAAGGTACAGCAAGGTCCCCTTTGACGAAGCAGCGCATAAACCCTTATAATTACTCATCACAGATTGTCATTTTCCTCTGGTGAGTGGCTCAAACACAAATGTTTGCACTGAGGCCAAGAACACAGGGTCTGAGCCCGAGTAACATCCTGCACTGGCAATAAACACCTACTGACAAACCAACCCTGAAAGGCTGTTTGCCCAGAGGTCACAGAGTCGCTCCACACACAAACTGCTGTCTGATGCCACCTGCTATCCCAGCCTCGGGCTTGCAGCACCTTGCCCACAGAAAACTAGTATTCTGTTAAAATAAACCCATTGGGACACAAAGTGACCTCCTGTTACTGAGCATGCAGTTGTCACTGCTGATTTCCTTGCTTCTTTTAGAACATAAGTGATGCAAAAGAGCAAGTAAAACTGTTCTGACTGCTGTGGGGACACGGGTGACTGTCACCAAGCGCTGGCAGAGCAGCTCCCTCCTCCAGCCAGGAGCAAGGCCTCACATTAGAGGCTTCCCAAATTGGATAAGGTGTGGAGCTAATAAAAACTTGAATGAGCCTGGAAACCTGATGATTAAATCTTGGAAAGCTGGAGGCCACGTGAGCTGGTTAGTACTGCTGTGATGGATCTCTAACAACATGTGAAAGTTATCAAACATCCCCGTTGTTGGGCAGCGCAGACACACAGCCAGCCAAGTTCTTAGCAAAACCAGCTCACCAGCCCCCACAGGGACTATTTGGAGACCTCATCCTGCACAAATATACCCAGCGCACACAAAGTCATCTCAGTTCAAAGTTAAAAAGGAGTCCTGATGTTACCTGCTCTGGAAAACCCAGCTGCGATGCCTCATGTTGTGCTTTTCCACCGTAGCTGAAGCTGCAGTGCTGGCTCTGTGCAAGAGGCACCCACACGCAGCACACACGTCCTTGCTGGATTTATGGATGCTGCTGTGCAGGAAAGGAACGAGGCTGGAACGCTATATGGCCCTCGTTAGCTCGTGCTCAAAGGTCAGCTCGTGATTGCCTTGGATGTGGTTCTCCCATTCCTACTGAAGGGAATAGCTGACCCTATAAAACAAACAGCAGCAACGCCCCTTTCACAGCTGCCTCCAGTTTCCCTCCTGAAATCTGGCTGGGTGTTTACCTCCAGATTCAGACCACAGATGTAAACTGTTTAGGGATATCCCTATATCCCTGCTTCCCCTCAGCAACGCCAGAGAGAATGAAAAATGGCACCCATTAGTATTATAATCATCAGGGGAAAAAAATAAGTAGACACCCAAAACCCTTCTGCAGTGAGGGTCTGAGCTGCAGCAGCCCAGGCTGTTTCCCCAGAACCTTCCAGTTTCTGGAGAAGTCTTGCTCTGAAGAGGTTTTCAGGCAGTGGTGGGCAGATCCCAGCTGCCCACAGGTCCCACCCCAGTGGTCTCCAGTGTGAGCGACGAGCCTCTGTGGGGAAAAAAAAGGGTCACAGAGGAAATTGTGTTTATCTGGGAGGGGTTTGTTGTCCTGAAGGTGAGATCTGAACATTGGGATTGCCAAAGCACTGTGGGAGCTGCTCATCAGGACAGCCCCACTTCCCTGTGTCCCCTGCACACCTCCAGGCTTTCCTGCAGTAATTCCACATGGTCCAGCATCCTCAAACATGGGTGAGGGGAAATTCCGGGGTCACACCTGAGCCCTGTGCAAACCCTGCCCACAGAGAAGGAAGGGGATCTCCTTTTCCCCCTGATTTTAACCCAAGAGGGAGGAGGAGAGGTGACGGTGTGGCTGCCAAAGGTCCTGTTGGCAAGAGGGGACCCATCAGGGGGCTTCCCCTTCCGCACTTCTGGTGCAACCAAGCAGGGTCTGGGCACTCTGTGGCAGAGCTGAGTGAGCTGGGGTGCCCTTCAAGAGGTGTTTTGGCTCAGGGTGGTGGAGCAGGGAATGATTAACACAAGGAAAATACAGAGGAGTGCCCATCCTGGGGTGAGGATCTGGGACTGCCGTGGTCCTTCCCATCTCTGGGCACACACTGATCGTTGCATTCTTCTACGGAACAGCACAGTGCCTTTGGCTTCTTATGTTTTCCACACACAGAAAGAACCCTTTTGTTTCCCCTTGTTCTGGGTGTCCTTGGCAAGGCTGGGGGGGTTGCAGAGGCGGCTCTGTGGGGGGAGGCTGGGCTGGTTCCCAGTGTTTCCACAGCAGCCCCAGGGAGGCTGTGGTGCTGCAGGGCAGAGAGGTCAGAGAAAGGTTAAAATGCCACTGGTTTGCGAGGAAAAATGTGTTAGAAACAGCCCAGTGACACCCCAGAGAAAAGAGGGGGATGAAGGTGCTTTAGGGGTTTGTTTCTGCCCATCTCTATTTTAATCAGCAATAAATTAAACTGATTTTCCCCAAAACTGCTTCTGTGAAAAGACAGCACCAGTCGCTGAGAAACTGGAAAAGATAATGAAGATTTCCCTCTTTGGCATTATCTACATAAAGTAGCCCAAAACATAGTTGGTAATTGCTTTCCTAAGTAGAAAACCTCATGACATTTGGGGTGAGAGTGGTGGCAGCTCCTCACGGTTCCAGACAGAGCCATCCCAGCCCCTCCGGCTCCCCTCCAGCCACACCACTGCCGAATTTCACCCCGAGGTGATGCCCACAAAGTGTGGTTCATCCCTTATTTACCTTCCAGGGGAGCTGTGATGTTTAGGCAGTGCTTGGGAACAGCTTGGAGCCCAAGAAAGTCACATTCCCATTCCTGTGCCCAGGAATCTCCTCGCTGTGAGAAGTTTTCCAGTGGAATTTCAGCGATCTCCTAAATTTAAGTGTGCTGTTAGTTATTTTTTTTTACTTTTTGTGAGACATTTCTGTGTGCAAAGCACTTTGCAGAAAGTGTGTGTGGGCTCGAGGAGTGGGAGAGAGCTGTGAATAGATTCCAGTCCTTCAGCAGTTACCGACAGTCTGCTCGAGACGTAAATTCCTCCTTAGCACTGAGGTCTCAAAAACGTGTGGGGACCTGAGCTGGGACTGGCTTTTTTCTTACTTTGTGTATACCTTTATCTTAAAACAACAAACAGAAGCTTTGCCTTATGAAAGGCATTGCTGAGGAGGGAGAGAAAACGTCCTTTATCTCCTACATTCTTGTTATGTGGCATCAACACAGCGTTTAATAAAAAGCACCTTGATGTAATAATAGTTTAAAGTTTGTTTTCCAAACAAAACTGTTGTTTACCCAGAGTAATGTAAATTTGCAGTTCTCCTTTACACTTCACAGACAACGAGAGGCAAAGATTTTAAGATGTCCCCAAAGGAGAGATTTAGTTGTAAAACAAAGCACTAAGTATGACATTTAGCTGAGGCTGTAAAGGCTACAGTAATTAAAAAAGGCTAAAACATACGGTGCACTTTATGAGGCTGGTTAATATGAGCTCCCAAACTGCACCTTTTCAGTGTCTGAGAAGAAATTAGAGGAAAATGCAGCTATTCTCCTCAATCTTGAACCATAAAAAAGCCCTTGCTGCAGTCCTGGTGAAGCAGGAATGGCACTCCCTTCTTAACTCACTTAATCTGGAGGAGAGGGATTTCCTTTCCCCTGCCAAGCAAGATATGAGAGCCAGTTGTGGTCTGTTAATGCGCTTACAATGCGATGTGAGGGAAGGGAATTGTCCCTGGTGGCCTGGAGGAGCCTGTCAGTGATGCCCCGCTCGGGCTGGAGGAACATCCCCCACTCAGCTCTTACCCCACCCCTCGGGCACCCCCCAGACCCCCGTCCTGGGTTGGTCTCAGTGTCAGGGATGTGTTGTGGAGCACAAGGAGATCTGACAGGCGTCGAGCTGGAGATGTTGCAATGTGCTCGAATCCCAGAACAGCAGAGATAGAAACAAAACAAACCAACCCCACAACAACAACTAGTGTCATCAGGTCATACAGAGAAGCTGAGAGCCAATTCCTTTGCTGGTGTTAACTAGCACAGCTCTTTCCACACTCAGTTTTTTCGGGCTCAGTTCTCATTATTTCATAGCTTTTAAGCTCTACTTTCTCACTTCAATGTGCAGAAAGTCCATAAACTCTGGGCTACCAGTCTGAAACTGTGTTTTATGAAAGCCTCTGCTTGGTTAAAAGCCATAAATGTCTTTTCCAAACATTTAATGTGTTGCTGCTGTGGGTGCACACAGTTTGGATGGGTGAGGTGCCTGTTTCTGACAGCGCGTCCATACCTGCTGGCCAGTTCAGCCCTCCAGCCCAGAGTTAAACTTAATGTGATGAATATTCACAGTTTTTTGAATCTCTGGAAGATAGTCCAGAAGGAAACCATGGAAAAGGGTGTATTTCTTCTTTGTGCTCCCTTAAAGGGTGGCCAGAAAAATACCAGCAAAAAGCAGGTATATATAAATGACAAGAAAAGCAGGTAAGAAAATATATCTGACTGCCCTTGAGCCAAATATCATTTAGTACCATGAGCTTGGCCCTGCCACCCAGGGAAGTGATATCTCAATTCAAAGGGGCAGGTCCAGAGCGAAGGAGAGGAATTTTGGCACATTTTCCCAGGAGGGAAGCCTGAAGCTCAGAGCCCTCTGCCAGCTGTGTGTATAAGACATAATTTGTCCAGTTAAATGGTGTCACTGGTGGAGAAAGGTGGGCTGATCTGTCAGCAATAAATGTTGGTGCCAGCAGCAGATGGACAGCAAGTGCATAGCAAGGAGTAGCCCAGACCTTTAGCAAAGGAAGGGAAATTCTTCTTGAGATACACCTTCCCCAAAAAATAACAGCTGGCTCATAAATGCTGGAGGTTTGTTTCTCTTTTTTCTCTTCTTCTGTACCAGCAACATGGAAACAGAAGAAAGAGGATAATTTCTCTGGCATTGCTTTCTGACTGCAACTATTTCTGGATTCCCCAAACCCAACATTTGCAGTTTGATCCCAGGAGAAAATTGCGTGGTTTGCATTTTTAGGAAAAAAACCCCTCATATTAATTTGTGCAGATTTGCATATAAATGAGTTTCAGGCTCAGCATCCATCACCATGGCAAGTCTGGTTTGTGACTCCCAACTGTCTGCGGTCTCCAGTCATCGCAGCAGCCTGTAGGTATTCTCTCAACTTGGGTTTGCTTCATTTGAGTCTGAGCTCAGAGGCAAAAATATGTTCTCTTCTACCAGATGCCTTATTTAGATGTGATTTACATAAGGGAAAAAAGTGAGAGAAATATCAATATTTGCATTTTAAACATGATTTCAGGATGTCTGTCGTGGTTCATTCATCTGCTTTTTCGGCTCTTCAATACACTGAGTTCACTTTTATTTGACTGCACGAGCATATGGATCTCATTATCTTAATGATGCGCTGATTTTATTCTTTATCCTTCCTGGCACTTCCTAACTGTGGGATGGGGGTGGGTTGGGTGAACTCTGTTGGCATTCAGAATTATCATATCTAACCTTACTGGCATCTCATTGCTCCTGGCTAAATACCCAAGGAAATTTAAGGTGATGATCATCTTTTCAGGGAAGATGTGACAACTCCCTGCCAAGCAGAGGCTTTGGAGAGGGAAGGGCATCAAGGACAGCTGGAAATGTTTCCTGAAGGTGACTCAGGACTCGTGGCCTCCAAGTATTTGTGTTCTGAGTGGGTTGTCTGGGGTCCAGTGCTGCCAGGTACAAATATCCTTCCTGCAGGATCACATGTCCTGGTCCAGCAAACAGGCAAAGCCTGGGAGGGGAGGAGCACCTTCCACAGGGGCTGGAAGTCCCCAGCCTAACACAGGCATCAAGTGCACTTGTCACTGCCCCAGGTGTCACTGGCATGCCACAGACACCTCCCTGGAGCCCAGGACAACCCCCAAGGGCAGGTACTGTGCAGGTCTCATGGTCACCTCTAGCTTTGGTTTCAGCTCCATGACAGTTTTCCCCAGAAATCTCTGCAGGTTCCCTGATCCCCTGGGTGAGTTCCAGAGGAGCACGCATTTAATAGTGTCAGAATAGCAGATCTTTTACCTCTTCTCTTCCCTGGAGAAAAGGACATACAGATACATAAAATCATTAAATGGCTAAGCCAGCTCCTGGGACACATTAAAAACTGTGTCCTTAAATAATGTTCAGCAGCCTCGGAGCCCGCAGAGGGAAGGTGAGGAAGGAAGGAGTGCTGCTGGAAAAGCTACTGAGGAAATGAAGCAGCTGTCCTTGCTAAGGAAGTTCTGCCACAGCCATTCAACACTCCAGGCTGAGCCCACACGCCCAGGAAATATGTGGGTAGTTCACCACTTACCAAGGCACAGTCACAGAATATCCAGAGCTGGAAGGAACCACAGGGATCTCCCAATCCAGCCCCTGGCCCTGCGCAGGAGCCCCAGCAATCCCACCACGTGCCTCAGAGCATTGTCCAAATGCTCCTTGAGCTCTGGTGGGCTTGGTGGTATTAATGCTGTGCCAAGCCTTGCAGAGAGCCTTCACAGCCACAGACCTGGGTGGTGTTTCAGAAACACTCCTCATTTTTCACTCTAATCCGGCTGATAAAAGCAATAAAGCAGTTTTGCCCTCCCTTGTAAAACATTTACGTTACTGCTTCCTCGCTCTTTGTATTTCTCTCCTCACCTCCCCTCCAGCCTGGGTGATGATGGATCAGCGTGCAGGACCCCGGGGCCCTTCCAGCACCATCCTGCACCACCAGTGCCCACTGCCCCTGGTGCCTGCCTGTGCCTGGAGTCACTCTCACACCTCTTCTTCTTCCCAGCGAATCCCTGTGGAACCATTAACACCCACCTGAGTGCCAGAGATAGGAAAACGGCTGAAAACTACAGCAGTTGAATTTCCTGGCTCATTAAGTGGTGCTGAACAGCCTCCCCCACCTTCAGATTTCACACAGAAGTCTCTCACTTTATCTTTCTGTAGTTCCATCGCTGCTGACAAGTTGGAAATGTGCAGCAGGGTGGTAGTGATGGAGAGTTGGTTCCAAAGCTCTAATGAACCCCCTGCCACTGGGGCTTTCTAGCAGGACCACTGAGAAGAGTTTGGCTCATTGTGCTCCCAGAACAGACACTCCTCAGAGTTTGCCTTAGCAAAGTCCATCTTGTAAGCCGCCAAAAATATCTCCTGATTTAAAGTCTACCTCTTACATGATACACAAGAGCATCGTTTCTGTCAAGAACTACTGTGCATCACAAAAAAAAAAAAAAAAGAGAAATAACACATGAGAAGGATTAAATACAAAACTGGTTGTGTTTCAAGAAATCAGTGCCATGACAAAGAATATCAGCTCCCAAAGGCAGAATATTGTTTCCTTTCAAATTTCTGCACATAGCCAGCAGGAATATCTAAAACAAATAATTCCACTAAAATAGAAGAGGGGAAAAAAAAAGGAAAAAGGAAAAAAGCATTCTCCAAACCAAAGTCTTGTGTGTGCAAGAGAAAGGGAAGCTGATTAATATTTGCAGCCAAATTCACTCTGCTGCAGAAGGAATGTCCCTGGGGCCCAGGGATTACACGCCTTATCCAACCTGTCCTACTCCTCACTCCCTCCTGCATCTGCATGTCCCACTCCAGAGGTCCCCTCAGCACTCAGGGCACCGGGTTCCTGGGAGTTTGCATTCCCATGGGATCTGGGGGATGCTCAGACACTTATTTCCATTTAGCTCAGGAAGACAGTGCAGAACTCTGAGCATATTCTCGGGGGAATGGTTGGGTTTGCATACATCACTGCTTCCATCCTAAGCAGATCCCAAAGGCAGGAGTGCTCCACTTTTCCCAGGGGCCTGGTGGGAACACAGGCAGCTCCTGGCAGGTCACACCTCCAGCACCATGGGCATTCCAACAGCCACCCGCAGCCAACTTCCCCTTGCCATTTCTGTATCCTTCCATGTCCAGCTAGGGCTGTAATTTATTAGCTGTCTACCTACAAAGATTCTGCCATCTTCCAGTTCCTCACTCCAGCTTAATAGGTGTCCTTAAAATGCAGGGAGAGCATCACCCGTCCAGAAAAACAACTTCATAAAGCAGTTGGTTGCTGACACACTCCCAGCTCTCCCCAGTTCCCAAGTGTTATGCACAGCTATCATTTTCACAGAAGCTGGAACACGAGCAGTAAAACAGCGGGCAGCATCATTATGGACCAACACAGGGAAGAGGGGAAATGAGGCTCACTTGACATTCTGTTTGTGCTTCTGGCACGGCAGTAACAAATGCAGTGAAGTGCCAGGGCAGCTCTGAGCATGGAAAGGAGGAGAGTCTCGCTGGAATGGCAGCAGCTGAAATCCAGAGGTAATGGATGCTGCTGTGGTCTCAGCACCAGCAGTGCCAAGGCTGAGCTCTCTTCAAACTCAGGCTCCCAGGCAGAGTTAGCAGTGGTTTTAGTTATATAAAGAGTGCCAAAAAGAGCATTAAATTGGTCTGCTGTGACAACAGAAAATCCTGCCTAGGAGTGAAGCAATGCGAGCATGGACAATGAGATATTGCAGTTTGGGGCTGGTAAAACATGGGTGTGCACACCCTGCAGTGTAACAGGGACACCGAGCATCCATCTGAGCCCAGAGTCTCTCCTGCACCAGCAACCCCACTCTGGGGTCCTCCCTACCCTCCTGAAGTGGATCTGCTTGGCCAAGAGTGCATTTGACATCATGGTTTAACCTCAGCAAGCTGTTCTGTATCTCTTTAACGGAGTACGGCCCGATATTAAGAAATGTTCCCTTAATATTTGGAGAATTAATGATGCATGAGTAATGCAGCAGCCTGATCCAAGAAATGTTCCAGTATATTCTCATATTATCAGGTTTTTCCAAACACCTAATTTCACTGGTACCCACAGAATGTTGGAAGTGATTGGTGCCCATCTGAGGCTGTGGTTGGAGCAGCTGAGGCCACTCCGGTCCCTGCTGGGCTCACCAGGGGTGTGGGGGACAGGATCCTCAGCAGGCCTGTCTAACACACTCATGGGAGGCTGCACAGCTCCTGGAACTCACTCAGACAAGTTATTTGCATTAGTTTAGAATCTGCAAAGAAACTTTTCCCCAAAAGCTGGGGACAATGACAATTGACACCATCCCTGCAGCAGCATCTGGATTGGCTGAGGGCACTTGGGGTGTTCAGCTGGGGAAGAGGAGACTGAGGGGAGACCTCAGTGCAGGTCCAGCTCCCTCAGGAGGGGCAGAGGAGGGGCAGGCACTGATCTCTGCTCTGTGGGGACCAGGGACAGAGCCAGGGAATGGCTGGAGTTGTGTCAGGGCAGGCTCAGGTTGGATCTCAGGGAAAGGCTCTTCCCCCAGAGGGTGGTGGGCACTGCCCAGGCTCCCCAGGGCAGTGGGCACAGCCCCGAGGCTGCCAGAGCTCCAGGAGGGTTTGGATGATGCTCTGGGGCACACACAGGGTGTGACTCTTGGGGATGGTCCTGTGCAGGGCTGAGGGTTGGACTGGATGGTCCTTGTGGGTCCCTTCCAGCTCAGCATGTTCTGGGGTTCTATGATCTCCAGGCACCAGCTGCCTGTGCAGTGCAGCCCTGCCTGGGAAATTAGAGTTGCTGCTCTGTCAAACCACAGGATTCCTTTTAGCTAAAACCATCCTCCTAACCAGCATTTCTCGGAGCTGAAGAGGTTTTGGAACTCAAAAGATCATATGGGGCTACTTAACGAAGTGCATGTTTTGTCCTGCTCCTGCAAGCTGGTTTTTGGTGAGATAATTCAGCAGCCAGCCTGGCTGCAGTGTCTGTCAGCCGGGCTGCCCCACAGAGGTGGGAGGGTGGTTGTGTTCTCTCACCAGAAGGATGGCAGCAGGTTCTGGACTTTTAGGGTCTGATGTGTTTTCTTGTTGCATCAACCAGGAAAAAAGAGGCATTAAACAGACAGGCAGTAACTGAACCCTCCAGTTTATCTGTAGTTCTCCTTCCCTTCACAGCCATTGACAGCTGCGGTGTCAGGAGTTACTGACATTCTGCAGCAGTGTCTGGATGAATTTGTACGTGTATTTCCAAAAGAATGGATAAATCTGGGCCTTTTCAAAAGTATTAGTGATTTTTAAGGAGCTGTTCATGCATTACTTCCAGCTGAGCTACCTGGCACTGCCCAGCAGTGGTGGGAGACACACAGCCCCTGATTCCACAGGACCCATTGCACGCAGACCCTCTGGTTCAGCTCCAAACTCCTGCTATTTTCCAGTGTAATTCTAGTTTGACACTGGGATGCTGGCCTTGTGGGGTTTCATAATGATCTGGAAATCCATGGGAAATGATAATGTGTGCTGAGTTCACAGGGGGAATTTTTCTTTTCTCTTTTTTTAATTTATTGCTAAGACTACAACCCCAAATCTGGGATCTGAAAGGCAAGCTGGATTCTTTCCTTGACATACCCTAACTATAAAGAGCTGTAAAAAAACCTCACTTAACCCTTCTGCCTAATGAAAACCAGCCCAAGCTCTGTCTGCTGAAGCTCTTGGTGCTGAGCATTTGGGAGGGAGGAGAGGACAAGGCAAGGACAGAGCAACCACCATGGACTGAATTGCACTTTCACTGAATGTGCACCTTCAAAAACTAGGCAGGGCTTTAAACACACCTAAGTATGTACATGTTTTGGGTTTTTTTCAGCAGTGAAAACCAAAAACTAGTTCCCATCAAAATTCAGGTGATTATTAGGTTTGCAGCATCGCTGTCAGGTTCTGCCCAGTCATTTAGAGTGGCTGGATAAAAGGAAAAACCTTTTACAGAGCAGAAGCAGAGGCTTCATTCAGTTCCCCCATTTCCCTGCTTTAGTCCCAGTCTCACTTCCCAGCCTTTGCCCCACTCCCCAAGGATTTTATCTTTGCTGGTTGATCTGAATTTTTGGTTTTCCCTACTTCTACCCAAGTTCCCATAGTAAGTCTCTCAGAGATTCATGACCCTGAGCCTCAGCCATTTCTTCTGGACCCTTTCTAGGCATTTAATAAATAAAACCCTCTTTCAAAACCTTGCTACTTATCAAAGGTAAATACTCTGGCTCTGCTACCACCCACCAACTACAAGGCTGACAGAGCAGTAAACAGGCAAATATTTTGCTTGGCAGTTCTGGCTGCAGTAGGAACACTGTTTTGTAAACTGAATTAAATGCCCAGAGCAAAGAGTTCCTTTTTATAATGCAGTACACAGTATATAGGAATGTCTGCTCAGATTTCTGTACCTGTTATGGAAAGAAAGTGACTATAAGAACTCATATTAAGTCGATGTATCAGTAGCTGGCACTGCTCCTGTAAGATGAGGGGTGGGCTGGTAGCTGCAGTGTGAGTACATACCTGTGAAAACCACACCTCATTATATTAATAAATAAATTGAGATTACCTGAGTAGACTCCTGAAGTGCAAAACAAGATTACCCTATTACCCTCCCCTTACTGTAAGACAAAGCCAGTAAACACTTGAATTTTAAAGATCTGTGCCAAAAAATCTGCTGAAGCTGCTGCTGTCCCCTTGACAGACAGACATAACCATGTCAGCATTTCCCACAAATCCCTACATGGTGTGAAAAATAAATGTGGTTTATCTTGCTCCTGGAGAGCTACACAGAGAATTGCTCCATCTCTGCCCCACAGCAGCTCACCATGCTCTTGTGCAATGGAGAGACATTCCAGCACAGCGTAAACTTGAGACTGCATTTCAAAAATGTTGGGTTTTCCCTTCATGGTTAATGCTGCTGTTATGCAAAAACTCCAAACCCCCCCAAAAAACCAGTCTTGCTGGTACCAAAGCCCTGTTGGCTTCACAGCCAAGGAAAGATGGGGTGCAGTATTTGTTGTATCACACACACACACCCTTTACGTTTCACTTGGAGCTGAGGAGAAATTCCCAGGAGATTTGTTGAGCAGGACCTTAGCATGGAGCCTGGATGATGATGCTACAGAAGTCCTGAGTAGCCAGAGGTGCCCCATTCCACTCTGCATCCCCCCACATCTCCAAGTGCCAGTGCAGACCTTCCTGCTCCTGCCAGGCTGGGCAGCTCCTGCCAGGACTGAGGCTCAAAGGCCCCATTTCATCCCCATTACTGGAAGGATGTTTTCTGCATCACTGCAAATACCAGTGGGTTTTCCCAAGAGCAGTCACAGCCCTTTTGTCTGTCTTTTGATGTAACCAGTCTCAAAGAGTCAAAAGGCCAACTTAGAGTTGAAGGCAGTTTAGTAAACAGAGTAAGAACCTGTAATATATAAAAAATTATATAAATAAATAAAGCAACATTTTGCACTGATCCAGGAGGTGTTTACTACTTGTATTTGACCAGAATACTGATGGCTCCAATTAAGTCCAGAACTGTCAGGTGTAGCTCCCATTTCCAAGGAACCAGCTCTCTGCCAGACCTCAGGAATCAGGCTGCTGCCTGGAGCCAGCTGGAGAGGGGAGCTTATTGTGAGGCAAAGAACAAGCCATGGCATTTGGCTCAATAATCCCATTTCCAGACCCACTCCTGCCATCCCACCCCAGCACTGGGACACGGGCTGTGCTCCACACCAAGCTGAGAGGGGCTGCTCTGGGACCCCTTCCAGCCAGCAGGAGACTTCAGACTCTCATTTCCCCCAGAGGATCCCTCTCCTCCTCCCCTGTGCCCACTGCCTCATCCCCCTGCAGCAGCACTGGCTGCAGGCACCCAGAGTGGGGAGCAGCATCTGCTGTTCCTGCTTCCAGGCTCCAGCCCTGTGTGGGGTGCTGGGACCTCAATGGACCTGCAGCCTCTTGGGATTCAATTTTGCACCTATTTTTCCCATCGCTGCTCAGCTCCTTAGAGAAATTCTGTATGGCCAACTCATCAGAACAAGCACTTTTTAAGTGTGTTTTGGGTGCAAAGGGCATTTGGCCTTTTGTCTCCCTACAAATCCTGGGCACACTCATGTTCCCATCTTTTCTTGCATGCCTGATTGCAAGCTGGACTCCACCCTGGAGTCAGGAGTCTCCTACTCTCCTCATGCAGCCAGAGGAAATGCTCTGTGGCCACAAAAGATTTAATACCACTTGACTGAGGGTCTTGGAGCTTGGCTCTCCTTGTTTCTCTGTGTGGTGTCTGGAGGAGTCTGATGTCTGGGGCAGTGAGGTGACTACAGAGAAGTATTACCATCCAGCTGGTTCTGGAGCCACATTCTGGAGGCAGGAGGAAGCTGAGGCTTTGCATACAACACATTCTGAAATTCCCCTTTATCACACTCACATCCCCCACTAACAGCAGAGGCATTTCTGACACAGCAGTGGCCAACTGGCAGGCACACACAGAGATCAAAGGCTTTCCTGTGCTCCGTGGCTCTCCAGCAGATCCCTCTCCACAGGTCAGGCCAGAGCTTTGTCCTGTGAATTGTGTGACCCCCGTGAACCTGCTGAATCAGGACCAAAGAAATGTTTGTCCCATCCTTGCATCTGTAAAGCCTACAAAGAGCAAAGCAATTTCTCATTAATTGCTAACTATTCCTCTTGGCAAGCCAGTTTTCCTCCCACTTTCATTCACTTGGAAAAAAAAAGCTATCAAGAGCCCATTTAGTCCAGCACTACAATGGGCTGATAGTATATCCCTAGTTTCCCTTCCAAATTCCCATACTAGCTATCAAATGTTGGCACGTAACAACAACTAATCCAGCAAATCATCCACTGCAATCTGAGATAATGACATTTTTAAAGATACCATTTAAGCCACGCTTAGCAGTCGGTCAGAACCACCAACGTGGCTCAAGCAGAGAGCTGCCAGCCAGCTGTAAGCAGGGGCAGCACTAACGCCCATCCTTCCCTTACTGCAGGGCAGGCTGGCTCTGTGTGGCAGCAGGGGATGGCCAGGGGGACGGGATTTGGGAAGCCAAGCCTGCCCCTGGGACTCCCCAGGTCACTCTGCCCTGGGGCAGCCTTGTGTTCCTGACCTGAGGCTGCTGCAGCTCCTGCTTCACCAGCTGCAAACTCCCGTTGCTTCCAAGCTGTTTCCCACCAGATGGGATGGGATGGACAGGAAACCCATAGCCAATACATGCTGGGACTGGGCTTCAATGGGAGCCTGAGCCTGGGATCCACATCTTCCTGCACAGTTTTAAAATGTAAATGCTTTGGGCATTTTTGGTATTTTCCTGCCAATGCAGAATGCAGAGCTCTGCAGCCTCCCCAGCATGGGAAGGCCTGCCTTTGGATAGGTTTTGTCACAGCCCAATACATCTGTCTGTGAAGATGTTTCTGATACAAAATTCACACTTCCTTTTTCCTTAATTTCATGCTAATTTGTCTTTTTGCTTTACATAATTCAATTCTTCTCCCTGGTATTTACAGATTTTACTAACTTGTCCCATTTTAGTCATCCTTTACATATCCGGTTTGCCTTTAGTGAGAGTGGGAAGCAGCACAGCCACTGCCTGGGAAACTCCTCTAAAAGTGCTCATGAATTAACATGTCAGCAAGGTCCTCTGTCAGGCATTGCCCAAGAAATAGCTGAGGATTGCAGCAGAGCCACAGCACCTGCCTGAAATTCACCCTCCCCTCTTCTCAGGTGTGAAGGTTACACCAAGTCCATGGGACGAGTGATCACAGAATCCCAGAATGGGCTGGGTTGGAGAGACCTCAAAGCCCATCTCATTCCACCCCCTGCCATGGGCAGGGACACCTCCCACCAGCCCCGGTTGCTTCAAGCCCCATCCAACCTGGCCTGGGATGGGGCAGCCACAGCTTCTCTGTGCCAGGGACTCCCCACCCTGACAGAGACACCCAGTGGAGAGGAGGGAGACAGGAGTGATGCTCACAAGGTCCATACCAGGTGTCATTATCTAAGCAGTCCCCAGGATGGCCTAACCCACAGTATCTCCCAGGTGGTTTCTTTTTCCCACATCCTCTTGCACAGGATTGAAATCACAACATGCAAAAAGGTTTGGATACAGCAGAAACTGCACCTCCTAAGCCTCCCCAGGCCCTTCAAAGTGAGGGCTGTGCAGTTCCACTGCACTCTGCAGAGCTCAGGGGCTTTGTTTTAACTGATTTATTTTTACTCCTTAATATTTCCTACTTTTCAGAGTAATTTCATGTAATTGCAGTAGAGATGGTGGGGGGGGGCTGGTTTTTCTCCCTCACTCACCAGTTGTCTCTGGATCACAGAGACCTTTGGGTGACAACCACCTTCAAAGCTGATTGACAGAACCTCTCTTCTCCCAGCAGCTGGAGTCTGAGTCGTGATTCTGATGTGGTAAATCTGGGAGAAGCATTCCTATTTTAACTTATGAAAACCCGAGGGGAAAAAACTGTCCAAGTTTAATGAATAATTGCATATCCTGAGTCCCTCATAAAGCACCTAGTAAAGGTGTCCTCCCCAGGGTGAGCAGATTGGAAACCAACTCTCAGCTCATTTTGGGTAACTGGCTGCTCTTTTCACTGCTTTGTCCATTCCAATAAAGGTCTTTAAAAAAGCAGTGACCCAGGAAAAACCCATAATTAGAAATGCTGTCTGTTTATGGAATGTCATCTGATATTCCTGAGACAGTCTCAGAGTAACCTCTTTTTGAGGTTTCCCCCTGATTTTGTCACTGAGTAGTGACATTGGCCTAGAGACAGAATTCGTGTCTCATATGTGATATTATATAAGGATCCATTAGAAAGAGCAAAACCTCTCTAAAATTTTCAAGATCATGTAAATAGAATTTCCTCTGTATGTTCATGGAACGATTAAAGCAATCCAAGCTGGAAATAGCAAGATACCATATAGAGCATAATTACAAAGAGGGCACATTAAAAATTTAATGTGAGCCCAGCATTATCATATATGCCAAACCCAGCACAACAGTTTGTAAGAGTGTGCTGTGTACATGTGTACCAGTCCAAGCTGCAAATCTCTGGGGACACAAAGGCATCTGCCAGAGCATGGGGTGGTATTTCATCACCAGCCACCACCTTTGGGCAATATTCCATGTTCCTGTCAGGTTTTATATTAAACATATTGTACCGAGGGAACGAGAAGGATGTAAGAACAAAATCTGGATGTTTAAAAAAAACCAATTTATGCACTTTCTTTTGAGTTACTTGTTCAGGAAATGCCTTCAAGGCCTCAACTTCAATTTTCTGATACAACACTGGAACTTCATGAGGCAATAACCCACAGAGCCCTGACTGCTCTTAGAGACCCCAAGATGGCATTTACTAGGCAAAAGTGGACCTGGCCTTTCTTTTTCGATCCTTTTCCTTTCTGCTTTTCCCCTGTGCTCTTCAGACCCCCTGGCTGACCCACACGTGCCCCAGGGCACACAGACATCGGCATACCCCTTCTTGCTGTCGCTGAGGACCACACTGTGCTGCAGCAGTGCTGGAGGAGCACGGGGCTGCTTTGGCAAGGCAGCACGTGGCACTTTACTTATCTATTTATGTCAGCAACCAGCTCCCGTGTAGCTCCTGAGTAGCCTGACAAAGAGCCTGGCAGGTGAGGTTCACTCCAGGCACCCTCAGTGAAACAGCAGCAGGAGAACATTTGACAGGGAGCTGCTGTTGTGGAGTGTTTGCCCTGTTGATTAAAAGGCCATGAGGGGTCTTTCCCTGCAAGTTTTTTCAGCTGCTGAGCTGCAGCAACCAGAAACAGCAGAACAGTCAATGCAGATGGATAAACCTCAGGGATGGATCACAGAATCATGGAATTATTTGGGTTGGAGAGGACCTTAAAGCTCATCTCATTTCTACCCCTGCCACGGGCAGGAACACCTTCCATAGCCCAGGTTGCTCCAAGCCCTGTCCAGCCTGGCCTTGGACACTTCCAGGGATGATGCTCCACTCATCTCTGCTCCTGCTAACCCAAAGGGTCCTCCACAGGTGTGAGACAAGAGGGTTTGTTCTTTAATGGGACTGTTACTTCTGTTCCATCATCTCCAAACAAGTTACCTAATTAAACTAAATTTAGATTTTACTTGGGGACTGTGGGTTTTGTGTCTTTTATGTATTGTGGTATTTGACCCTTTTATTTCTCACCTCCCTTCCCCATTGCATCCTGCATCCACTGCTGGAGCCTCGAGTGCTCCCCAGTGCTGTGTCACACCAGAGCAGAGTTTTCACCCCCTGCACTCTTTACACACCTTTGAAGTGGTTGTGGTGCTGCAGCTCCCCCCAGAACAAAGACATTCTCATCCCCTGACACGATGCAGCACTGAGGAATTTCATCTACCAGATGGACTGCAAAGGGGAGAATCACCACAGACGAGACGCAATTAATGGTTTCATTAATTCCTGCCACCAGCCACAGTGACTGGCATTTATCAGAAAGGAAAGGATGAACAATTACTCACAGGAATAAAACCGAGGGAGTAGACCCTTAAAATGAAAAGGGGATTATTACTGATTAAACATAAAAATTATACTGGCTCCTTTTTTGTGATCAGGTGGAGAATTTATAGGAGATGATGTCAAACAATCAAAAGTTTCCCACTTAATTGTGGGCAAAAATGGTAACAGGTGCCTGAGCTTTGGTGATACTGTCATATTCTGCTACTGTGAAACATTCTCCTAGGATTTAAGCACTGGGCACAAATTGCATCCAACTCTTATTGCCAAACAGTCATTGATTTGGACAGTTATTAAGGGGAAATTTCAATGTAAGAGGAAGAAGTCCAGCTCTGGGACAGGCACAAACAGCAGCACCAGCCTTCCTGCATTTCCAAATGGCTCAAATTCACAGAATCCCAGGACATGCTGAGTTGGAAGGGACCCACAAGGACCATCCAGTCCAACCCTCAGCCCTGCACAGGACCATCCCCAAGAGTCACACCCTGTGTGTGCCCCAGAGCATCATCCAAACCCTCCTGGAGCTCTGGCAGCCTTGGGGCTGTGCCCACTGCCCTGGGGAGCCTGGGCAGTGCCCACCACCCTCTGGGGGAAGAGCCTTTCCCTGAGATCCAACCTGAGCCTGCCCTGACACAACTCCAGCCATTCCCTGGCTCTGTCCCTGGTCCCCACAGAGCAGAGATCAGTGCCTGCCCCTCCTCTGCCCCTCCTGAGGGAGCTGGACCTGCACTGAGGTCTCCCCTCAGTCTCCTCTTCTCCAGCTCAACACCCAAGTGCCCTCAGTGCCCTCACACGCTGCCCCTCCAGGCCCTTCCCCATCCCCGTGTCCCTCCTTTGGCCACTCTCCAATGGCTCAATCTCTCCCTTCCATTGTGCCCCCCAACCTGCCCCACTATTGCAGGTGAGGCTGCCCCAGGGCAGAGCAGAGCAGGACAATCCCCTCCTGATGCCCCCCAGGGCAGGGATGTCCATCCTGGCTCTGCTGACTCGTGGCCACTGACACACAAGGCTGTTTATCCCAAAAGTCCTGGTGATTTCCACAAATTAGACTCAGAACCCAGCCTTTCCAGGTTAAAAGATTATATTTATAAAAAGAGTGATATGAGAGAAATATTCCCTATGGGTTTTTAAAGCATTACAGTCTTTCCCTGAACTCTAGTTTATACTGTTTTCTTAATGGAATGCAGCTGGCTTAATGAATAGAAAAAATCAAGAATAATTTATTCAGTGACTGATGGGAGGAAGTATCCCAAATAATTTATTTACATTCTATGACACCAATCTATTAATGAAGGCATTTATTCATAAGAAATATGCTCAACAATGATGGTGAAAATTAATCAAACACATTATTAGCAATTATTTTCCCACTATTTCTAATTGAGAGCTAAAACGTCCTTTAGCTCTAGTTTCTACAGAAAGTGCACAGTGAATTATTCAGGTACCAGCAGCAGAAATAGTTCAGCACATTTCAGGGGCAAAGAATGCATCAAACAGCATCAATTAAACCCATTCTGACTAAAAAACTGCAATGTTTGCCGAGGGGGTTCTGCTACTTTTGAGTTATTTTGCATTATTAATTTGGAGCTATGCTTACACAGAATACCAACAGGAATTTGACAGGAAATTAATGTAGAGACTCCCCCCAGAGATCTTAGATGTTGCTAAGCCCATTTTTCCTTGCCCAGAGTTAATGAATAATCATCTCCTTGGCAATGGAGTAGAGACTTGTACTTTGGTTCCTGTTAAATATAGAAAAATAAAGTGTCAGATAACGTTGGCATCAGGAGGGTTTATCTAAAGCAACTCATGAGTAAATACCCTCCAAAGCAGTGAGTCATCTCCAAACTGCTCTGACCATTGATACAGCTCGGTCAGATTTAAGGAGAGTTTTCTATTGAAGGAACGTTTCTCCCTCTTCATTCTAAAGACACCTTGATGTCTCTTCCACGTCCAAAAGCAGCACCCCCTCCTCCCTCAGCCAACTCATAAATCCAGGGATTTCTTTCATTTTTATTTCTCAAGTTACAGGTCAACTTCTTTCAGAGGTGCTTTTCTGGTATTTCATCACTTAATTTACTGCCTCACCAAGGTGAGGGCTGGAAGTCACTTCCCTGTGGCTTCTGTGCTCAGGAGGAGCTGGGCAACATCTCAGGGATATTGCCTTGAATAACCTGAGACTCTGAGCTAGAGCTCAACATCCTCCAGAGAACAGAGTCAGTGGCCCCCAGTGGCTGCTCACCGTGGGACTGGGGCTGCTGGGGCTCCTGGAGCCAGCCCAGCTCTGCCCCCCTGGATACAAAACATCCCCAGCTCTGCCCCCCTGGATACCCTGGATACACAACACCCCCAGATCTGTCCCCCTGGATACACAACACCCCCAGCTCTGCCCCCCTGGATACCCTGGATACATAACAGCCCCAGCTCTGCCCCCTGGATATACAACATCCCCAGCTCTGGAACATTCCACAGGCCAGGCTGGTGACCTGTAATCTCCTGCCATCTGAACTTGTCAGTGGCTTCAGGCAGCACAGTGAGACCAGGAGAGAATTTGGGCCAGAGTGGGAATCACAGAATCATGGAATCACAGAATGGTTTGGGTGGGAAGGGACCTCCAAGACTCTCTCATTCCACCCCCTGCCATGGACAGGGACACCTTCCACTAGCCCAGGTTGCTCCAAGCCCTGTCCAGCCTGGCCTTGGACACTTCCAGGGATGGGGCAGCCACAGCTTCTCTGCCCAACCTGTGCCAGGGCCTGCCCACCCTCACAGTCAAAAATTCCTTCCCAATATCCCATCTAACTCTGCCCTCGGGCAGTGGGAAGACATTCCCCCTTGTTCTGTCCCTGCAGTCCCTTGTCCAAGTTCATCTCCAGCTCTCTGGGAGTGCCTTTAGGCACTGGAAGGGGCTCTGAAGTCTCCCCAGAGCCTTCTCTTCTCCAGGCTGAACAGCCCCAAATGTCTCAGCCTGTCTCCAGAGCAAAGATGTTCCAGCCCTGGTCCAGAATCCCAATCTCCATCCCTCCCATGCACTGCAGTGGGACCAGAAGGGCACGACATCCATTTCCAGGATCAGAGCAACCTTTACAGGCTGATCCATAACATCCACCCCAAAGAGAGACAGAATTGCACTGTTTTCTCCCAAAGCTGGGAATATTGTGTTCTCCAGAGCCTGTTTTCCCAGATGGAATGCCAGCAGTGCAGAATGTCCACAGGCTGTGAGTGGGGTACAGACCCACTCCCAATCCTCTGAGAAAAGGCCCGACAATCCCCTGGTGCCCCAGGAACTGGGAGGGGACAAACTCCTGTACAGGAACATGCTGCAGTTGTGCCCCTGGGGGTATACACTCCTGCCCTCCCCACCACTTACAGACTGGGGAGGGTCCCCTGCACTGAGGGGGCACACAGGGGGTGTCACCAGCTGACAGTGGCATCACCTGGACCAGCCCAGCACATCCCTTCTCCTGTGCCTGCTGCCCCCTTGGACCACAGGGAATCATTTAATCCTAAAGCAGGAAACATCCAACACAAAGCTTAAGAAAGGAGAGAGAAGCAGAGGAGGGAAAGCCTCCCATGCTCAGCAGGAGCTCCCCTGGGCCACCCTGAGCTGGGCAGCTTTTCATTTCACCAGCCAAAATCTGGAGCAAGGATGTACCCAACATACCACAAACTGGTCAACATCGAGACAGAAGCTCCAGGCAATGTTTGGTTTTCTCCCAACTGTCTCTCTCTAAACGGATCCAAAGTTAATATTTTTTTGCTCCTTAGCTACCTCCAATACCTTCTCTTCCCTTTAGGCAGATCCAAGGAGAGCTGGAAAAGGCAGAAATGGATGCTCAGGACCTTCTGTGGTACAAGACCAACCAAAACACACCTTCCCCATCACTGGCCATGCAAAGGGTTAAATGTGTAAAACATAAAAACAGTGAACTGCAGGTGGAGAGGAGGTTCCAAGCTGGGTCCCTGTCACCTCTTCAGTGACCTCAGGGTACAGCTTAGCTCAGCACATCCCACTGGGACATTCTGACAAAACAGGGATGCTCTTCCATGTGTTTTTCCCATGCAGAATGTTGGTAAACTGGAGTAAAGCTTTTGCATAGACAAGCAACGTGTGATCTAGGATAATTTTCCATTTTTTGTTGTATTAAAGGACATGCTCTATCCCTTGAGATCCTTGTATTTTTAATGCACAGCATAAATAAGCTTTCTTCAATAAACATTTGGAATGATAGTGCTGCCATGCAGAAAATTCTCTTTACAAGTCCCATCTCTGTGCCCTTAAGTGCACCACATTCAAAATGATCAGCTTGAACAAGGACTGCAGCAGCAGCAAATCCTAGAAAACATCATGGAAAGCAAAATTCAAATCAGGGGTACAAAAATAAAACATGTACATAGCTTAAAATGTAGATCCGGGCATGGAAAAATAATCTTAGACATGTGGAATTGCCACGGGGAGGAAATTCACTCACATCCATCCTTACCCCATCCATGAATGTGGCAGGGCAAAGGGCCAGGCACCAGCCCCCTAGAAAGCTTTTCCCAATATTTCCCTTCCATGGACTATAACTGAATTTTTCCACTTTGAGAATTAAGGTTTTTTGCTTATTCCCCTCTCCTTTTTTTGAGCAATATTCTGTGGTTTGCTTCTATGACTAACAAAGGCACTGGAAAGTCCTTTTAATCTGCTCTATGTCTACATATCCCTCTTTAAACGACCCTTTCAAGATGCTCTTACGTTAGAACTGCAGCTTGAACCACTTCAAGGTAAATTACCTTACAAAGAAGGCAAAATAAAGTGCCAGTCTCCATCCTGAAAAGCCTTCACAGAATCCCAGAATGATTAAGGCTGGAAAAGACCTCCAAGATCATTGAGTCCAACCTGTAGCCTAATAGTCCCATGCCCACTAAACCATGCCATCAAATGCCACATCTACTCATTTTTTGAGCCCGTCCAGGGGTGGTAACTCCCCACTGCCCTGGGCAGCCTCTGCCAATGCTTAACCACCCTCCAGTGGGGAAATCTTCCCTAACCTCCAACGTGACCCTCCCCTGGCACAGGGGGGTGACTTTACCCTCTCTGAACCAGGCTGGCCCCATCACCTTAGCCCATGGGAGGAGCCTGGTTGGGTCAGCCCAGAGAGGCTGGATGGAGATAGTCTAGAAAACGAGCTGCAATTCCAGGAGAGGAAAGGGCAGAGATTCCAGGCTGTGTTTTCAGCCCTGCTCTTGGTCCAGATCCCACTCAGGGCAGTCCTGGGTTAGGGCAGGGGGTGAGGGCTGGGGGCACTCTGGCCCCCCAACAGGGCTGAGCTCCCCATCCTCCTCATCCTGACCCTGAAGAACTGTCTGCACCTCTCTGTGCCTCTGCTTCCCACCCAAGGGTGCCTCACACCCACTGGCTGGAGGGGAGCAGGGACAGGAGGTGGAGAAACAGCAAAGACAAACTCTGTCTTTAGGTAGGATGTGGGATAACAAAGGTGGTTTTCAAGTTCAGCCATCCCCCAAACACAGCTGGATCTAAACCCAGCCCTCTAATCAGGAATAGCAAGGGCAACAGAAATCAATCCCTGCAGCCCACTGGGGACATGCCGTGGGCACTGCCCTCTATTTGATAAGCCCTTATTGACGTCACCAAGCCCAGGTTTCTGTTTGGAGAGTTCAGGCTCCTCCTCAAATAAAAGCCAAAATCAAACAAAAAGGTAAATGTACAAAGGGATCTGGCTTATCCCGAGGTCTCTGGTGGGCCCTGCAGCCCTCTGAATATTTTAGAGAGTAGCTCTCCTCTGCCACCTGCATTCAGCTTTCCTCTCCCTGAGCAGACATCATCTTTGCAAGAACTTCACACAATACTCTGTATTTCTGCAGTGTTTCTACTGTTTCTCAGACTCCCTTGCAAACATGAGCAGGTTCAGAGCCCCAAAAGGTGATTTTTACAAGGACTGCAAGATGAAGCTGGCAGAGTTCACTGAGATGTGGAGATAAGATCCAAATTAAAATGAGTCCCCTGAGGCTGCTCCTACCTGTGACTGAGGGCAGTGTTTAACCAAAGCCTCTCTGTCCTCCCTGCAAGAATATTTACGACTAAAAAACCCCAAGTCTCCAAAATAATTTGGGAAAATCATGGTCCTGGAGTCACTCCACCAAAGGTGGGGCTTTCCAGGTGACATCAGCACACCTTTTGGGGTGGGCAGGTGCCTTGCTGTGCAGAGAACTGGCTCCCAGCCCACTGAGGGAAGCACAGCTGAGCTTGAGAGGCACTTCAGTCCGTGGCAGATCAAGGTTTTGGCTTCAGCAGGTGGGTGAGCTGTGCTGAGTGAGGATCAGAATTAGAAACCTCGGAGTGCACAGAAAGTCCTCCCAAGTAGGTACCTGTCAGTCTGGATGTGGATCATTCCTCTTTGGTTCAGGTGCAAACAGAGACATTGAAAATAACATTTGCACCCTGTACCAGCTCCCTCAGCCCTTGCACAGCCCAAGGCAGCAAACAGAGACTTGGAAAAACGCATTAATGACAAAAAAGTGGTGTTGGGAAAGCAGGAGGTAGCAAAGCACAGGGAAAGGCACACAATGCATGTGATGTAAAATTATTGTATTGTTTAATTGATATACTGCAGAATATTGTTCTAATGGTAGGGGGGAAAAGAAATAATGATCAGTTAACTCATTATTAATGTTCATTTTCTTTTCCAGAATTGCCAGCGGGTTGAGTTAATTATTAAGCATGACAGTTGGGCTTTAATATATCAGCTATAGATTCCAGTCACAGCAGTCTAGTTTAATAATTGGGTTTCTTTCTCCTTCATTTTGACTAATAGCATACTTACAGCAATTATTAAAATTCATCATAGCACAAAAATAAGCCATTTGAAACCTCACCAAAAATGGCAGCACAGCAGAGCTCTGCTTGATGCTGAGTGGTGAATTCAAAGCAGCTTCTTGGGAAAACATGGAGCAGCTTCTCTGGTGACTCAACAGCCACAGTGTGACTGTGGATATTCAGTGAAAGCCACAAGTGCTTCAGGTGAGCCAAGGCAGTCGTGAATAGGCTGCTGTCACTTAAAAAGTACATTCAGACTTCACAGAAAAATAAATTCCCTCTGAAAATGGAAATTCACATGTGGAGCTTTAGCTACAGGTAGTTCAGCCAAGCCATGGAGGGTTACTGGTGGAAAGGTGGATGCTTTAACAGTCATCAAACTGTTCATGGACAATTCAGGCTCCCTTGGAATGGCTGTAGGTCCCAAACAGACACAGCTTCTGCCATGAGGTCTGCTGACCTTGCAGACTCTTTAAAGACTAAATTTAACTTCCAACATAAGCACCATAGGCTGAAGACCTACCCGCACCAAGGTGTCCAGCAGAAATCTTGCACATTCCCACCATGCCAGAGAGGGATGGGGTTTACTGCAAGACTGACAACTAGGCAAGATTTTGCATGTTGAAAGAGAGAATTAGTTATAAAAATATAGACTGAAAACAAAAAAGTCTGGTGTTTACAGTCCCTGGAGAAAGGGTCTAAGGACTGCGAGCTGCATGTTCACCATCTCCTCCTCCAGGGGCACCACATGGATGGAGCAGCCACGAGGTTTGATGCAGGAGTTGAAACCACTGGAGACTTGAAATCTGTTCACAAGTAAAAATAAGGACAGAATAATCACAGAATGGTTTGGGTGGGAAGGGACCTCAAAGCCCATCCAGTCCCAATCCCTGCCATGGGTAAGGACACCTCCCACCAGCCCAGGTTGCTCCAAGCCCCATCCAACCTTGGACACTTCCAGGGATGGGGCAGCCACAGCTTCTCTGCCCAACCTGTGCCAGGGCCTGCCCACCCTCACAGGGAGGAATTCCTCCCCAATATCCAACCAAATACCTGGTTACAGAGACACCAGTGATGCCTCACTCTACAGAAGGCTGCAATAAGTGTGTGCTGAAACACAACCACAGAAACCACCACACACTGCCTGCACTCTGCTGGGGTGACAGCCCTCCACACAAGTCCCACAGCGGCTCCTGGTGCTGAGGAGGAGCTGGGAAAGGGCTGTGCCCTGGCCACAGGCTTGGCAAGAGCTCACCAAGAGCCACCAGTGTCACCACAGCCCAGTCAAAGGAGCAGCGAGAGAATTTCAATTTGCCCCTTCAGGTTGGAAAGGGATCAGTTTGTGTCTGAATAGCACTTTCCCTTCTCTGTATTATCTAAAATTAGAGGGTTTAGTAATTAAGCAACCCCCAAAGTTAGTATTTGAGAAAAACTAACAACTGGAAAGGTACCAAAGACTCCCCTCCCAAGATCATTGAGTGACACACTGCTTGGGAACTGGAGATAAAACAACCAACCTCATCCTCTGGCCATTATTTAAGAGTCAGGAGGAGAAGACTGTGGAGCAAGAAAAACACCAGTTTGTTGGAAGTTTTGCTCTGAATCCAAACTCCTTTGGCACAGGAGCCCCAAGCTTTCCTGCACGGTGCTATATCACTCCATGATGCTGTTAAAAGCTGTGTTTTCTGTGCTCAGCAGCTGCACAGCTGAGGTTTGGAACACTGGAGAATATTCTCAGAGCAGAGGGAATGGTGCTCTATCTAATTGTTGGTTTGCAGAGTTATCTGGATAAATGATCATCTGGGAAAAGAGACATGATGTATGTATAATTAATCTACTCTGAATTGATGTACATTAATCATACTGGATATTAAGAATATTCCCCCTTCTCATGTTAAACAAAGTAATTCCTCCGTATTTTCATTCTGATCTTGCTAGAACTGATGAAACTGGACTTTGCCATGTATCTCTTCTGTTCTCACCTACTGCACTGCCAGGGAAGTGCTAAATAGATGAATTGCAAGTTCCCTGCAGTGAAGAGCTGATATTTTAGGCCCTCTGACTTACAGGGAGTCAAACAAAGAGAGATGTTTGTGGGGCTAAAATCCTGTGTCTCTGGGGTGTTCACAGCAGCTGGTCCCAGGTAAGGGGTGAGCAGCTGACCACATGACCTGTGAGATAATTTAAGTATGACCCACGCAGAGCTGCTCTTTGGGTTCTTGAGCTTTTAACTTTCAGGTTGAAGGTTTATGTTGGTGATATTTACTGTCTTGAAAAATTCACGTCTTCAGGAGGGATGTGAGAGAGGGATGTAAACCAAGAGAGAAAGAGGTGCAGACATTGTTCAAGGGGACCAGGGAGGACGACCAAGTCAGAAGCACAAGAGGGATCCAAAGGAAGGATCCATCCAAAGGCAGGATGCCATGGCCCAGAACAGTCTGTGGGCTATAAAGTTTAAGAGTCCCACACCAGCACTAGTGGTGGCAAGATGGACTTGATGCCAATGGATAAAAATAAATTTAATGAATAAAGAGAACAAGTTTGTCTAGGTCAGTAGAGAATCTATGGAAGGGAATGGGAGATATTCTGGGAAAAATAAAATCAGAATTAAGGCAGAAATCCAGAGACTAAGCCAGGACCCCAACAGCAACACTTCCCTGAGCAGTGTGAGAGGGTCTCTAATTTGTGAAGGTCAATAGACTCAGTAAATCACTATCAGGGGCTGAGACCACCAGGCAAGGCTGTGACAGAGTCAGAGTAGAGAGAAGATCCCATCACCTCCAACTTAGATATTTTTGCCAGGAGAAATATCTCTGAAAGAAAGCTTCAGGGCTTTACTGTAAAATATTTGTGTTGCTGCTGTGAAAAAATGATAGTCTATCAAAGTCTGTGAGGGATCTGAGTCCCTCCCTTTGCCTTTCCCCTCTACCTGAACAGCTGAGCCACTTCAGCTGGGAAACAGAGCAAAGTGGACCAGGCTATCCTGAAAACTCTGTGGACATACAGATCATACCTACATGTACAGTGCTGCATGTGCAGACTGAACCTCCACAGTTTTTTATTTTAAAATAAAACCAGAAAGTGATGACCTATGACACTCTGTTATCCTGGAAACATGAGCTGCCGGCACAACTGCAGGGCAGGAAGTCAGAAGGGAAATGGAGTAAAAGGAATAAATATTTATAATGCCATGATCCATATGTACAGTGTTATCCCTTCCCCATATGGTCAGACTCAGGTAAACAAGCCCTGGAAGCTGCAGTAAGTTTGGTTCAAATCCAGCTGTTCTTAAATACAGTGTTTTGTGCCACTGTACCTGTGAAAACAGACAGTGCTGTGACAAGAGTTGAAGATTTGCCATAGCAAAGAGGTCTCTAGAGATTTACTAAAATACTTCAGGTGATGTAAGGATATATATGGCATTCCATGGATTTCTTCCTCATTTGGGACAGCAGCTTTCAAGTCCATATTAACCCTGGCTCAGCTGCCTTATCAGTCTGCTGGAGAATCACATCAAGGTGCTCAGTCAGCTCACATGAAGCCCTGGCACCATCTTTGAGACCCCTGGATACCCCATAAAGGTTTGTTTGGTTTATTTGGGTTTTGCTTGGTTGGTTTTCTTGGGGGTTTGTGTCACTCCAGTTAAGAGGCACCACAGGAGGTGGTGGCTGTCTCAGTCTCTGCATTCCCCAGTCCTGTCTTCCTCACTGATTTACTGAGTTGGTTCAGAGTTCAAAGGCGGCTGAGCATATGGAAAATGCTGCTTTGGGATGGGCCTGGAGCCACAGCATTGGTTGCTGTGCTTACTCTCTCAGAGCAGCACTCTCCACCCTCCAGGTTTTCCAGTTGCCTTTGCACAGCCAAGGAAAGGGCCTCACAGGAGCTGCTGCTGGGCCTCCTTCATCTTCTCCTGCACGAACTGGGGGCTTCCAAAAGCCTCTTCATGCCCAACACATCTTACACCTTCATCACAATTGCTATGTGGGTCATTTGGGTGTCCTGAAGAAAAACCATCATCTCAACCTGGAACAGTTCCCACTGTTTCCTTTCATTTCTCTTTCAGCCTTTTAGACAACTCATTTTTACTACAACAACCAGCACTGGGGAAAATATCAGAAAACCACTTTAGTCACCTGGTACAGAGCAGAGACTGCTCTGGCATTTGCAGCAACACCAGCCCCCAAGCCCTCTGCATTGTGACAAACTACTGCTCATCTCCTGTGTGTCCCAAACTACCAGCCCAGCCAGAGTGACACGGATAGCAGCCCAGAACGTGGCAGGGGAGTGCAGGATTAATTGGCCTTGACTGTACATCCTAAGACAGCACCAAAACCCCTTCCCATATTCAGTCTTAAGGCATGAAAACAGGTGTATGTTCTTCAAATCCTCATCAAAGCACCAGCACCTCTCTTTAATTAGCTGTTTGTATCCATTTAGCACATTTCTGGTAAAAAAAAAAGGTTTGTAGAATGATAAAAATACTAATAAATTATTAATCTGCTTAGGCAATTTCATACTTTGCCATTCTAATTAAGAGTAGCAATTATAAAATAATAAATTGGGTTTGTACAGTATGCCCATCTCAGCTAACTAATATGTAACTCTTAAACAAACTTTACAGGTGCTCCTTGTCTTTAATATTAAAACATTAAAGAATTGAAGTTATTATACCAGAGGTCGAACTCCTGCTGGGTTTGGTGGCTGTTCCCACCCAGTTGTGTTCCCTGTCTGGTTTCACCAGCTCAGAGAGCACCATAAAGCCATGGAGGGACACCATGAAAGGTCCACTGAGGGTTTTAAATACCACATATTTTGGCCATGTGTTAAATCTGGGCTCTCTTTTCTTGCTCACCCTATAAACTCCATACGTGAACTTGCTAAAAATGGTCATATATTCTCCCTCTTCCAGGACATCCAGATCCTTCAGAGCCACCACACTCTCCAGGAATATCATTTCAGTGCTCAAGTGCCTGAGTTTTCAGTCTCTTTGGCCACAGATAACTCAGATGCTGTGCCAGATGTTGCACTGCTGGACACTGTGTGGGTTTGGGGAGTGACTGATCAGTGACTGATTTGCACACAGAAGTGCAGATACTCTGTCGAAGATTGGACTTGATCTTGCAGATCTTTTCCAACCTTAACAATTCCATGACTCTCTATATAATTGAAGCTCCTGTTTTGCTCATACTGTGGCATTTGGGTCAGTGTTTCTGAATCAATCCCTTCAGAACATCAAGTTAACTGAAAAAATATTGCTATCCAGGCAGCTTCTCACACAGCAGTGGGGGGTGCAAAAGAAACCTCCAATTTTTCTGTTTTAAAAAGGTATGTTTGTTCTTTTTCTAGGACAATTTTGGAGTCAAGTGCTGTAGCACAAATACATTTCTTCAGCTTTACAACAGCCCCTCACCTTTACAGATCCTGCAATACAAATTGGGTGCTGAGTGTCAACCACACATTAATTAGTGCCCAACCAGCCAAAGCCTCTTTCTTGTCTCCAACCCATCTTTAGCCATTACTCTGCACATTTAGAATCCCAGGACATGCTGAGCTGGAAGGGACCCACAAGGACCATCCAGTCCAACCCTCAGCCCTGCACAGGCCCATCCCCAAGAGTCACTCCCTGTGTGTGCCCCAGAGCATCATCCAAACCCTCCTGGAGCTCTGGCAGCCTTGGGGCTGGGCCCACTGCCCTGGGGAGCCTGGGCAGTGCCCACCCCCCTCTGGGGGAAGAGCCTTTCCCTGAGATCCAACCTGAGCCTGCCCTGACACAACTCCAGCCATTCCCTGGGTCTGTCCCTGGTCCCCACAGAGCAGAGAGCAGTGCCTGCCCCTCCTTCCCCCCTGCCCAGGAAGTTGGACCTGCAATGAGGTCTCCCCTTCTCCAGCTGAACATACTAAGTGATGGAAACTTCTACTTCTTAATAGCAATAATGCAAGATCACTGTAGATACAGTTTTAGATTCTAATCAATACCTGGTCCCCAGGGGTGCCCCAGAGTTACCTGGCTGTTCAGAAGAGTCCCAGCTCCCTCAAACACCATTGCAGCAGTCAGGACACTAAATTTCATAGCCCATGGCAGCAAAGACACAGTGACAAGACTCTGGTATCAGCAGTGCACACTACAGACAGAGCAGATACTCTCTGTCCCTCCTCTGTTACTGGTTTTGTTTGAGAGGGGGTGGAGAGGAGGGAGTTCTGCCTGTTGAACTCACCTGGAGCTGATCAATAGCAGCACCTACAAACCTGATTGTTGTCTCAGCTTCAGGGCTACGGAGAAGAATCTGCAGGATTTTTGGGAGTCAGGTTCTGCTCCCAGGTGAAGGAGCTCCTGCCAAGTACTGCTATGAGTGATTTTAGCTCAAGCCTTCTCCCTTTCAGGCTGGCTGTGCCAGGACAGGACCCTCTATCTCCACAGGACTGCTAAGCACCCTGGGGCTACCAGCCCCTCGCTGGAAGGGTCCCAGCCAGGCCCTGCCAGCCCTGCCTGTGCTGGTGATGTCACCTCCTGTACACACACCTCATAAAAGCCCTGTGAGCCACTGGCATTAGAGTGGGGGGTGTGCATGACTAGAAAGTTATGTCACTGCTTCCATAATAAAGTTATTTCAGCGGGTTGTAAGTCAGGTATAAAACTCTCCTTGGGCCGAGACTTGGCACGTGCATGCCTGCAAACACACACACAGCCTCATTTCTGGGAAAGGGAGAAGTGGGCAGAGATTTTGCATTACTTTCGAATTTTGCACAGGGGCAGAGGATTTTCCATGGGGGGAAGCTGCAGAGCTCCTGCAAGGGCAGGGGGCAAGGTAGAGAGGGCTGGAGGTGGAAGAGAGACAAAATTACCCTGCACTGCCATTCCTAGCCTCCTCCTTCCTACATCCCAGCTCTGGAAATGAAAGGGGAAAGGCAACCTGTCTGATGTTAATGATGCTTGGGTGAAGGATGCACGTTTTCCAAGCTCAGTCTAAAACTCTCAGGGTACAGGGACACTTCAGGCTGCCCTGCATGTGCTGCAGCCCCCAGTGCAGCTGCAAAGGGGCATTCCCCGGAAGCCCCCAGAGACTGAACCCAACCTTTAAACAAGCTTTGCTTTGGATGAATTTGGATGCAAACTGCAAAGGGAAAACACCTTTCTATTGCCAGGACTTTACTGGGACACTAATGCTAAGAGTGCAAGCCCCAATGCTCACAGAGGACCCTCCTGAGGGGCACTAACATTTCAGCACTCATCCTGGAAGAAGAAATCATGCAACTGGAAGCTACACCCAATAGTGCTTGTACAGACATTTAGTGGGAAGAGGAGAGGAATTTTTAAGAAGCAAACAGAAAAAGGGAACCTCTTGCTGTCTCTTGAACCCACTCATTTTGGGGCTAGAGCCCAATTTTGAGCTGTTTTGGGGCTAAAGCCTCCCAGCAGCAGAGAGTGGGGCACAGGCTGGGCTGTAAGCAGAGTCCTTCCAACCATCTGCAGCTGAAGGTGTTTGTGCACTTGACCTTTTGTAATGCAACAATAAGGACATTTTCTTCCCACTTACTTCACAAGTCTACTAAGAAACAGAGCAAAGTCAGAGCAGTCATTTGCTGTGACGTTTTGTTCCCTGAATAGCACAACATTCCACCTTTATGTCAGTGTTCCTCTGGTTTGCTGGGTCCAAATCCATGTCTGGCCCACGGGAGGTGAGTCATTTCCCCAGGTGCTTCCACTCCTGCTGCAGCTGCAGCCCTCCTCAATGATCAACATATAGAAAGAAGAAATATAAGCAAAGAACTATAATAACATATTACCATACAATCTGGTAATAAAAGAAGGGAACGTGGTTGACAGTAAGGGTATTCTTATTTAATCTCATGCAACCGCATTTAGTGATATTAGTGGTTTGAGCATTGCTATCCATCATCCCAACCAGAAATTATCTGACTCTTTGGTTGTACACATCATGTGTGTTTAGGAAAATGTCACAGTTCCATGTTTTCAGGGAACAGGCAGCACCAGGACCTCTGGGACTGTTTCACACAGCAGAATCTGAGCACAGTTTGCTTCAGCTCCGAGCACAGGCTGATCCCAACCTAAGAGCTCCTGAAGGATAAATTATTAGGAATATCATTACAGCAGGAACTCTGATGGCTATCATGAGATAATCATCACACATCTGTATTTGTAAGACACAGGGCACAGTCTGGTGCTTTCCAGTCCCCAGTGACATGACCTCATGGTGACACACCCCTGGAGCTGTACCGAGGATGCATTTCTGGGCTGGGAGAACACGGAATTGGCAGCTCGTGGCTGTAGTTTACACAAAACTGTTTGTCTCTTGTAAACAGATTTATTTTCCTTCAGTGGGAGGGACCCAGGAGACCCACTGAACAGCAGCATAACAGAGAAGCATCTTTGTGTGGAGCAGAGGCAGGGGAAGGACAGAGTGCTCCCATGATGGCTGTTTAAGTGAAGAGGTGTAGTGGATATGGAAGGGCACACAAGGGCAGGAAATCTTTTGCTGTATGAATGAACTCCCTACTGTTTGTGTTGCAGAGGTTCCAGGGGTCCTGCTCTGGGGCTGGGCTCCTGCTGGGCTCATAATTCTTCCCAAACAGAGGTGGAGCCACATTACTCATTCCCTGGGTCTGTCTGTCACAGTCTGGTTGTTCCTCAAAAGCTGTGGCTCTGGCCCCATCCTCTGCCTTCAGAGCAGCAGCAGCAGCAGCAAGATTGAAATGGTCCCTACAGTTTTAACCAACTGATTTGACTATCTTACCCAGCTGATTAAACCAGCTTCCTCTAATCTAGTTGTGTTGGTGTAAGTGGTACAGGCTGAAAAACCTGCTGGAAACACACAGCAATATTTAGGGAGTTTTTCACACTAACTTCCCTTTTCCTTTATGCTGTTCCTGGCACCTGTGCTGGCTGAGCCGGGCTGTGGGTGCCCTTTGAGCAGAGATGAACCTTTGGGGCCAGCTGCCTACTGGCCAGGAGGTGCCAAGCTGTTCCCAGTCACTGGTGGCCTGCCCTGCAATTCACAGCCACAGACATTTCTCTCACCTCTTATTTCTTCTCCCTGACACCTCTGCCACTACACCAGCTCCTCAACCCTTTATTCTGTCTCTCATCTCCTCTAGAAGTTGCAGGATCTTCTGTTCCCTTCCCAAGGAAAGCGCTGCAGGCTCATTTTCCTTCTCCAATCTTCACACCTGGTCTGTTCCTTCCATGTGCTAGGAAATGCATTGGAGGATGGAGGGAGAAAACATCAGAGAGTGGACCAAATCATTTACACTGAGAGAAATTAGGAGAGCACTTAGTTATTGGCCTTTTATTTGTTCCTGATTTTCCTCCTCTTCCTTCTGCAGAATGTTGCAGAAGCTGTCCGATCCTTTTTCCTTTCTCCATTCAAAGCTCCTGCACGATCTTGAGAGAAGAAAGGAGATCTCTAAGCCAGGTTCCAGCATGTCTGATCCTTCTCCCCCTCCTCTCAAATGTGCTGGCAGTGGGATTCTTCCTCAGAGCAACTTTGCTCCTTGGCAGAAGGACTTCCCACAGCCTCTGCTGCCAAACACCACTGTTACCAGTGTCACCGAGGAGGGTGGCAGCTGTGGGAGCACCTGTTTCTCACACAGCCACTTGTCTGTTGCTCTGTTCAGCTCGTATTTCCACCTGGGAGGTGGCAGCCTGCCCACCTTGTCCAGTGGCTGCAGCCAAATCCAGCCCTTCCTCCACCTCAGGTACTTGACTACAGGTGTTGAGAGTGTTGGATGAGCAGGGCTGGGGAATCTGGGGAAGGGAGGAAGCCCCTCTGACACCACAGACGAATTTATGGTGATGTGTAAGGAAAAGGGAAATTGAAGAGACTTTGCCTTTTAGGAGAAAAAAAGTAAGCTGAGTTGTCCAGAGAGGTTGTGGACTCCTCACCCCTGGACAGGGCTTGGAGCAAGCTGGTTTAGTGGAAGGTGTACCTGCCCCTGTGAAGCCAAATGGGCTTTAAGGTCCCTTCCAACCCAAACCAGTCTGTGATTCCACAATTCTGATTATTTATTATGAGCAAGAGATGGAAATGCACAAAAATGTCTTGGGAAAGCTTACATGCCACCTTAGCCCAGTCTGGGTGACTCGGAAGGGCCTGACCTGCATCACTGGGTGAGGCTCTGCCCCACCTACAGCCAGCTGAGGATACTCTGAGGAGCAGCAGCACCAAGGTTGTTTAGCAGGGGAGAGAAAAAGCACCACCACCAGAGAAGGGCAGAGAGACTCAGATGAAAAAACACAGAAGAAGCACCCTTGTGCTGGAGCTGAACAGCAGGTTCCTCAGCAGCACTATGCTCTGCAGGGCAGGGCACTTGCAGTGCCACCTCCTCATGCTGACACATCAGGCTGTGTCATTGCTGGGCTCTTCAGAACCTCAGAATTACAGAATCAGTAAGGGTGAAAAGACCTTTAGGACCATCAAGTCCAACCATGATCCCAGCACCCCCATGGTCACCACTCAACCATGCTTTTTGAACATTTCCAGGTATGGTGACTCCACCACTGCTCTGAGCAGCCTGTTCTAGTGCTTTATCAACCTTTTCCATGTAGAAACTATTCCTAATACCCAACCTAAGCCTCCCCCAGTGTGAGTTGAGGTCATTTCCTCTTGTCTTGTCACTTGTTACCCGGGAGCAGAGCCCGAGCCCGACCTCACTACAGCTTTGTTTCTCACTGTAGAGAGTGGGGAATCTCCCCTGAGCCTCCTCTTCTCGGGGCTGAACACCCACAGTGTGTTTGATTGGATTCAGAGGAACCAACAGATCTGTCTTATGCACTCGGATGCCTAGCACCCTGGGTGGCCACTCTGAGTCAGTCAAACCAGAAAACAAACAAAACATGCCCAGCAGCTCTGCATGGAGAGTCATGCTAGAGGACAGCCCATGGCAGATCCCAGTGGCACCGGCACTGGCTTTCATCTGGGAAAGCCTCCGGGAGCTCCCCAAGCAGGAACTATTTTGCAGCTCTAATAACAGCCAACCTGCATGAACCAAATCTTCACAGTGGGCACATTTTTTCTCCTACTGTTCCCAAACAAAAATAGTGAGAAATTACCCCATCTCTAGTAATGCATGGCAGCATGAGAACATCAGCAATGTTTTAAGGGAAGGTCTCTGGCACACTGAATTACGCTTTTCCTGGAGTGGAGCAAGAACTTTGGGGCTTGAAAAACTCCTTTTTCAGTAAATTCATGGGCAATGGGGACAAGCAGACTTTTTTTTTTTTTAGCCCTCATTTTCCATTTAGCCTTCCATACTTTTTAATGACCCAGTATAGTCTTCAATTGTGTAAGAATGTGGTTTGAAACACTTAAATGAATCAGTCAGCACGAGGAAATGAGACCAAAGTGTCAGTCTATTGTATGTCTTATTCTCTTTCTGGCTGCAGCCACTCCTCTCTGGAGGAGTTCGCTCCCCTCCTCTCCCTTCCCACTTCCCACCCTGCCCTCTCCCACCCCTGGCACCAGCATCCCTCGAACAGCAGCAGGAAGGGGCTGCTCCTTCCCTGGCATGAGTTTCAGTGGCACCAAGACACATTTACGTGGCAGAGGGGGCTTGCAGAAGAAAACACTGCAGAGGGGGAGGAACAACAANGAACCACAAGGAGAATTGCAGAGAAATACAGCATGGTTCAGGTCACAGCATTCACAGTCAAAGAGGTGTTGTAGTTGGGCGTCAGCTGGTCCCCAGATCCCCCACAGAGGGCACTCAGGAAAAGGCAAAGGCCAGCACATCCCAAAGGGCAGAACTGTGCCCACAGGAGCACGTCTGACAAGCGTGGAAAAACTGGTCATTCAGAAAAGTGAACTTCTTCGTCTGACAGGATGGGCTGCCCACTTCAGGGCAGCAGCAGTTTCCTCCCAGGCTGCTCCCCAGGGAAGCCCCACTGCCAGCCCCAGCCTCTGGCCACTGGAGCCCTGTGGTGACCACAACCACAGGCCCATGTGCCATGGTGAAGCTGGGGGCCTGTGCCCAAGCCACTTCAGCTGTGCCCATGAGGAAGGGCTGTCCTGGTCTGGCACTTGTTGCATGGACTCAGAGGTTGTTTGTGTAAGGCATTAAAAAACCCTAAAATGCCATCATGTTCCTGTGCCAAAAATAACCCAGGAAAGCCTGGTAATAATTCTTCCCCAATGCCTTTGAAATTAAGCCACACTTTCTCCAAATTGTTTCAATTTGTAATATATATATTTATATTTATATATACATAAGATTGCAAACATATCTCTGCAGTTCCTGTGAGCAGCACTCGCTCCACTGCCCACCCAACCTGCCGGATTCCAGGAATCGTCTCTCACTAGGACGTGCTCCCAAACAAGGACCTAAAGGGCTGTCCAGAGGGCCAGGGGGGTCTGGACAAGTGGGACTGCAGAAGCCTTGCAGGGAGAACATCCGGGCAGGCTGCTGGTGGGCCAGGGCTGGGGCGATAGAAAATCCACGGTGGGAAGGTATTTCGAAACACAGCTGCAGTTTTCCTGTGCATTCTCACTATGAGTCACCAGTGGTAGGCTGTGAAATCCCTGATGTCCCTCAGGTGCAGCTCAGGGAGGAGACCTGGGAGACATCCTGGAGTCAGCCAGGATCCCGTGGGCCGGGGCAGAGATGTGCTATGGGATCCCAGCCCCCAAAAGACAAGCTCGGCATTCAGGAGGTGTTCCCTCTTGCAGGATGCTGCAGAGGTGCCAGACAGGGAGGCAAAGCTCAGAGAAGGAGGGAGGAGGGCAGCCACATGCAGCGAGCTGAGAGCCAGAGTTTGGCCTCAGCAGCCACGTGTGCTGAGCCAGCCCAGCCTCAAGCCAGGCCAAAAGGGGCAGGAGAGCCCACAGTGGTTCCTGGCGGGCAGAGAGTGCCAGAGCGGGTGTTCAGCAGCAGCAGGGCACTGCCAGCTGGGCATCTGCCTCCCTCCCTGCTCCTGGTGGCAGAGGGGAATCACCTCAGGGAGCAGCTGCCCCCAGAGGCTGCAGCCCCTCCCTCCTGTGCCCTGCAGCCAAGCACCAGGAAAGGAAAGCAAATAACAGGGTGTTTTCTTTCCATTCCCAGCCC
>VXBX01000228.1:348559-370364 GCA_013400415.1 Scytalopus superciliaris | reverse complement strand
GCCTAGCCATGATGATGATTTAACCAAAAGGCTGGATAAACTAATTTGGTTATCAGTTACTGTCTGTACAACAGAAAACCTGTGTGTTTTCCAAAGTCTTCAGTTTATACCTTAGCTTCCAATGTGAAATGTCAGAAAAATCTATGTACAATTCATGTTGTATAATACAATGTTTAGTGACTACAGTAAAAATACTCTCAAAGCATTCCAATAGTTTAATGATGTATAGTGGTCTTACCTGAAATGAAAACAGCTATTTCATCAACCAGACTTCTAAGTTCCAGTATATGTTCATCTTATAACTATTCTGATGATGTCTTCTGCAAAAAAACAACATGTTCTTATGACTGTATATAAAAATCAATTTTCCATTGCTCAAAATAGATATTTGGTTCCCAACTCATTGCTACATACATCCAGATGAGTCCTCCCCCAAAAGAAATCATTCTGCTTTTAAAAACATCTCCTGCAGAAACAAAGACATGCCTACTTAAAAAAGATACCACATTAATTTTTTAGAGATATCCATTTTTAGTCACAACTTGGGCACTGACCATTCCACACAGCCTTAGTTTTCTATTGTTTCAAGGCAGAGGACCAACAATGAAGAGGCAGAAATTTTGAAAGGCATTATACTGGATTTTTATAAATCCAGTATAAAGCTGGATATTTATAAATTCTTACCAATATTTAATTAGAAAGATGAAATTTCAACTGACATGTTAGAAAACAATTGATAATCATTAATATTCCAAGTTGGAGTTTCACTCCCTAAATTTATACAGTAGGTATAGCCTTAGCTATGTAATGCCTTGTTAGCTCCGCTTTTGGCACCCTGACCTGCCAGTTTTATTAAGATTTTAAATATATGAATATATAGATTAAAAACTTTGAGGTCTATCAAAAATCTTGAGTAGAAATGCAAATAAAAACGTTGATGTATGGTTCTGGGAAGTAGTGCTGCCTATCAATGCCCACTTAAATTAACTTAACCTTAAATAGTGATTATCACTCTTTTTTTCACCTCAACATTGTTTCCTAAATATTCCATAAATGTCCACATTTTGAAAGACAAAGTTTGTAAAGAGATTTAAATATAATTAGTGGAACAGTTAGTATGTTGAACAAAGTAAAGTGGTTAATCTAATTAATTACAACCTTCCCTCATAAATGATATCCTTAAGAGTATACCATCCCTGTAATAATGCTGATGTGAGAAAACTAATGTTGCAGACAACAGAAATATGTACTGAATGTTGAGTTAATTAAAAATAAAATAGGCAAACAAGAACTCTTACACAAGAAAACCTGTAAGGCTGGTTAAATCAATGATGTTAAAGAAGATATTTAGAAGTGACAGCAAGTGAACATATGAATTTTTTTTTAATTAAAAAAAACATATTAAAGAACATAAAGAACGAGGTGATTTTTATTTTAAAATATCTATCATGTTAAGTATCACCATAACTGATGATAACTTGATTCATTCTGGCTATATGCATACACATCTTGGAGCAAGACTCTTCAGCTCAAGTTGCTGCCATTGTTTGCTTTTTACATCAGTTGTCAGTGGATTCTGCTTTGGCCAACTTTGAGTGAATCCTTGTTACCCAACTGCAATCCAATTTCCCCATGTTTTTGGGTGTTGTTTTTTGTTGGTTTGTTTGTTTTGTTTTGGTTTTGTTTTTTTGTTTTGTTTTGTTTTGGTTAGTTGATTGGGTTTTTAGGGTGGTTGTTTTTTTTTGCTTCCCTTCTGTTGTTGTGTCCCCTCCATCCCTGCCCTGCTTAAAGCCTACTGGTTTAGTTATGGTTTCAAAGTTTTGCAGCATTTCAGAAGGTTGCCTTCATAAATGTAAGAAAAATTTTGTTTCTCCTGAAAAAAATTAATAGTACTAGCTACTGTACATTATTCAGTCTGGTCTTTCTCATGGATAAGATATTGTTAAAAAGGATCATGTGGTCCCAGTTTACGTTAATTGCTAAGAACAAAATAACTTACTTAAACTGTATACTAAGAATATTTCTCCTTCCCACAGCTTTTGTTACATCGATTCTAGTTTTATTGAATTGTCAGGTTTCTAAAAGCCTCTAATCTATTAAAAATTAAAGTTACCTTCTGGCTTCCTAATTCATAACTTTTGTCTCTTGTAATTTGATTCTTGAATGATGTAGATATCATTATTTTCATCTGAATAAGTACCTGAACAGGACAGCTCAATATTATTGCTCTTTCATTATCTCCTTTCTGTAAATTCAGGTAGATTTCCTAGGAGGGATGCTCTTTCTCTTCCCTTTGACATTTGTCTATTCTGTTCACACTTACATGCTTTTTCTATCTTTCTTTTGTACTTCATATTTTTGAGGATTTTCATTTTCACTTTAATCTCAAGAGGACAGCCCTGTGTTGAGGCACATGCTGTAGCTATAGTACTTGTTAAAGCTTTATTGCAGTATTTCTCAAACTGGTGTTCACAAAAGCAGGTAAAAGGCAAAATAAAATTAGATGACAGAAGTCAGCAGCCATTCAGAGCTACCTGAGTCAGCAACCACTTTAGAGTCCAGACTACAATTGTTGGCGGCAGTGCAGTTTCACCGGTAAAGTGGACTGAGCATAAACATCTGCATTTAGTAATTACAGTGTATTTCCACTTATAGGCCTTAGAAGGAAATCCATAACATTTCTCCAGAAAATGTAAGCTGCTGCCAGATAAGGATCACATGGTAGGTAAGCATAAGAGTGTCAACCTTATTTTAAAAAACTATGATTTACAGGTACCTTTGTAATTAAAGCTGAGCTCATCAGGTTATTAGTGTTAGAGAAACGGGTCTATAAATCTGTTAGACTGAAGTAGCATCAAAGATAGAAGTGCATTTACCCCACGAGTTATGCAGAAAATGTGTTTTCTGCAGATGAAGGCACTATTTGTACAGAATTGAGATGAAGACTGACATATTGTTCAGGGATAAGATGGCAATCAGACAAGTCACTGCCCTGAGTTTTTGTGAATCAAGAGGTTAGGCTGGAACTAGGTTTGGAAGAAAGGGTCAGGATCCAGTGATGCTTTGACAGTGCACATACAGGTTAACCAGACTTCACCTACACTATAAATCAATACCATAGAGATCCAGGTCTTCCCTAGAGCAGAACTTCAGGAAGCCAATCTTCAGTATTGAGTTGCAGGCCAGCTGAAGCACCAAAGGGGTGGGATATTGGTGATCACTAAATTCATTTCACCTGAGTCAGTCTTTGATTTGATGCTTATTCAGCTTTCAGAAGATTAATCTGGCCATTTTTTGCCTGTTCTTTCCCAAACCTTTCTTCTTTTCATGAACAAATTATATGGTGCTGAGGAGAATATAGGAATCATGGATGCAGTGAAAACCTAGGTAACCAGATATTGTGGCTTCCTACTGCTGCTGGAATGAATTTCCATTAGAACAGTTTAATTATACTGAAGTATAGTAAGGCACAAGAAGATATTTTATATTAAGGAATACTGACTCCCTCTAATCTGGAAAAAATATGCTGGTTATACAGGATAACAAAGGAAGTGACACTTAAGAGAGAAAAAGGAATTATAAAGATTGCCATCTACAGTTCTTTTCTTTCTTTCAAATTCAAAGAAAAGTGTCAGTCTCTTAGGACACTGTCCCTTTTAGGTAAAAAGACTACAGGAATAAACAAATTAAGCTGTTCCCTGCTCTCAGAGGAAGAAGAATGCAGGTCAACTACAGCAGAAGAAAAGAAATTAATTTCAATTGTGGTAAACAAAAGCAGATACAGCAGTTAAATACAAACCAAATCTTCTAACTTATGTTCACAGATTAGTTTGTTCTCCTTCCCCATTTGCCAATATGACTTTAAAAGTGGATGCACTGAAATTTCTCCCTTTGGAAATATTCCATTATTGTGTTTCCCTGGCTTATATTCTAATTAACCCATTGGGAGGATAACATTCTAATTAAGTAGCCTATATGTAGGTGGGTTTTATTCCTTTATGGACATACAAAATCCCTAAGCAAATTTTCCAGCTTCTGACAACCCTTTCATGCAGAAATCATTCTAATATTCAATCTAAATCTCCCCTGGTGCAACTTGAGGCCATTTCTTCTTGTCATGTTATTTGTTACTAGGGAGAAGAGGTCGATGCCTAGATGGCTACAACCTCCTTTCAGGTAGCTGTAGCAAGTGATAAAATCCCTCCTGAGCCTTCTTTTCTCCAGGCTGAACACCCCCAGCTCCCTCAGCTGCTCCTCATCGGACCTGTGCTCCAGAACCTTCCATAGCTCTGTTGCTCATGTGAAGTATATGGAGAATCCTCTGCATTGAGTCCTGTTGGGCCAGTGTCAGGGAAGGCAGGGTGCCGTTCCAGTAGTTCTTTTCCTCTCTGTCTCTCTCTCTCTCTCTCACACATTCCCTGATTTTCAACTTATTCACCTCTTCTGGGAGCTCTGTCACAAAGCAGAGATGTTCCTCTACCTGGGGTGTGCTCACTCCTGCTGGATGATGGTGGCACACACTGCAGCTGACACCTGGGTGACAGTGTGTTCCTGGTGGAGCTGTCTGGAAAACTGTGTCACTCACGACACATGCAGAGCTTAGAGACATCATGACTTTCTGCCAGGTGACTTTCGACCATCGCTTCATGGTCGAGCTGGCAGAGATTCAGCCCCCTGCCCTTCCTTCACATCTTCCATGCAAACTGCCTCATGAGCTGCTGCCCCATGCCCTGGCTGAAGCCCCACATCTTGTTTGCCCACCCCTTTCTTTAGGGATAATTAAGGGCTTCTTTTATACGTCAGGGGAGCTTGGCCACTGTTCAGATCTGGTTATTAAGAGTTGCCTCTGCCTGAATTAAGGTGCAAACAAGATCACATGCCAAAGTCAATAGTACAGATTTTATTTAACAGTAAAATGTGAGGGAGAGATATAGAAAGAAGTAGAAAAGAGAAGGGAGTGAGAGAGAGAAATGCATTAAGTAGAAAGACAACATCACCATGTGGATCCAGCAGCATCCCACTGGTCCTTCTTCATCTCAGTCTTCTCAGTGGTGGTGGTCCCAGAGTTGTTCTTCTGGGGTATCACCTTTATACAGCCCAATTTCTAGGTATCCACAGGGTGTAGATGCTATTCCCATAACTTGGGATGGTGTGTGTGTATAAGCAGTTGCTTCCTTTCCCATTGTCTGACACAGTGGGAATTTCTGTCTGGATTCAATAACCAGGATGCTAACCAAACCTCAGCTCTGCCATGCCTGGAATTAGGACCTCCCCATTGCAAATTTCTCTCTTCTGTACTTATCTCAAGTACCTTTTGTGGTGTTTTACTTTATAGCAAGTCCCTGCTGTGGCCTTGACAGTGTTTTGAGAGAGGCAACTGCATTCTTTAAGTCCTTTCAGGCATCATTGCTCCTGAGCCCGCACATGTCTCAACAGACATCATCATGCAAGGCTTCTGGAGGCTCTCTTGGATTCCCCTGAGGTTTCCCCAGCTCAGGATCCTCCTTGAGAATCACACTAAAGTGCTTCACTTTGGATCATGGCAGCACTAGAGCTCTTTGCCTTGGGGAAGGAGTACTAGCTTTGGTTATACATAAATCATAAACATAAATCACATTTCATTTTGTTTGTGGGGGTTTTTTGTTTGTTGGTTTGGTTGGTGGGTTTTTTTTTGTTTTGTTCTGTTTTGTTGGGGTTTTGGTTTTGTTTAATTCTGTATCTTCTTATTTCCATAATTATGGCCTGTATAGGTGGTTCAGTGGTGTTATACCTTCCAGTATTTGAGAATCAAAATAACTAAGGATCATCTGTAACCACTGACTCTTCAGATTATAAGTATTGCATACTTGTGATGTGCTCAAGAAACCTTTCAGATTCCCATTTTTTTCTAGCCTTGCTATAAGATGTGAATGATTATGCTACTTATTGAACCTTTTATGTGAGAGAAAAGGAGTTCTAGTTGGTCTTATTTATTATTAAGCATGTAGATATCTTATTATACTGGTTTTCAATTGTGTTTTATTTCCTTTCCTACTGAGATTCTTAGGTATTTCCTTTAATGATACCTCCATGTTTCTAAACATCATGAGGAACTAGATGTCTGTTTTTACCTTATTAATTCTCTCAGTTGCTTCCTAAACTGGTTCAGAGTCCTGATACTATATCATATCACTACATTTTTAATTAGGATTTTCTTACCAATATCATAAAAATCACAAACATACACCACACTGACGATTAACAAAATGGAAGTTTTTCTCATAGAATGGATTGTAAAAACTAACAAATTACACCACAAGTAAATTATTCCATTCACATTTCTCCTTGATCATACAAACAAAGACAACAAAGATGTTTTTATATGTTAGCAGCCATAACTTCATAACTCATTGGCTTTTTCTTATCCTGTGTAGCCTGGTTCTAAGTATCACATATTTGAAAGTCAGTACATGACTGAAATTTATTAATATAAATAGATTTATTAAAAATTAAAGAAAAAAGGTGAAATTCTCTCCTCTGTTAAAATTCATATTGGCTTCACCGTTGACTTTAACAGAACCAAATAACAGTCCTATTCTCTTCTTGTAGTTAAGAGTAACAAGTGACATCAGTAAAATGTGAGCCATGACACATTTATGACAAAATACACCCCAAAACTGAGTAGAATTTTGCAAGATGGTTAGATGCATTTCTGGGTCAGAGACTACTGGAAAAGCTCAGCAGACATCAAGAAAGTCCTACACACCATGGAAATTCACCAGCAATAATTTAGGTCAAAACACCATGAAAGATGTACAATTGCATGTTAGGATTCCTTGCTCTCAGACTGCTTTTCTACAACTACAGCACAGGGAACCACTGACTCTGGAAGCAGAAATCCAAATTATTTTATGGTTTATGCTTTTCAGCCAGATAGCCTCTCATAATAGTGCATAGCAAAGGACAGCTTTTCCAGATTGCTGGAGAAGGATCATATATCTCAAACTGTGCAGAGACAACATTTAAGTAATTTATAGTTGGAAGTCAAGACACATTTTCTGATTTCTTATGATAAAACCCCCTTAGATTAATTCTGGTTACTTCATTTTACATTATAGTTCAACAGTGAATAAGTTTGATTAGAAAAGTCATACATACAATACACAAGACCAGATACATTTCAATTCTCAGTTGCAACTGTGAACTGGCTCTGCCTTTATTTACGTTTATATAGTGGGAGATGGGAAAGGTTTATCTTAAAAATATAGTTTCCTCCCACTGTGTTTCCCTTATCTTTGTTGAATACTGGCAAGACAACATTATAATTGTAATTCCAACACCAAACACTTCTAAAACATAGGAGGGATGAATTATGCCCTCAACACAATTACAGATTATGGAAGTCTAAGAGAAATTGGTTGTATTTCACATACTTAAAATGAGAGTTCAAGGTAGAAAATTGTCTTTGTCTGCTTTTGTGTGTTTAGTTATTGTAGTTCTCCTTACATCAAGATAAGACCCCTGTGGTGTGCTGTATGAAATTTTGCACTGCCTGGAAAACTATTCTAAAGACCTATGAAAATATAAGTCAATAATTTAAAATCACTGAGGACTTTACTCCNAAAAAAAAAAAAAAAAGTCTGATATTTACAACTTCAGGTTCATTAGGTTAATTCATGTGGAACTTCACAGTATTTGCTCCTGTGGAGCTTTTATAGTGCTACAGATCAATATTTGGTATGCTTTGACCTACCAGACAGAAAAAGCGTTTTGAACCTACTGCAATCTATTTCACCAATGAGTATCAAGAGGCTCTTAAAGCTCTTGATTATAAGTCTTCTGAGAACACACACAATGGCAAAGAGTTTGGAATTTTTATGAAATGTTTACTGAAAAACAGTGCAGGTTTATTCGCAAAAGATTTCTAAACGAAATAACTTTATGAGTCTTCCTCTCACAGGTGTATATAAGCTTTTTAACTCACAGTGTGAACCATGTACCCTGCGATTCAGCTCTATCCAGATGTGCTAAGAGTTTCCAATAGAAAACTTGTGTTAGAACAGGATCAGGTTGCAGCACACAGCTCATGTTCTACAGTGCTCTGTTTTCGAGCAATTTCTCTGTGGAATATCACTCTTAGCACTGTAGATTCTTTTTTTCTAACTTGCTGGATCCTTCCTTGTCCAAGTTCAAGACTTAACATTAAAAAAAAAAAATACCAAAACCAGAACCAAAAAAAAGAAACAGCAGATAATCTCCACTCTGCCTTACTGCAATTTGCTGCAGCTGTTCTCCTATATTTGCATAATATCTTTTTTTTATCATAGAAATTTGCATAAATACCTATTTCTTGTTCACTGCAAAAATGTATAAATGTGCAGAAGTACAATGTGCATTTGGAATGACTGAATCTGATCCCCATTAACTACTTCTTACAGGAAAAGAATTTCATTATGACTGCTGGGGTTAATGTATTTTTGCCATAACCTAACATATAGTAATTTTATCTCATGCTTCAAGAAGAGGAAAATATATTGTCAATTATACTTCTATTTTTATTTGTATGTTTAAACTTTAATGCTTATTTTTCTAATTTATATTCTTAAGAAAATACCACTGAATCTGAATCTTCTAGAAACAAAATTAATGTTGAAGAAGCACCATTTTCACTACTAATCTGTTGCTATTATCCTGCTATGACTCCACTTCTGTTCATCCAGTTTGAGGTACAATATCAGAATGAAAATGTGTCTCTACATATATCTTAAAGAGATCCATTTCTGAAATCAAAAACCCAGTTCCGAACTTGCTTTCCCCTATGAGACTGTCTCTGCTTCTGATTAATAATATTCAAATATTAAAATGGAGGGTAGTTAACAGAAGGCATTGAATTTATTTTCAATATTGCACCAATAGCAAAACACAATTGATAATGCCATTTCATAATTTTTGTGCTGTAAAGATTGTTCAGTCATTACACTTTAACATATGATCTGATTGTGCTTGTTAAGTAACCTACAAATATTTTACATTTCTATATTTTGATTTGCAACCCTGAGAAATTTTCAGTACTTTTATTTCAACAACATAAGGTAAATAGCACATATATCTAATAATTCTGTGACAGAACAACTGTCCAGTTTTGGCTGTGAATAGTCACTGGTACAATATTTTTCTCCTCCAGACTAAAAATACTTTAATATTCTCAGTTTATTTTATGTCAAAGTTCTTAAGATTGTAATCAAGTCAACATTATTTTTCTTGAATACACTGAATATATTTAACATAAATATATTTAAATCATAAAATCACAGAATGGTTTGGGTTGGAAAGAACCTCAAAAGTAATTTTGTTCCAACCTCCCTGCTTTGGGCAGAGGCACCTTCTATTAGATCTAGTTGCTCAGAGCTCCATCCAGCCTAGTCTGGAACACTTGCAGGGATGGAGCATCAAATCTGTTGGTTTAAATCTTTGCAAGACCTTGAAAACCTTTATAATATCTTTAAGATCTTTGTAAAATCTTTGTAAGATCTTGAAAACACCTTTGCAAAACTATTATGTGCATTTTTAATATTATTTCCAAATTTTTTAGAATATTCCTCTTTTCAGTAGGACAGCTAGAATTGCATTCATTGGTCAGTACTAGTCTTACCACCTTTGCACAGAGAGAAACTGATTTCCTTAGCTTGTTTATTCTGTTAAAAGTATCAAATAATAATTAATGTGGGCTAAAATGAAGTGGCTACACATGTGGGAAAAAAAAAAAAAAGCACTATATATTAAACTGCATTTCTTCAGGGTTAGCTTACAGTGATTTGATTAAGTTAATGGGGCCTGTGAGAAAATAAATAGAGAATCTCAATACACAGAATGAATGTTTTACCAGTGTTATGAATAACGTAAACTTTCTGATTGATGTCTGCAGTCTTTGTAGGGTAACGGGGTGCGAAGTGCTCACACTCCGAGGGATGAGGTAGGAAAAGGGTTTTTTAATTGAAAATGGTGCCGGGCTTAAATAGGATTGGTAGGTTAATACGTTTTCTGGAACGGGGTGGAACTTAGGAGGGGTTTAGGGAAGAGCCTGAGAGGGATTTGAAATACAAGGCAAGGCCCTCCAAAACTGGGAACACAGAGGCAAATACAGACCATATAAGGAAATGCGATGCTGCTGCAAGCAGGGAGCAATTGGAGGTGAGTTACAAGTCATGAGGGATGGAAAATTCCACCAGGGACACACAGTGAAACAAAGGAAAAGACATATGGCATGATAAAATCCTCAAATGGGGTACACACTTTCAACAGCAAACAGTTCTTAAGCATAGCAACGGTCCATATAAATGCAGCAAGCAGTTTTCCAGAGCTCAGGCAGTCACAGATCTGGGTTGATCAAGCTGGCCTTCCACAGCTGGTATCTCTCTCCTCCAACGGACATCTTTAATACATGGTAGTTATACATTACCTATTGGTTTTGAATTTCCTCAGAGAAGTAAGAGTCTTACTCAAGATCTAAATAAAGGTGCTTGCATATCTGTGTGAAGACTTAAAATCACACAAAAAAGCAAATTCTCTTTAACAATAGTTTGTTAAAATTAGATTTCATATTATGAATATAAGATTATTCTGAATTTCATACATATGTGATTCTGACAAGGGAATATGACATTTTGAACCATGATTTTAATGACATTATTAATAAAGTGGTTCCATTATAAAGGGCTACAGGTTTTAAAATGAGTATGAAACTTATAAGGAAATGTGTCATAAATGCTCAGAGAGGACACAGCAAGTGAGATTATATTTGTAGGCACAAACTACATAATTTAGTCAAGGTGTCTGTATAGATTACTCAGAATCTCTAAAACTTCTCAAATGTTTTTGTCTGATACCTCTGTGTTACATCTAATATCTTTGATTACAGACTGAACATTCTAGGTTTTATTTGTGAACCAGGAAATATGCAGAAACTCTAATTTCAAAGAATGTCTGCTATGAAGAATTCAATGCATATTAGATATTTTGTAAACAGACTATGCTATCTAATTGGAATATCAATGTAAAGTTTTTTCCTCAAGATTATAGTTTCCTTTCCACTAATACCATATGTGAATGCAGAGTCATTAATGTTGTATTGAACATGGCCATGAAAGCAGATTTAAAAGTACTTCAAACCGAGCTTAGTTTCTCCATGCACTCTTATAAACAAAGGATTTAGTTCAGTTTAATTCCTTATAAATTATTCTAAGCTTACTTTTTTTGCATCCACCACATAGAATCATAAAGGTTGGAAAAGACCTCCATCATCAAATCCAACCCTTGACTGATCACTACCTGGCCAACTAGACCATAACTGTGAGTGCAGCACGCAGTCATTTCTTCAACACCTCCAGGTATGGTCATTCCACCACCTCCCTGGGCAGCCCATTCCAATACCTGACAACCCTTTCCATGAAGAAATTCTTCCTGACGTCCAACCAGAACCTCCTCTGGCACAGTGTGAGACTGTGTCTTCTTTGTCCTTTCAAAACCAAAGACCAATATGTCTTAGTTTTAGATTTTGTTTCCAATATTATTATTAGAAAGTTAGGAGAGGAATAAAAATAGCAGGCCTGACTTTTTATAAACAAAATATACATTTAAAAACACCTATTCCATGGAATTAAAAAGCACTCAGCAACTAAACAATGACAATTAAAATTAAGGAAATATGACTGTCACTCACACAGTGTCATATATGTCTATTGCATCATCACCTATGTCTTTACTTGACAATCATTTCTTATCAAACTTCCTGCAGTATACAGGGATTGCTGTAGTAAAACTGTATCATAGTGCACACTGGCAGGACAAATTGCATTTGGGAATAAGGTGGACATGTTCTCTGACTATACAGATATTGGTTCTTTATATATACAGGCAAGTATGTGTATAGATATATATGTACACATACGTTTTTCCAAGGCACTGCCAAGTTTTTGTGCTCAATAAAGGATTCAGCTTAGTCCTCCTATTTTCAAGATAGATAAATTTGAGACAGAAGAGGCACAAAGAATGATTAAAGGAATGAGAAATCTTTTTTATGAGAAATGATTGGAAATGCTTGACTTGTTTAGACGAGCACACTGCAATCTCACAAGGGATATGATTTTTCTCTATAAATATATAGGAGAAGTGTTGAATATAGAACAAAGGAAAATTGCTCTAAGATTGACAGATGTTTTAGGTACAAAAGTAAATCCGTGTAAAATTGTGCTCAATACAGTATTCAAAAGTGTTACACTTCATGATTTTACTTTGTAGGGACAGTGCTTGATAAATTAAGTATTCTGCCCAAACTTATAGACTTCATTCAGGCTTTTATTAAAAAAATTAAAAGTATAGGAATAAGGTTTCCTAAGTTTCTTTTTACCTTTATTATCCTAGTTTGTGGCATTGTCTTCTAAACAATATTTTGCCTCAGTTCCTGCTCATCTTGAGCCATATCCCCTTCCCCTTTGATTTTTGCCTCTGCTGTTCATTTATCAAATGCTCATTTTAGGTTTTAGTCCCTCTTTATGTCCATCCACACATCAGTGCTTCCTGTTGACTCTCCAGTATTATTATTCCCTCTCTTCCCATTCATTTCCTCTCTTCTGTTTCTTTTTACTATCTGGTTTGTGTCACACACAGATCTGTTCATATTCCCCCTGTTCAGCTTTCAGCTTCCTGTATTGCAAAGACTCTGTTTAGTCCTTTATGCTCCCTAACTCCTTTGGAACTGGTTACCAGGCATCAGTGAAGGATCATTGCTGAAAAATTACTAAAAAATATTAAATTATTTTAAAACAATTTAAAAATTAAAATAAAAAAAATATGGAAGAAAAGAAGGTAAATCAATGATCAATTTATCTTTGAAGTAATGTTAATTATATATAAGTTTACTTCAATAACTGACCAAAATCACAGGTACTTTACTTTGACAGTTACAGTATATGAACTACAAGAAAATAAAAGAACTTCAGTGAAAGGTACTTACCATTCTAAAAGGCACAAAACTCTACATTAAAATGGAAATTCTAGTCTTGACCTCATCAGGAAGATACAGCACACATTGATTATGTAGAAACCTATAGGAAGTAACAGCAATTACTCTGATTTGCATACCTAAATTAACATAATTGTTTTTAAATACCAATGGTTTAAAATCCCAAGCGAGTTTTTTACTGTAATTGTAATGAGTGTGATTTACAGGAAAAGGCAACAGTTCAACTTCCCCAGTGATCCATCTTACTAAGGATATAATTTTAATTTTGCACTTAATTACTATTTAAAGGATATGCCACACAAGTGTCATTGTGCATCTCTAGTTCTCTGTGGAGTAAGGAGATTTTATTTCATTTGAAAGACTGTCTAAATCTTTGTTTACTGGCTCCCTGAAATACAACAGTTTATGTTTGTAAGGAGTACATGGTGCATTTGAATGTCTCCTTTATGTGGCTGAGACATTTTGTGAAAAAGTGTTTGGAATCTGGGTGATGAGATTGGTTGGAGTTACCTCACCTAACTTCAAACCTCTGCAGCTGATCTCTGTTCCCTCAGCTTCCTTGGCAGTCAGTACAGAGAGATAGAGAGGATTGGAGATTAAAAATAATTTGGCAGAAAATATCTGTCAAATACTTCAGACATATCTGTCTTTCTCCATTAAGCGAGTCTCAAGGGATTTACTAGAGAGCATCCAAAGGAGGGCTATGAAGATGGTTAAGGGTCTACAGAGGAAGTCATTCAAGCAATACGTGAGATCACTTGGCTTGTTCGCCTGGAGAAGAGGAGACTGAAGTTAGTCCTCATTGCAGTCTCCAGCTTCCTCACAAAGGGAAGCAGAGGAGCAGGCACTGACCTCTTCTCTGGTGGCCACTGGCAGGAACCAAGGGAATGGTATGAAGTTGTGTCAGGGGACGTTTAGGTTGGATATTAGGAAAATATTTTTCCCCTAGAAGGTGGTTGGGCACTGGAACATTCTCCCCAGGGAAGTGGTCACAGCAAGAAGTGTTTGAACAATTCTCTCAGGCACAGGTTTGGATTCTCAGGTTGTTCTGTGCAGGGTCAGGAGTCAGACTGATGATCCTTCCAACTCAGGATATTCTAGGATTCTATAATTTCTTCAGATGAGAAAACCATCTGAACAAATCCCTTGGATAAATCCTACACTATATTACCAATTGCAGCTACCAATTGCAATATTTGATGCTATTTTGTCCTTCCTAGCTGCAAATCTTGTGGAGTCTGAATTCAAAGCACTGCTTACATTTATGCACTCTTCTGAAAAGCCCTGAATGCTGAATCCCTTACCTGCTTTTGGGGAAGTCTAATTATCCCAGAAAATACAGTATTACAATGTAGTGTAATGAGAATCTGTGTTTATTGGTTAGTAAGTCTTGCTGCCAGCAAGGGCTTATTACTAAGGAAACAAAAGGCAAAACTTTCATATGGCAATGTCTTAAATAGTATTAGTAGTGAAACAGTAACCAAAGATAACACTCAAAAACACCAAAAGCCTCCAAAGTTGTTACATTCATAGTGTTTGTTCATTTTCAGGTTTTGAAACAATTCATTACACACACACACACACACACACACACACACACAAAATAAATCTCTATGAATGCTCAAATGCAAATGTATTGAAATTAATCAATTAATTAATTTAAAATATATAGTTTTCCCATATTAACAAATGTAGATACTTAATCAAGGCTATATTGAAGGTAGAAATTTTATGGACAAAATGAGTTGAAGGAATATGACTCTTCATTGTGATTTACTGTATATGTCTGATGGAAGAAGATCTGCTGAAATAAATCTTATTTCTGACTGATTATATAGGATTCTGTTCATGAATCATGAGTCAGAAAGAGTCACCTGAGGCTCATCCACATCCAAGTCATATGGACTATAGGCACAGACTGCAAGAGCCTCATGGCCAGTGCAGCTCCACTGAGCATGACAGAAACATCAACATTCAGTTAACTGCAGGTCTTTAGTGTCTCAGTTGTCTGTAAGGCAGTTAATCGCTGTTCCAAAGAGAAGACATTGCCACATGCAATGTGTTGACTAATGTTTTCATTGTTATTTTAAATGTGAGCATGAAAGTAGTTTGTTTCTGGAGGTTTTACCAGATTTTTTCCTTGATATACTCTAGTAGAATTACACTAACTTGTCAATACAGTGAAGAATAATTTGTATGAGAAACAAAGGGACTTGCCTAGAAAAAGACATGAGGGTCACATATTTCACTCTTCCTTCCATCTCCTTGCTTTAATTAGGTCATTGATAGAGTTTGACCATTGCTAAATAGAGTATTTCTAAATAGTTGATAGATATCAGCACTAGTTTGCCTCTTCTGCAGGAACCCTTACTGTTGAAGAATGTATTCATGTTGAAGAGAAAATTTAAGATAATAGCTTGATTCCTGATGTTTAGGAGGGTTTAACTGTAATGATATGGCCATTTTATCTTTATGCCATGCAAAATGGCATTGGAAAGCTTGAAAAACATTTTGAATTGTCTATCAGAAGTCCTTTACAAGGGAAATCAGAGGTCAATTCTGTGCTTGTTGCAGTAGACAGGAGTTTTGCCATGGGCTTAGTAGTATAGAAAAAGTCTCCAGTTCTTAGTTTTTTATATCATATTAAAATTATTATAGAAAAATTAATATTTCTGGAACATGTTTTTAAAGGTAAACCTTCATGTTTTAAAAAGTTGCTTGATTTCTTAGTTATAATTAAAAATATTCTATAATCTTCCTGATCATAGACATTATAAGAAAACTGCTAAATTCTTCAAACATATTAATAATAAAGAAAAAGTGTAGTGTTGGCTTTCTTAACTATTGTTTCAATATCCTGTGAAAAATGCATTTAATGTTTCTGTAAAATTTCCTGGGGAAATAAGGAAATCATTTAAAGGATAAACAAAAAGAGTAAGTTACTATGTGCTCTCCCTGACCACCCTAATAGTTATGAAAGAAAGCAGGAGAAAAACAATTCACTACACCTAACTAATAAACCCATAACAGAATGATTTTATATAATTTTCAAACAAATTCTCTTAGATTTCTGCAACATAACAGGATAGCAGATAAATTACAAGACTGTTATGTACTTCCTTCAGTTCTAAATGCCACTTTATGCCAAGTAAACATCTCTGAATTTAGTAATTTGCATATTTCAAACACTGACTTAATTTGAAAGATGTTACAATGGAGCAGAACAATGAACTAGTAATTATGGCTTATTCTCTTTTTTCCCTGTTTGTCTTTTGTTCAGTCATATACGCTCTTTCTAATGACTCCAGTAGATTGTATCAAATTGTATCCTACTAGTGACAACAGACTAATCATTTTAATTCCTCTCTTTGGCTAATAACCCCTTGATTCATAGACATCTGCTATATTTTATTCTCTGCTTCTTCTTTCTCAAGAAGCCTTTTCTTATTCTATTGCTGAAGAGATTTCTCTATCCAATTTGTTCTGAGTTTCAATTTCATGTCAGCTCTGTCTCAGAGTAAGTGTCGTTGATGACAGCTGGGCAAAACTTCATGGATCCTTTTAATGTTTTTTTTTTTTTCCTTATTCTTTCCTGTATCACTTTTTCTTTTCCTTTTAAAAATAATTTTGGGGATTTTTGGTCAACATCGAACTATAGCATCCAGTTCAAAGGAAAGGATTTTCATTTCTGACACTGATGATTATCACTTATGTAACAAAAGAAAATGAGGAGCATTCAGACCAGTCTTATATCCTGAATGAATGTGAATTTCTGAAAGAATCAGGAAATGCACAACTGACTGATACTTTCACATTCTTATATCTGAATGGAAGAATAGTTGCAAAGTCCAATGAAAAAAATAAATTTTTCATGCTCACTTGAACATATAGGATAATTTTCTATAAAAGTGAACTAATGTAGCAGAACAATCTGTGACATCTTGGAAAAATGTTCACAATGTCTGTTTTATTACATAGCATCATCTGGAAGCCCTTAAAGTTAATTTCACAAGACTTTTTCTTTAAAAATCCATATTACAATAATCTGATAAATTACAGGAGCTTTCACAACCTCGTCCGTGCAAAACCTATTTTTGAAAAGAATATTCCTTTAGTTCTATTATGAAAAAAATGTATGTGATGCTAGGAATTTTTTCTTCAAGCATTGAAAGATTTTACTAATTAGGCTAAAAAGAAAACGAGACCCTGGGTTCATACACTTTAGATTGCCAATGTCTTTTTCTCCAATTTTGGCAGGTGAAAATGAGTAAGTCACAGATTTTTGCTGGGGAATAAAAATAAGTCAATGTGTGATTGAAATGTACTGGCAATATTCTCCAGTATTTGCATCAAGGAGAGGGCAAAACATAGCAAATAACTTCAAGGCCTCTTTAGATTTTTATCATACTCCAGAGTGTTCTCCTTAAACTCTAACTTAGCAGAGTGGGTGTGATTGCTTGTGAAAGTATCATTGTAACACGGAGATACTGTATTGATGTTTATTGTGTGAATCCCTTTTTTCCTCACATTTCACTTAGTCTGCAACAAAGTCAAAGAGTTTGCATTCTCCTTTGCACTGAGAAAAGTTACTCTCCCCATCACCAGGCAGTAACAGAGGGCTTGCAAGGCAAAGAAGTCTCAAGGTTACTTTCTCTCCAGAGTCTTAATTTACAAGGCAGACAAGCACAGCTTCTCCAGACCACCAGGTAGGAAAACCAGCTTGATGTTTTAATGAAAGTGCAACGTTTCTGTACAGTGGATCTCTTACTATCAAAGTCACTGTCAGCAAGATAAATGCTCACAGAAATATTGCTAATATGACGAAGCTGTAAAATCCATCAATAGAAAGTCCACACTAGCATTACTTATGACAGTTTTCCCACTGGAAATCCAAAGTGATATAAATTTTAACATAGTGTTCATAAGCCAGAAAGTATTCAGTGATGGAATCAGAGTCCTATAATACAGGTGGTCAACTCTCAAGTTTTTCTGTAATATGGCCCTATCTTTTGATTATAAATCTTCGCAGTCAGTGACCAAGGGAAAATAATTCTAAGAAAATGGGAAGGTTTTCTCTACTTTTGGGCCAGAAACTGAAGCATTTTCAGTGGAGCCTTGTTGGTATGCAACATCTGAGCAGCAGAGCCATTGAGAGGGAGGTATATAGATTACCTATTCGACTTATCTATTATGAATAATTTTAGAGGGAGGGATGTTTTTCCTTCTATTTTCTTTCCCCCCCCCCCTGTATATACCAGTATATATCTTTGTTATGTATTCTATTTAAAGTTTTAATTTCATGTCTTAATGATAGTATTAGATCAGATAAAATAAAGCAGTAAATTTCTTATGGGGAGATATACAAGCCTCATAATGTTCTAACTGGTACAGTGTATATATTCAGTGACATCTAAAAGAGATCTTAAAACCTGCATGTACTAAATAGTATCATAAAAAACAGAACAAAATGGACATGAACAAAACAAGAAAATACATATTTACACAATGTTAATGTTTTCTAAGTGAACTACTGGTATAGTCTAGTCAGAAGAGCAAACAGCTCTAATGATATATCATGTAAGTTATCACATTTTTATGCCATTTTTCACAATATTTTCTTCTATAAATAGATTAAGTTTCTGAGTTTGGTCATGAAGGAAATATGACCAACTATGGAAATCAACAGACTATACTTACAGTATGTGGCACTAATTGCTATTACTAAATCTGTGATATTTCCTGTTTTCCAGTTCTAATAGTCTCAGAACAAAGTAATTATGTATGATGCCAATTACTTTCTACTTACTTTGAAAAAATTAACTGTCTAAAAAATCAAATATTAATGGTCTTAGTATATAAAATGTGGGCTAAAATTTCTAATATCAAATATTCTTTGATATTTGTATGTAGCCTAGTAGTTTAGAATACAGATATATCAGCACAATAAGAATTATTTCAAAATGGTTTAAAAATACTATAGCTATGATTTAGGGCCAGTTTGATTTAGGGCAGACAAAATGTCCATACCAATAAAGAAAGATGAAAACAATCAAACAAATACATATATTCCTTTTAATGAAGAAAAGTTAGACTATTTTATTTCTTTTCTTATTCTTTTTTCCTTGCTTGAAGATAAGATTGAGATTTTGCACTCACTCACTACAGGTTTGTGACATTACAAAGAATATTTCTCTAAATGCACTAGAAACTGAAGGCTGAAATTTGATCAGAAATTTCATTTGTTTTCTAGTGTGTTCCTCTACATTTTCCCAAATTCCTGTCTTTGACTCATACAGACAGAAAGTTGCAAATGACAAAACTGTCATTATGCTTGAATTCACTCGGAAAGAAAACCTTTCTTTCATGAAATTTAACATCATCATACAGTCTGACCTGTAGCTTTACAAGCTGCTGTTACACTGTTTCTAACTATTGCAAATATATTGCAATTTAATACTCCTTCCCTCCATTTAGCCTCACACAGAGGTCTGTTTAATGACGGATTTAAGTGTTTTATTATGAAAACAAATTAATTTGTAACTATCTATAAACATATTAGACACTAACTTAATGATCAGATTAAAGAAGTGCCCCCATCTTGACCTGAAATGATTTTTAAAACTGGCCCAGATGCACTCTGTGACACAGATTGCATCTCTAGTTGTGTTTAAAAAACTATTGGAAAGACTCCAACAGTGCAGAAGAAGTTAATTCTCATATTTCAAAATAAATGTGAGATGAGTTAGGCAGCATTTAAGCGAGTTAGCATGACAGAAATTCTGGACGAAGTTGATAAGGAACATAATTGGTAAAGTATTAAAAGATTGTAACTTAATTAATGGTAATGAAAATAGCTTTATGGAAATTAGATCTTTTAAGACAAAACTCATACATTATTTTGGGAGATTATAACTTGGTTACCATGGAAATCTAGTAAACTGAAGATTTCTAAAGGACAATTTACTTGATACTGCATGATATAATTGAACTTTAGACTATACAAAAGCAAAGGACTTTGTGTTGAAAGGTGGTCAAATAATCACAGAAAGAAAACTGACAGAACAATATCTTTCCTAGTAAAATTTATGCTGTTTTATGCCATTTCCATACAAAAGTATGATTGCCTGCTTTATTACAATGTAACATGCAAAATGATTTAAGCAGCTCACCATGTTTAACTAATTGGACATCAAGATTAACTGTGATCCCCAGGTTCCCACTCTTATCAATTAAAGTTAGAAACGCTTTGATCTAGCACAAGCATTTCATTGTCTGAGCTCCAAATGACTACAAGGTGGGACAAAATTGATTGAAATCCACATTTTCAGCTAGGCAAGTAATTATTTGCAACTGAGCTGCAGACATCATGCCATTTTATTCTGTTCTAAAAGCTTTCAAAGATCTATTTAATGCAAGGGATGCTGGTGAGCATTATATTCCACCTACCTAGCACAGAAGATAGAAATGAGCAACATGGAGTACCACAAGTGTGAAACATGATAGAATTTCAAAGGTTGGGTTTTTTTGGTTTGTTTGTTTGTTTGTGGGTTTTTTTGTTAAAAATAAAAGGAATTCTATTCAACTCATATTTTCTCAATGTTCTTGGATGTTCTTTATTCTTAAATTCTTGGCTTTCAACTCTTAGAAAAACACAGCTAAAGTACAAGCTAGTATTAGAAAATAGTTTTAAACAGCTGCATGTTGCAAGGATTTATTTATTTGTGCACATTTTTTATTTGCATTTATTGCCTTTACAAAATAAGTAAGTACAAAGTGAACCATTTGCTGTCTAGAGAATGAAAGAGCCAGTCCAGATCCTCTTCCAAATCGATCTTCAAAGAAAAAAACATTCTTTCTCAGTTTTAAGAGAAAGATTTTTGAGAGAGACTACAGTAAAAAGGAGTAGAAGATCTAGATCGTAGATTTGTCCTCTCTAAAGAAAGTGGCTTTTCTGTACTACATGCTGCTCTGTTTAACTGTCCTCACACTTAGGTTTCTAATTCTGTTTTAGAAACTACATCAATGGGAATAAATAACAGTATCAAATTACCCAGATGAATAGGAGACATAGTGCAAACACTTTGTAACTAATAAATCCAGAATTACTATTTAAAATGGGCACCAAGTGGCGTGCTACCTAATGAAAATTTTATAACACAAGCTCATTTTTTCTTTTTGGTCAAAAAGCAGTACTTTTCTTTTTTTAACAAAACAAAATTAAAAAAAAAGAATCTGTTATTTATCTGTCTGTGTTTTCATACTGTAACACAGACTCAGAAGTCTCAGTATTTAAGCAAAACTGTTTAATTCACAATTCAAGGATTTAAACAAGAAAATTCTCTGCTGATGCCTTAAAAGATTAAATTCACCTATGTCTTGCTGTAATACATGGGTACTTTATACTCATTTTGAGATGAAGCAATATATTAAATCTTCTTCTTTCATTTCTATATGATGATTACTCATCATAGGTCAGAAACTCCTGTTGCTAGTTCCAGTGCCCAAAAACACACCCNGAGCATCTGCTTGGGAAATTGTACTAATAATCTCCATCTCTTAGCACAGTACTCCTCTCAATTTGCTGGCACTTTTTCCTGGCATCTTCACCAACTACTTATCAATTCCTGTTTTCTCTTGTTTGTCTAATAATATACTATTATATGAATCACTGACATTTAGATTACTTATATAAACAGAGTTTTCTGTTTCTAAAGAAAAAAAAAGAAAAAGACAGTTATTAAAAATGGTTTTATAATGGTCTGGAATGATAACATTTTTAAGGATTTGATGTACATTGTGTTTTTT
>VXBX01000228.1:325720-340748 GCA_013400415.1 Scytalopus superciliaris | reverse complement strand
CATATCTGCAATCAATGAAAAATTGAGAAGTGTTTTTATTTATGGATTTATGAGAGTATCAGTCTTGCTGTCAGCTACATAGCACTGTTGCCTCTACATGAGAATCATTAACTGTACTATCAGTAGTTTAATGTAATAAAGAAGAAAAGTCATCTTGATGAAAGCCCTGAGTTTCAATCTTTGAGAAACACTTCCAGCACTGTCTCCAGTTGTTCCATTTTAAAAGAATCCTCCCAAATTTCAAAGCATTTCTACTCACATTTTTGGCTCAATGGACTTTATTTGTATTTGTGTGTAATATCAAATACTGGGTTCTCCTGAAAGAGTGACTAATGTTGAATTTATTTTGTTACATTGAGAAGAAAAGCACACTTCAGAATAAGCTAAAAATCATTTTAATTTCTATATCCCATCAATTTTCATTTATGTCTTAAACACTTTTTCTAATTGCAGTTTCCTCAAGAGTAAAAGCTTCTTCAGCAATACTGAAAATGATAGCTGGGAAGAGGATGAGGAAAGTAGATTCACTGTTTACAAAGTACTGAATGTAGTTTCATTTGCTGATTTTGATTCAAATGTCACAGGTTCATCATCACTACATAATATTATTACTAGTTAGATATATCTGTCTAAAACATTGCATTTTCAGTAGACAATGATCAAGACTTCTGTATGTATAAAATATTTTCAGTGGGAAAATTGTTTGAGTTTAAAAAAAATAATAATAATTAAAAAAAAAGATAGGAAAAATATATTATTGTGTCACACAGACCTTTGTTGTGTTTCAGGGAAGATTTAATGAATATTACTAGTAACTACTTCTTACGTTTTGATGTTCATAACCCCAGGAAGAAACACTGACAACATTAGAGTGAATTTCAAAAATGATTAATGACTCGATGAGACTGACTGAAAAATTAAAAAAAGTGAATTTTGAAAAGCTTGGGTGAACATTTACTGTCAACAGAAAACAGCTTTTCAGATGCTTTTGGTGTGTGAACACTGAGTCAACTGGAAATTCTCCTTTTATTACCAGGAAACTTACACTTTTACTGATTTTGAATGCAGCACACAATGAAGGGAAAGTAATGTCCCACTGCTTCTTTCATTTTCAAGTAAATGTAATGAAGGCATATAAATGTGATCTGGGTAACTTTAGAACAGTACCTTTTCTCTGTATAAAATTTAGATATTTTTTAAATCTATTTTTGTATTGCTTCTGTCCAGAAAAAAATTCCCTAAAATAAACAATATTGTCCTGTAGGGGTTGTAGGAAATGATTTTATGTTTATATCTCCTTTTGCCCAGAAAACCAGTATTATCTCAGTCAAGTAATTGGAGGGTGGGAGGGATTGGGTGGGTAGTAGCTGATGTTTCTGCTATTTTTATCATTATAGATGTAGAAACAGAAAATCTAGGGGAAAAAAAAAAGATTGTAAATATCTAAAATAAAGCACTGTAAAGAGCAGCATTTTATGCTCTATATGATTATAATCAGAGTGGCTGGCAGAGGGAGGGGATTCTGCCCCTCTGCTCTGCTCTGGTGAGATTCCACCTGCAGTGCTACCTCTAGCCTTGGAGTCCTCAGCAAAAGAAAGGTGTGGACCTGATAGAGCAGGTCCAGAGATGGGCCACGAAGATGCTCCAAGGGCTGGAGCACCTCTCCTATGAAGGTAGGCTGAGATAGCTGGGACTGTTTATGAAGTTCCTTACTCTGCAGGTAGTGAGGCCCTGGCACAGGTTGCCCAGAGAAGCTGTGGATGCTCCATCCTTGGAAGCGTTGAAGGCCAGGCTGGAAGCTCTGAGTGAACTGCTCTAGTGGAAGGTGTCCCTGCCTGCCCATGGAAGGCGGGTTGCAACTACATGGTCTTTAAGGCCCCTTCTAACCACAGCCACTCTATTTTTCTATGACTTGATGCACTGAAAATATTATAGCACATTTTTTGTTCTTTTTTAACTCATATGACTCAGGTGTTGAATCTTGTGGAAGTTCTCAGCCAAGAAATTAGATTATTGACTCTGAAATATTTTGGCATTGATATATTCCTTGTTTCTACACTAAATTTGAAATATATGAGATTATATAAATAAGCCTGTTTGTTTTTTCATTAGGTCTTTAGGGTTTCATTTGTGAGTGGCCAAAAGATCAAAATTAGCATATCAAAAGCAGATCGATCAGTAAGTGAACTCTGGAGAAAAAAAGTTCAATGTTTTTATTTATGTGTGTCTTTCTAAGAAAGTTATTTCTCTTCTTTGTCATGTAATGCGATGATATATTTTAAACATTTGTCCCACTTTCTGAATTATACAATGTTCTTAATGCTTTTGCAATGCTATCTGAATATAAAAAATTGTATGACTCAGATATATTTTATGCCATCAATTCTGTTAAATTTTATTTCTCTAGTTTAGTTCTGTCTGGTTCACAACTGGTTTATGTGACATGGTTTATGTTTCAATTTGACTTCAGTCTTGTATCATAGAACTTACCAAATAATGTCCTTCTCAATTTTTAATTAGATATGTTGAATCCAATGGGACATCCACACAGTTTGGGGGTTTCTTTCCCTATGTTTTCTTTGTGATGCTCTGCAGCAAGTTTAAGTAGCTGACTACTGGTAGCTGGTTAAAAATATACTGCCTATAGGTTAGTGCTATTTTTTTTCAGATCTGCTCTTAGAAAATTTCCTCATGATGCTCTTTGCCCTTCACTTGCAGTCTACCATGACTTTTCTGTCTTAGCAGCGTGAAGTAAAATGTCTTTTCTCACATTCTACTAATGGTGCCTATTCTTACTCCTGCGAAGGAAACCCAGGAGCACTGCAAACAGGGCAGATAAACAGAATATGTCATGTTGTCCAGGCTGTGGGGTAGCAGTGTGCACAGCAGTTTAGGTGGGAGGGCAGGGAGGTGTCTGTTTGAAGGAGGAGCATTGTACTGACCGAGTGGAGAGACCTGAAACAAACATAACACAGAAACCAGGCACTGTTCTGTGCCCATCTGCACTGGCCAAAGGCACTTATTCTACCCGGCTGTCAAGGCAGAGTGGTGGGCTCTTGTCTGAGAGCAAAGGCTGCAGCTCTGGCTGTGGGGCATCAGTGGTAGGCAATGCCTTCCAGATGGGACTACTGAAGGGAGAGGCTGTAGAGCAGACTTCAGATTGCGGGGAGTGCATAGACCTTTCTGCTGGGCCACAATCAGGCAGCAGACCTGCCTGAAAATGGTGTGTCCACGTGGAGGACATCCTGCAGCAGATGGCTGGGCTGCAGGAGGTGGTGAGAAACCTTCATGACATCAGGGAGGATGAGGAGTTGGATAGCTGTTTCCAAACAGCACAGCAGTCCCCCCACCAGACACACACAGAAGGAAGAGGGACCAACAAAGCAGAATAGAAGCTTCTAATGGATATGACCTGCAGGATGATATCACCTCCCTCAAAGCCTGAGGTGCCCTTGCACAACTTTGCTGCTCTACAAAGTGAAGAGGAAAGGTCTGTCACACCAGGAGAGACACTGGAGCTGAGTAAGGCAGCCCCATCTGCTCCCTGTATAACAACAGTGCAACTAAGAAACGCTGATGGGTTATATTAGTAGTCAACCCTCTTCTGGAAGGCACAGAGGTACCGTTTGCCAACCTGACATGCTCTCTAGAGAGGTGTCCTGCTTACCAGGGGCTCAAAGCAGGGATGCCTCTGAGATGCTGCCAAAACCTCAAACACAGACTATTTTACTATAATATAGAATTTATTTTCTTGGCTTTCCTCAAATTCTGTAGTGTATTTCTATAACTTACCCCCAAATAAAAGTATTTATTAAGCATATTTTCTGTTCATATCAGAGCACAAAACTGCACATGAAACCATGCATACTATAGACATCTTAACTCACTTAACTCCCTTACTTTATACTCTGTAACTCCAGTATCAGCACAAAACTGGTGACAGAATAAATAAAAATAAGTAAATAAAAAAAGGTGAAAGTTTTGATAGCATTTTCGTTTGCTTTTAGTCTTGCAAAGCTCCATAGCTGCAAGGTAAAGTGCTGGCTGTGATATTTATAAAAATGATGTTACAGCAAAATTCAACACAAAGAGGATTACTGTCGTAACACAGTTTTGTAGGTGTTAGGGCTTCAGCTGCCTGAGGCTTCCACTGAACCACCCAGTGTGTTATAAATGGTAGGATCATCTTTACTTTTTTGTAGGCCAACAACAGCAGAATAAAAATCCACTCCAAAAGCATGTATCAGTATTACACATGGAGTCTGATGGAAATCACACAATCATGCTCATTATAGTGAGCCAGTGACACTTTACACTACTATTGACTTTCATTTCATAAGCCCATAACTGGAGAGTCTCAATATTGTTCACCTTTATCGCTTTTTTTCCTTAGGTTTAGAGTTGCAAGTAGTCAGGGAATATTCCAGGTGAGTATAAACAGAGAAGATGACTAGAAAATGTGGATAAGACACTGAGTGGAGAGCTTTTTTATTTTTCACGACTGATATATAAATCAAGAAGTAGTCACTGGTGATTGTGCCAGTTGGCATTCTATATATTTATTACTGACCACAACTGTTCATGATTCTGAATGTAAATTTCACAATGTAAAATTAACTTCTATTTAAAGACTATGAGGGATAGGGAACCTATCCAACTCCAAGCTTTCAGATTAATTGCCATGATAGCAATGAGGATCCAAGTAATAGAGCGTCTTTCTTTTTCTTTCTTTTTCTTTCTTTCTTTCTTATTTTTTTCTTTCTTTCTTTCTTTCTTTTTTTCTTTCTTTCTTTCTTTCTTTCTTTCTTTCTTTCTTTCTTTCTTTCTTTCTTTCTTTCTTTCTTTCTTTCTTTCTTTTTCTTTCTTTCTTTTTTCCTGCCTTCCTTCATCTTTCTTCCCTTCCTTTTCTTCCTTTCTTTTTCCTTACATAAAAGGGCCCTATATCACTTTTTTAAAAGACATTTCTGTTTCCAGATGATTTTCTTAAAACATTTTTGGACTGTGTTGGAATGTGTGAAATAATGTTTCTGATCAAACATTGTTGTCAATATGAAAAAAAACCAAAAAACACTAGTTAAGGTTTTGCAAATGAATTTTTTTAATTTATATTATCATTAATTCTAAATATATACTCATTATTTTTCAGTTTAATAATTCTGTACTTTTTGTGTGTGTGTGTGTGTGTTTTCATACCCTTGTAAATACCCAAAAATCTGTATAGTTCTAAATGTATTGAGTTTCAGAGTACCATAAGAGTTGTTTCATAAGGTACTCTTGCAGAAATGAAATAGACTGATCTATTTTAATTTCTTTGCAACAGGTGGATTTTCCAGACCTTGGACCTCTCTTGCATTCATATTTATGAATCTTTTTAATATTTTAATATGTTTTAAGGTGTGTGAATACCATGCTGCTATTGGAACTATTCTTTTGTAGTCTTACACAAACACAAAGACCAGAGGGAATAACTTTATGAGGAGAAATTATATTATACTTTGTATTAATATGTATTATATAATATTTTGTAATCAAAATAAGGTTTCTGTTTTTTTTTCCCCTTGGACATAGCTTTTTCAGTCTGTTTGTGTGTGTGTGTGCTATGAATCCCACTAATAAATGAAAGTGATAGTTTTATTACAGACTCACCTCAAAAATTTGAAGCTTTACAGACCATTTTAAAATTTCTAACATTTCACTGTGTTTCAGCATGAAAATTTAGTAGAAATATGTAAAAATTTTGTAAATTAATGTTTTGGTCTGGCAGCTGTTCTCTGTACCTGGTGTTAGAACTCCTGGTGTTGTGACAGGAGGGGCTCTGCTGAGGGATTCAAGCAGCTCCAACTTGCTCTCACCTGCTGGCCCTCCCTGCCCAGGGCCCAGGAGCTACACCTCAGTGCTGGATTCATCAGCAGCCCTTGCCCAGATCTGGTCCCAGCCCCAGCCCCAGACCTGCTCCAACTCCTCTCTGGTCCTGGGGCCACTGAGGGGCTCCTGACCTTGGCTCTGCCACAGGAACTTTACTATCAGTCCAAGATTGTCCAGGTGGTGTTTTCTAAAGTAACAAAATGGGGGGGTTGGGGGGTGGCTGGAGCAAAGTCAGGTCCAGTGGGGCATGTTCTTTATTTGGCACAAGGCAAGGTCTGAGAAAACCTCAGATACAGGTGAGCAGGAGATGAACAAGAACACAATGGTGGAGAGAATGGGGGACAGAGACAGAGGCAAGTAAACAAGTTGTTGGGTGGTATGTCTCTCTGGCTGAGCCCTATGCGTGATCACAACTGTTTATCCCATGTACTTGTTAAACACTATTACTAAACCATAGAATGATAGAATGGCCTGAGTTGAAAGGTACCCTAAAGATGATCTTATTTCAGTCCCTGCCATGTGCAAGAACATCTTCCACTAGACTGGGTCCATCCAACCTGGCTTTGAACACTTTCAGGGGTGGAGCATCCACTGCATCTCTGGGAAACGTTGCTGTGCCTCACACACTCAGCCCACTTATTTCTTCCTAATATCTAATCTAAACCTACTCACTTTCAGTTTGAAGATATTGTCTCTTGTCCTGTAGTTCCAGGCTGCTGTAAATAGCCTCTCTTGATCTTCCTTGTAGGCTCCGTCAGGTACTGGAAGGCCATAATTAGACTGCCCCAAACCCTTCTCTTCTCCAGGCTGAACAATCCCAATTCTCTCAGCCTTTCCTCACAGCAGAGGTGCTCCATCCCTCTGATCACCTTGGTGGCCTCCTCTGGACTCGCTCCAACAAGTCCATGTCCTTCCTGTGCTGGGGCCCCAGAGCTGGAGGTGGGGTCTCACCAGAGCAGAGGGGCAGAATCCCCTCTCTTGGACTGCTGCCCACACTGCTTTGGATGCAGCCCTGGATACACTTTACTGTGATCTTGCTCTGTATTCGGGACATATGGGGAGAGTAATGTGTGTATCCAATAGCTTCCAAGTAGACTAGCTGGTGAGTAGGAGGACATCTGCACCTCAAAAGAGTGGAGTTCTGAGCTGGCCACTAGGAAGGGGCCCTGCAATATAGACACAGGTTATTAGGTAGACATGAAGGCAATGTTAATATTTAAGGGATCCATGAACATACGGAGTTTTGTGAATCCAGAGAGTGAAGGTGTATAGGCATGTCAGAAGCAAGTTTCCAGTCTGATTAGTTGGAAAAGAGGCACAGGGCTGGGCCATCCTCTACCGGTGCTGATCTGTGCAGCCAGCTGTGTCTGCACTGTGCATTCCTTGCAAATGGGAAAAAAAGCAGCTGCATTTATTGGATTGGGATGGGAAGAGGTACCTGGGACCCTAAAGCCACTAAATTTGTCTTTCTTTGAGTATTATCATTCCTTTCTGGCAACTCACACGGTGTTTTTGCACTTGCATTATCCTCTTATCTTCCCAAACTGTATATGGCACAGGAAGAGACACAAGAACCATGTTGCTGCTCAGCAGAAGGAGAAAACAGACATAATGTACCTGCAGCCTAAACTATGAGGTTTCTTTTCCTGTCTGACTCCCTTATGCAGGCAGAAAGGTCTCTGGAGATAGAGGAAGCAATGGTCAATTAGAGGGGATACTCCTTCAGCTGTCAAAAAAACATGTACCTATTACCTACCTTGCCTTTAGAAGTTTAATTTTCAAAGACTGGACTGAAACACTGTAAGTAATAAGCTCTAGATAAAGATCTGGAAACTTAATTGCTCTGAAGTATTATTTCCCCATTGGAAATCATGGAAGTGAGGAATTGCTTTGTTTCCTAGGCTTTTATAAGAACATATTAAGGTTTATAGCTTTTGTTCCTGAAATTAGTTTTCATATTTTGCTGGCTCTACTGGACGTTATGTAATTATGTTAAGAGTTCCTGTGGTTCTCATTATTCTTTCTTGCTTGCTGTTGGTGCACATAAATAGATTTCAGTCTTCCCTTGTGGCCCACAGTGTTTGCAGTCAATACAGTCTTGGCAGGCCTGTGGTAGGAAGGATACCAAGAGTCTTATTCCAGCGAGGACATGCACTTGTATTCTACTGGAAGTCCTCAAGGGATGGCCTAAGTTGTGCCGGGCATAACTGTTAATTTCTGTGACTCCAGCAAGGTTGTGGGTGGGCATGGCATAAGTATGATCTTGATTTTCTGTGGCTGGGATCCCAGAGTAGTATTTTGCCAAGACAGTAACAAAAAACACAGTGAAAGTTATGTATTAAAATTATTTGTTAGTGCAACATGTTTCTGATGGTCTCAATGACATTAGGAATACTAATCACTGTGTCTCCACTTCCATAGCTCGACACAGTATTTTTGTCTTCCCTACACACTCCACAGAACATAACACACCCATTTGCTGTTATGAACAGCAAGAAGAAAATACTATAAAGCACTTGAAATCTTAATGCAACTAACCACATGGAACAGAGGGTTTGGTCTTGTGTTTCAAAGTATGAAGAGGGATTGGATTTTTTTTTTTTTTGTGTTGCCATTATTTTTTCTCATACACTTAGAAATCTCAGCCAAAAAAGAGCACGTTGAAGTGTCCTAGCTTCTTTCAACTGCACCTGGCAGTAAACGGATTTCTTTAGGAGACATCTCTAGCAAAGCATTTAATTTTTTTGTTTGTTTGTTTGTCTTTTTGAATGATTGCAAAGTAAAGTAAGCAATGTAAAGAACAGCAGAAAAAAGCATCAAAGATGCAAGTGAATGGAAGAAAAAGAGGAGACAAATGCATTTGAAGGAACCTTAAATGGCCATGGCCTTACCTAGAAATCTGTGTCAGTGACAAGACTTTGGTGATCTGCATAAAAAAGGATATCCCACTTATCTCTACCATGTTAACATTGCATATAAAATAGATAGAAGGGGAAATAAAGGAAAGAAAGATCAGTGATAAAAACTAATGCATTGGCTCAGCAGAATGTTGTGTTGGATTGTATTATGTATTAAATCTGATGACATTTTTATGGTATGAGAGTGTTACAGAACTAATTTTGGAATATTTTGTTGCTCGGATATGGCTCAGTATGCAAGTAATTATGGTTCTAAGTACCTTAGTACAAGGCGTACTCATCATATATATGATTATTCATGTTGGTAATGATGTCATTAAGGTTATAATAATGGATTATAATGAAAGAAATAGCATTTTAAATAATATTTTTACTGTGGAATCTTGCTTTGGCTTGGACTGGGGTAGAGTTAATTTTCTTCATAGTGACTTGTGTGGGGTTTTGTTTTGGATCTGTGCTGAAAATAGTGTTGATAAGAGGATGTTTCAGCCATCACTGAGCAGTGCTTGCACAGCATCAAGGCCTCCTCTATTTCACACACTGGGAGTGCACAAGAACCTGTGAGGGTTCACAGCCAGGACATCTGACCCCAACTGACCTAAGGGATTCCCAGAGCATATGGCATCATGCTCAGCATATAGAGTGGGAGGAATGCCAGGAGTTATGCAATTTGTCTTTCCATGTGACTGTTAGGTGTGATGAAATCCTCGTTTCCTGGAGATGGCTGAATAATTGGAAATATTTTTCCTGCCAATAGGAAATAGTGAATGCTTTTCTCATTTTGATTTGTTTATGTGTACATCTCTTGCTTTACCTATTAAATAGTCATTATCTCAACACACACGTCTCCACACTTTTATGCTTTCAACTCTTCCCCCATCCTGTGAGTGAGTGGCTGGTTGGGGCTTAGGTGCCTACCAGGATTAAACCACAACAAATCTGACAGCAACAGATTTACAGTAGCTCTAATTCTTCTAGAATTATAGGACTTTGGAAGAGAATTTACTTATGAGCGTAAATTCACCATTTATTTTTCCAAATTAAGTTAATTTTCACCTGTAGAGATTCATGATTGTTGCGATTGATGATTTTAAGGTCACTGAAGGGATTAACTTCTAAATAATTAAAATTTTATATGCATGTTGTTCATGAATTACTATTTTAGCATTTTTCTAATATGAAACTGAAGTTGCCACTAAAAATAATGCAAGTAAAAATACCTATCAATAAAGTAACACAGTTGATTTTCTTATTGCTGAATTTTCTTACTGTTCTTCCTCTTCCAAAATTTCTCATTCTTGTCAAGCTACTTTCTAAACATTGTTCTTTACCACTGCCCTCCATATATGACTGGGGCTCTTAACTATTATTAAAAAAACTCACAATTAACCAACAATACCAAAGAGAATCCAAATCACATGACAATTATAACACAAACTTACAAGTGAATTTTTTTTTTTTTCCATTGTTGTTAGGTATTTTATTAAGTGATAACTAAACAAATTCAAAAAGTATTCCTGAAGTTGTGAAACTAATCCAGTTCACATCAGACTGACACAATACTTGTCAAATTTTAAGTTTGTTTTTCAGCACAATCAGAGCTAAGAAATTTTTTCAGGCAAATGTCTTCACAGCATTTTCAATCCACTGCCAAAAACTTAATGAAAGGGCTCATATCCAGTACAATTTCCTAAACAAGGAGGCTGATATAATTTGTTAAATATGTGTCTCCTCTTTGACTGTTTATCCAAACCAAAGTTAATTCTTTTTTTTTTGTGTGTTCCCCCTCCACTCCCATCTCCTCAAGAATACAGAGATAACTTCAGATAGATTTTCATGGCAAAAAAAAAAGATAAAATACTGAGACACAAGTTTCAGGGCTGATTAGGATCAAGGCTTGAAAGTTAAGTTCATATTTTTTAGTGTGATATTTCAGGTTGTGGTGACTGGAATTAGAAATCAGCAATCACAGATTTGTTGTTTCAATACTTTGGCATATGTAGTTATTTTCTGTTTTCTGAAAAGTAGCTTTCTTTTTTTCCTATAGGTTGCTATAAATGTTGCTGTGATGATGAGTCCCATCTTTGGTGGTTAGGTATGTTGTTTGATAAAGATGTCAAATATATCTTTAGCTGATAAATACAAAATTAGAGCCGAAGTGGTCAATTTTAGGCTCCAGAATGGGCAGATTTCATACTTCAGACCACTCTAGTCTTAGGGAGCCAATCATGCAAATATTTCCTTCCATTTCTCCATCAAAACACCCTTATGACACTGCAGAAATTCATGTGTTTCATGATTAAGGCACTATCCTTGGAGATGCATAGGCAATGATAAAATACATCTATATTCTCTTTGTGCTGAATCAGATACAGAAAAAGGAAATGTTATGGTTTTCCTCCACTCACCTGTTTTTGGAGAATATGTCCTCCATTGGAAAGTAAAATATGTTAAAAGTGCTGAACAGAAACTATGTAGGAAAGAAAATTAGTAAAGGAAATATTTTTTTTCCTTTTTTCTCTTTAAATCATAATCCCTTTAGAAATAATTTGGTAGAAATTATACTTTAAACCAATTCCGTGTAAATTTCTGGCTCTGTTTGTATTTCAGCAAAATTATGGCTCAGTACGGTGTTACAGAATAATCTAATAATTAAAAAAAAAAAACAAAACACATTTTTTTACAATTCTGAGTTGCAACTGTTACTTCCCACAGATATAACAAATGACGAATCAGCAACAGCCTATTAGCCTAGAAATAAAGCTAATATTTTTAAATCTGTAAAATATCAGGCCGTGTCTTGTATCTATCACTCTGTATTTCATACCATGCTACTCTTTCTGGATGTATTCAATGGGCAAGACACAAACAAAACTAACCTTCTTTTCTCCTTAATTCTCTTTGCCCTTTTCTTCCCTTCCACATGTTGCACAAATACTGGAGATGTATTTCCGTGTTTATTTTTCTGAAACAGGAATGTTATTTAAGAATTCTTCTCAATGGGAAATTTCAAGGTTAAACTCACTGTAGTCCTCAAAGAATCTCTATTTTCCATTTTCAAACCGCTCACTAGACTCACTTGCTTCCATTCTCATTCCAAGGCCTGCATAAACGGTATTTCCTCTATAAACACTAATTCAAATGAGAGACAAAGGTGTAAATTGAATAATATTCCAAAATCAGTCATGCTTAAAGCCGAACATGAACCTAACAGGAATCTGCCACTGCTCAATTTCATTTGCACATCTAAAAAATTATAAGTGTTAATTAATTATTGCTTAGTTATGATTAAAAATGTTATCTATGCAATCAAAACAAAAATACAAAATGCTAATCATGATTAATGTAGAGTTGAAACCTAATGAGCTTATGAAAGGTAAAGTGATTAAACATAAGTGAATAAATTACTTTACTAATTATTAATTTATTGTAAAATGTTTTGTATTTTGAAAAATGCCATAGCTTGAGAATGCTAATGTGTTTCTAATCTTCTGGGTATATATTATAATTTTAAAATGAAAATGAAAAATCTTTTAGTCTTGGGGAGGCTTTTTTTTTTTTGTTTCTCTAGAAATAAGACAGTTTCTTCTTAAAAGAAGCTTCCATTGTATCACCAAGAGAATGTGTTTTCTTGAAATATTAATTTCACATTAATTTAAAAAATGCAAAAATTAAAAATTGTGCAAAGACTTCTGTACATGTCTAACTTTACATATATATGTTGACCCAGTAATTAGTAGAAATAAGTCTTTCAGTGCACCTATTTTTCTATTCCACTGGGCCCTCAAAGCAACCATTACCAAAACAAGCATAGAATCATGCAATATTTTTGATTGGAAGGGACTTTTAAAGGTCATCTAGTCCATCCCCTGCTGCAATGAGCAAGGACATCTTCAACTCAAGCCCTGCCAAACATGACTTTGAATGTTTCCTGGAATAGAACATCTACCACCTTTCTAAGAAACCTGTTCCATTGTTTCCCCACCCTTATGGTAAAAAAACTTCTCCCTTATATCTAATCTTTGCAAGATATATTGCCATATGAAGAGTCACATTAGTATTAGAAGTGTTTTAGTTAGGATAAGACGATATGAAGCAATCATCCCGTCTCACCAGACATGCAACATACAGGTATAAACATCTCATATGGAATTCAATTACTTCTTAATCAACTTAATTTTTCACTGCAGTCGATAAAATATCATATTCATCCTTTTGCTGGCATGTTACATTGATGCCTAAGAAAAGTCAGGCAGCATCTTAAAATGACTTGAATCAGGCCTGGTATTTGTAAGTATAGCAAAAATACTGAATTAAAAAGTTGTTTCTGGATGTAGGAGAGCCAAGAACTTAATTGTGGGTGTCTGACATGAAAGCAATCACATATTCTCATAATTTATTGATGCTTGATTTCTGTCATGTCACCATATTTTCATTTTCCACCTCTTGTTAAGAGGGGAAACTGTTGCTGTGCTTTTATAAAACTTCAACTGGAGCACCAGAAACCTGCACTATTTCACAGGCCCATGGTCTTGGAAAAGTCTCACTAAAATCTGTCACTCAGTTACGTGAATGAAAGTATGGTTTATTGTCATTTATAAATGCAGTATCTTAAATGAGCTGTACATAAAAAAGGCACTAGATATTTCATGGACTGCTTTAAGAAGAGAGTTTTAGAGATGCTGCTTTCAATATGGTACTAGCATACATCACACAGCTGTACCCACTAAATCTCACTTGTACTAAGAGGAGGTTCCCATTAATATAACTGAATCCTCAAAGTCTGAACATCTCCAATTAACTCTGACACTAAACAACTCATGCTGTTTTTGTAATTCTTTCTATATCAGTGAGAATTTCACCTGACCTCTTCCTTTTTGGTTGCATAACCTATATAATGTTGCAAAGCACTTTTGAATGCCTGTTTTTAATGACAATATTTTTTTTAACAAAATTTAAAAGCCCTCTTAATTTTGTAACTCTGCTATCCAAATGTGCTGTTGATTTTGAAACTTTGACTCCTATAGAACCATGAGAAATGCCTTTTCCTTTTTTGTTTCTTTACTAGAAGAGAGAAAGGAAGAAAGGTATACAGTTAATAGTATTTGCTTCTGTGTTCATTAAAATTTCCACACATTAGCTTTGAGTCTAACCTTAATTTTCCTGATACGCTCTTGAAAGCTCTCTGAAGGTGATTCTGTCTGATCAACCACATTTCAGTATGGTTTCCATGCTGAACAGAGCATAGTTTTGCTTGTTCTTTAACCCCATCAGATGTAGCTGAAAGGCAAAACACAGTTCTTGAAAACTCCATCATTAGCAAAAGACCATTTCATCAATGGATCTAGTGTCAAATCCAACTACAAATTTCCAATTAAATTACACACTGTACAAACAGACATATACACATATATAATATAAGGGTTATCAAATTCCTAATTTGTCAGCAGCAAATGGCAAGGAATGATTTCATGTGAGGAGGTACAAAGCACAAAAAAAAGGGCAGGAAAAAGATCTTGCCTCTTTAAAAATATTTTTTGTGCCTGTGGAAAGAAATTAAAGCAGTGCACAACATGAAAAACAGGTAGGTACTAAGAACAACTGTTTATTTTGCATTACAGGTTTATTTCTTAGATTTTTTTTTATGCGATAGAGGAAGTCTTCAAAAATATGAATGCTGTTTCTCTTTTGGCCCTTGCCCTGCTGGGTTTGCAGTGGCTTTACTTCTCTTGACAAGTTTGATGTGGAATTCATAGAGTTCAGAAGTCAAAAGGTGGAACAGAATCAATGGAGACATTTGGACACTGGCAAAAAGTTAAAATGACCACATAAAATTTATAAAACCCAATATCTGTGAGTCAATAACACTTTCAGCTTCCTTTAGCACTCTTAAGAACTTGGCAATACTGCATGGTTTTGCAACTGTTTATCAAGTTATGCCTATTTTAGAGTGCTGAAGATGCAGATAAAGCAGCAAACGTGTTGTTCCCCTAGAATTCCTTCCATTTTCATACAAATTCTCTATGTGTTTATGTTTTAACAGTAAGTTGAAAGCTTTACAGGTAAGTGATGTGTGATTTATTGCCTAAAAAATGGTTACTAAAGAGAGCCTTAAGGGTTTTTTGTTTGTTTGTTTGTTTTCTTTTTCTTTTTTAACTTTTTATGGAAAATGGAGAATAGAAAGAAGTAAAAGAAATTGAAAGAATATTAAAAGGAAAGGAAATGAAAGGGAAAGAGAAATGAAG
>VXBX01000228.1:303661-325586 GCA_013400415.1 Scytalopus superciliaris | reverse complement strand
GGAAGGGAAGGGAAGGGAAGGGAAGGGAAGGGAAGGGAAGGGAAGGGAAGGGGCTTGTTTTATGCAAATAATACATAACACAGCAGAACCACATTTGAATTTTAGGTATATCCTGTGAAGAGTACTTATATTTCTTTTCATTAAATGAAATTCCTTTCAGCAAACATTTAAGTTCAGCTTTCATTCAGAGAGTGAGCAGAGAGTGCCAAAGGTTTCAGTCAAGCCATATGCAGTGTCAGCCCATCACTGTGGAGGAAGAAGCACAATATTCTCAAAGTCTATGCTCAGCAAAAGTAGCAGATAAGTCAGTCAAAGACATTATTGGTACTATCTGTGTGGGGAAAATCAACAGAGTATTTCAAATAATATGAGTAAAACTCAGTTTTGTATGAAGTGTGTTTATTGACTGAATTCTGAGTGAGTTATTGAAAGCTGGATAAGCTTCTTAGAAAAGACAGTCGGATGCCTTTGTAGCAGCTCCTCACAGTATCATCAGTTCTCTCAGCTAAGCCCTCTTTGCTCTAAAGAAAACAGCAGAGCACACAAAATAAATACCTTTTGAGGAAAGGGGAAATATTGCTGATATGAAGCATGTTCCCAGAGGCCAGGATAACAGAGGTTCAAAATGCCCAGTGCTGGTAACTTAGTTGAGTAGGAAAACTATGGGTTATTTAGTGTTGCTTAGAACTTCCTTATCAACTTTACATATATTATGCTGGGTTAGTTATATCTGCCTCTGGAAGCAGGCTTGGACCATTTTCTAATGAAATTAATGTTTTATCCACGGATTTCTTCACCCAGTTTTATTGAACTAATTCAATATTAAACCATATACTCCAGATAGCACATTAAAATAGTATTTTAAACGCCATTAAAATCTAAGTGACATGTTGCATTAATACTAACAGGTTTACAATCAAGTATATGGTGGTGTTTTCTCCAGATACCATTTCAGTGTTTATAAATGACCATGGGATCATAGAATAATTCAGGTTGGAAGGACCTTGAGAAATGTCCATTCCAAATTCCTGCTCAAATCAGAATCAGCTTTGGGATCAGACCAGGTTGCTCAGGGCTTTACCCTGTTTGGACTTTGGCTGCACAACCACAATAGGCAACCTGCTCCAGTGCTTGTCTGTCCCCACAGGGAAAAAAAACCTATTTTCCTTATGTACAGCCTGAACCTCTCTTATTTCAACTTACACAGATTTGGCAAATTTGCACTCTGTCACCATTTCCGGATAATGATTATAATCAAGACAGATGTTAAATTAGACCCATTCAATACTGCATTTGTTACTGGCTTTCAGCAGAGTATGACCCACTAAGTGTCCTATCAGTTTTTTTACCCATCTGGTTTATGTGTGCACCAAGATTGTAATGTGTTAACTTGATACACAAATGTATCAAGAGATAGTGCCAAAAGTCATGTAAAAATCACAGTAAATTATATTCACTGCATCTCCCCTCATCCTCAGAAACAGTCATCCCAGAAAACAATCAGGTTGGTCAGAAAATATCTAGCCTGGGTCAATTGCTGTTGCCTGTGGCCAGTTAACTGCCTTCTTTTACATGTGGTGAGAAATGTTCCCCAAGGAGACTGCGTTTTTCTCAGGGACTGATGTGGAGCTGACCAAGTTGCATATCACTGGGTCATCATTTTGGAATTTTTTGAAAATGTTTAAAAATCTGCCAGGTCTCATATGCAGCTGAATTTAGGTTATCACAACACCATGCCTTCATGTCCATTGTTCCTACATTCATCCCCATTACTTATTTCTACTTCTGCCTTCTATACATTGCTTTTTTGCATTGCAACTCTGACTTGAGTTGTGTGTCACCAAGCCAGCATCCTGGTACATCTATTTATTTTACTGACTATTGAGATGAGCTGCTATTGTAGCTGGAGCATACACTGTTTAAAGAGCTGCCAGTTTTCCTGAGGACGTTTGCAATTCAGAGTTGCTTCCCATGGCATCCCACCTACCAGCTCCCTGATGACAATTGCAATTACATTTATGATTTCCTAATATCAGAAAACTAAGTTGTGAAACAGATGCTTAAATGTAGAGACATATGGAACCCTGTTGTAGCATTTCTATTTCTTCTGTTTTAGAAATATCTGCTGTTTTATTCCTGTATTATGAACTTCAATTTTCAGATGCACTTTTATCTCTTACAGTAATAATGATATTTTCAAAAGAGTGCTTTTTGTCATAAAGAAATAAATTAATACTCATTGTAGCTTCAGTTACTACGGGAACAAAATGGAGATACACTTTTTTATCTAGTTGTGTCTACTTGAACAATAAAACACATATCAGCATACACCATATTGACATAATTGTATTGTCTCAGTCTTGTGCTCTTATTTGACTCACAGTGAAGGTGTATATTTTGCTGTATATGAGTGTCTTACATCTTGAATCAGCAGCTTTTCAAAGACTGTTAGCAAATGGGCAGCATTAAAAGAGGAGTGGTCAACAGGTTGAGGGTAGTGATTCTCCTCCGCTACTCTGCCCTTTGAGACCCCATCTGGAGTGCTATGTCCAACTCCGGGGTCTTCAGCACAAGAAAGATAAAGATCTGATAGGTCCAGAGAAGGCCACAAAGATGATCAGGGGTCTGGCTGGAGCACCTCTTCTGTGAATACAGACTGAGGGAGCTGGGGTTGCAGAGCCCAGAGAAGACAAGGTTCCAGAGACCTCACTGCAGGCTTTCAGTACTTTAAACAGGGCATATAAAAAAGAGGGAGAGTGACTTTTTACACAAGTAGATAGTGATAGGACAAGAGAGAATGGTTTTGAACTAGAAGGGGAGAGATTAAAAGACATCCAAAGAGGTTTTCCAGAGAAATTGTGGATGCTCCCTCCCTGGAAGTTATCAAGGCCAGGCTGGATGGTGTCCTGAGCAAGTTGATCTAGTGGGTGGCATCTGTGCACATACCTGGGGGTTTGGAACTAGATGATCTTTGAGGTCCTATCTAACCCATAACATTCTATGATTCTGTAATTTTGTAATTTTATGAAAGGGTATTAGTTTTAGTTTTTTAACATCTTACTTCCACATGTGGTTGGGTTTTGTTGTTTGCTTCTGAGTAATAGAGGTAAGCCCACTGTATCTAAAAGCTGATGACATGCAACGTGATACAATTGCTGTCTCAATGAGATCACACTTTTGTCTTCTACCATTATCCTGCTCCAGTCATCCTGATCCATTTGTGCCTGCTTTTCATCTATCCTTCAGTGGAGAACAGCCAGGCACTCCCTCTTTCACCAGGCCTAGATTAGAGAAATCTGGTGCCGTCAAACTGTACGTGCTTGTCACTGTGTAAAACCTATGTAATAACAGTGATGAAGGAGATATATAAAAGGAGATATAAGACTAATGTATCACCATACCATAATCAAGATAAATTTCAGGAAATGTCATTCTATTTGTGCATCTTGCCAGGCCTTTCCCTGCATCTTGTATCTTAAAGCTTTTAATCACTGAGGGCTTAGTTTTTCTTTCAGTGGAAAATCAAAAATGGAAGCTGTTTAGAAGGTACAAAGCAGAAGATGTAGGTTCCCATTTAGTAGTTCAGTGGAGTGACAAGAATTTTCTCTCCCAGCAATGATGTTTTCTTGATATTTTGAAACCCACTGTGTGAAATCTGAATGGTGGTGTGTGACTAGGAACAGAGGTTGTTTCCTCATTGAAAATACAACTTCCAAAGAATTACACCTATGTTAATCACCTTTATCACATGGAATGCAGAGAAGAAATGGGAGTTAATGAATGCTGAAATTTACTCAGTTGTCACTAATTCTATATTTAAAACCAAACAAAAAAAATAGTATATAATTATGAATATTCCTAATTTTTGGGATGGTAATAGCAAGAAGCTCTTCTTACAGCTATTTCCTCACTAACCACCAGCTTACTTCAATAATTCTCTCAGTTTTGTAAAGAGAAGATTAAAAGTGTTGGATGCACCTGCTCCAGAGATATTACACAGACATTCACAGTTAAAATACATCTGTAAGATCCCTGGATATCAGCAAGAGAAAAGTGCTCTGCCATACAGGTTAAGTGTTGATTTTACTCATACAATGACCAGTGTCACCATTTATTTGTATACAATTTGAAGACAAGCATTTCAATCCAGAGAACAAATTGTTTGTTAGACCTATGGAAATGGATGATACAGTTGTTTTGTTCTGTCCTTGTTGTTGTGGAGTATATCATTCCACCTGTCCTACATGGACTTCTTCAGGGCAAGTCTTCATTTTTTTTCAGTGGGGAAAAAAAACACCCCGAATTTAAAAAAAAAAAAAAAAGTGAGGATTTTAAAACTCAGGGGATTTTTATTTTCAAAACACAATGCACAAATAGAGATGTCTGTTAGCTCATACTGAACATTTCCCTATCATGTTCCCAATATGTATTGCTGACACAAGCAGGAGGGAAAGTTCTTTCTTCTATCCTTTAAATCAGAATATTATGATATTCATAAAGGAGAAAGACTCATTCATTTGGCAAATAAACATATTCAATATAAATAACTGGAAATATTTGTTGACTATTTATTCACACATGTACACAAATAGAGAGAAAATAAAAGCTGGCCAAAACATCATAACTTTTCTGCAGTAACTTTTAAGATTTTGGATTAGTTTTTCATGAAGTAGGTTGCAATGTTTGCTTGACTCTAGCATGAAAAAGTTTGAATAAGCAGTTTCCCCAAAATGTTTCAAAATATGGATTAAAAACTAGTTTGGTAAGTACTTGAGAGACTTAAATATTCCTGTCAAAGCAGATATACTAACCTTTAAACATCTTAGCATAGTGATTAACATGCTGAGATGGATATTCAGCAAACACGATGAAACCTGAGAAGCTCACATAAGGTAAAATTGCTTCCTACCTGAAGGACTGTCTTTAGTAAGAGCAATCAAACCACTTGATATTCATCTTCTGTAGTATAAATCATGCAGATCTACTGTCTAACTTCATTTTCCCTCTGTTTCCATATCTGACTGTGAGCTATCCTTCCCTAGATAAAATATTCCAGTTTCATTTCATTGCTGGTTGTGCTCACTCGCTTAATATTAAACATGTAATTAAAGGTTGTTACATTTGGAAAGAAAATTAAAACCCTACAAAACCATTCTTTACTCTTCTGTGCTGGAGCCCATCACCCCTTACCCAGTAATACTTTCACACCTCATAGGGAGAAAATGGATTCTGTCAACATAAACTGAGTAAATTCAGTTACGTTTAACTTGCTACTAATTTTAGAATGCTGTCTTTCCTTAAAAGTGTTTTTAAAATGTTGAAATAAAATATTATGGCTGCTCTGTTTTTTGTTGTGAACCAAAGACATGCTGGATAATATTACAGATAGGCTACCAGGCAGAAAACTGACCAGGCTTCTGACTTGGCAGGACTTGTTTCTGTTGGTGTTCATGATGCAATCATGACATGGGTGAGGTTTGCAGATTCATACACAGCTGGTTTTTTTCATCCCCTCTTCCTTTCTCTAATTTCCTCCAAGGAGTTCTTGTTCTGACTGGCAAGTTATCTCATTCCTCTTTTCTATATTACTTCTTCTTAGGACAATCACACCACCACAGGTGTGATCTCACCACATTTCTCTAGGGATATGCTGGGCTGGGCACTGAAATGACAGTCACTATCTAATAAATTTCAGCTCCAGCAAAATGGAGTGGATGAGGAAGTCATCAAACACTGCATCTCACACATTAAATTCGAAAATGGGCTTATTATATTAACTTATGACATTAAAAATAAACATCTAAGCAGATCAGAATGAAAACACAGATAAAGGAAAGAAAGCTTCTCAGAAAAATAAGAAGGAATTGCTGAGGCTGAATGAACTTGGGTTTTAAGACTGTTTCAAGGTGACCACTAAATTAAACATTATTGTACAGTATTTTTGAAATTCAAGCTCTGAACTTGGCACAGAATGAATTGCCACAACTTCAGGCCACTCTCATATGTTAATAATGTCCAGATGGCAGGCAATATTTCCTGTCTTCCTATCTCCATAATCAATTGCTGATATGTCTTCCTGTTGGCTTTTTAAAGCAAAGGAAATCAAATACTACAGCTTTATTACAGGCCATGACAACTGAACATCAAAGTTATCTGCAACACAGAGGATTCTGTATCCTCTTTCTGAAGAATAGATAAGCTTATTCTCAGTGCTTGTTAGAGAAGGAGTTTTCTTTAAGCATTTAAAATCACTGTGTAAATTAAAAAACAATAGTTATTTTTCTGACTTTCAGATGACCATAGTTCAATACAGCCCAACTCAAGAAATATTTATTTTTGCTTAAATTCCATACTGTACAGTAAGAAAATTTTGTTCCTGATCATTGTCTCCAGCATTCTTGGAGAGTCAAAGCTCAGAAACTGATCTTCTGATTGAAGAAAATAGCAGAGCTTCATCATACAAAAAACTTCATATAATTTTTAGGAATTTCAGCATGTAAACTGATTGTGTAGATACACATTGTTTGATAACCTAACCAGGGGAAAATCATACTTGCTTACTTACTTCCCCGTGACTGTATTCAGTAGAAATTAATTTGTCAATTGGGAAAAATAATTGACCTGCAATGTCATTGGTGAGCAGCACTTTTACAAGTTGATGAAACTGCTGGTTAGCCCTGGCACACAAGTTTGTGAGTACATCTCCTTGCCCTGTACATGGACAGATATGTGCAGGGAAAGCTTCACTTATGTGTGCAAATGTGCTCAAGTTGGAAGTGACTCAGATGAAAGATAATGGAAGAAAAACACCCACATACTTAAAGATATTTAAAAATATGTCCAAACCAGAATTTTTCATAAACTCTGCTAAAGTCCATGAATGTAATTTAAAACTGCTAGACTGTGAGGCTCCCCTCTTCTACAAAGGTCACAAAACAACTTAATTTTCTGACTTAGAATCCCCCATGTTTAATGGCACTTTGTACCACACTTCTGAGTTCAACGTAGTTCCTTGTTACACATTGCAAGGTAACTGGATTTAGCTCTTTGCAAGCAACTCAATGAAGTCTCACTGCTACAAAAAGAAGAGAAATCACTGAATAGGAAAGCAATTTAAAAGTAACTGACAAAGTACTGGGTTTTTTTATAAGGACACTGAGTTTTAAACTTTTCCAACTGATAGACTGCTTGTAGCAATGGGAGCAACATGGCTATATGAAGTGTCCTTTACATATTTATATCCAAAACTTATGAGATTGTTAAACTGCACTCATTTATTAATAAATTTACACATCTGATTCAAAACCAATAAAATAGTACACACTGTGAAGCAGGACAAGCCCAAATGGACAAACCAGTAAGGATGAAATTTATGTTTCTGTCTGTTTTCATGTAAGGGTAGATCTGCAGGCTCCTGTCTGCATCGAAGTCCAGCCAAATCCATAAAACGAAAACAACGTTAAACAACTTCACAAAAGACAGAAATAGCCTTTTAAAGATTCACAGGAGTACTTTTTCTGTGTCTAATCTAAGCAGCCATCATGGTGAGATTGATGGGCACTGGCAGAGATGCATTTCATGAGGCGGCTCTCTGCTGCATGGTATTAGAATGGAGCTATCTGTCTTCATTGTGCTCCATTAACATGCCCCTCAGATCTATCAGGAAAATGTCTACAGTCCTATTTTATTAATTATTACCACTGACAGTTAAATATTTTAGCCCATATTTAGGAATATTGCTCACTGATAGTTCTTTATTCACCTACACATTTTTACAGTCTAATTTTCATGTATACTTCAAAATACCAAAAGAGACATTTTGGATTATTTTCCTAATGTAAGGTTATTTCTAGTGTGTATGTGGGAAAAATTATTATCCACTTACATGACTTCAAACAATGCAATCTATAGAATTGTGTTCCATGGCAGAAGAAGACAAGGGTTCACTAACCAGGATATACCTTCTTTAAAGATAGATTTGCGTGCAACAATTCATTTAAAGTTGAACAATCAGTGTATGGAAATTATTATTCTGATTCCTTTCAGTGTTGAACATGAAACAGATTTCTGACACAGCCAGTTTGTTTCCATTTATTCAGTGTTGTGAGACCTTTAATTCCGGTTTTTATTTTGCTCCCATTGATTACAGTCTATTAAGCAAATTTGAAAAATATTGGTATATGCCAGTCTTCATACAAAATAAATATTTTAAAGAAGCCACATTACTCCAACTTGTTATCTATGGCCTGAAGACCACATAATCTTTAATAAATTTAAATATTGTTCAATTTATGTTTAATTCTGTGTCCTCCCAAGCTGCATAACCAGCAGTTTGCATTGTATTTTTGAAATAAATAAAAGTAGAAAAGGGTGCTTAGTGCTTCATAATGACCAGGTGGATTTCAATTTGCTACACAGGGCAAATAGGTTTTAATCTGAAATGCTGTAGTCTGGTTTACTAAATAAATAAATATTCCAAGAAACATTTTTTTTCTGCTAAAGTCCCCCTGGGAAAGGCTTTCCTGTATGGAATGAAAAGAGTGTATCTAACAGCAAGACAGCCCTTTCTTTCATAAGTAATGATGAGCAACAAGTATATATCATTTTTTGGTACGACAGTGGAGAAATTCAAGATTGCAGATGGTTTTCTGAACAAGAACACTAACACTGTCAGTGTACTGCCCCTTCTGTATCACTAGGTTGATGGCTCAGATAGAATTTCAAGGATACAAGTGTTTTCTTAGAAGTTTCACTTACATAAAATAGTTATTTTTGTTCTCTTTTTTTATTATTGCTGCTTTTTAGCCCACTTTCTGAAGCATGAAAAAAAAAGAAAAAAATTCGGAGAAAAGTAAACAGCATGGTATAGACAAGTTCCAGACCAGAAGGTTATCAACCTAACTGCACTGATCAAAGACACAGGGGACTGTAGCTATGAGGGGGATATTTAATAAGCAAAAGGGTTTAAAAATCACAATTATACACAGAAAAAAATATAACTTGATAACTTAGGGAGCTATAACCAAAGAGTTTAATCCAATGCAGATGAAGAAAGGAATAGAATAGCCACAGAAACACTACTAGGACAATATGAACAGATATCTGTGAGTTTTCTACTTACAGGAAAAAAACTAACCTAACTTAAAATGGAGAGCTGAGTTTAGAACACCACATGAATTGCTGGTTCTACTCTAAGTTATATACCACATCAATTACAGATAAGGGAAGATAAAAGATTGAAAAAGTGGCATTTGGATGAGGAAGCGTGCTAAAATCTTGTATTTAGAGCACCAACATATCTTACTAGTCACTTTTCTTTGTTACTGCACGTAAGAAGGGTATAAATTAAAGAAACTTTCCTCACTTTGAGTATTAAATTTTGAAGCCATGAGCAACTCTCTCTGTACCTACAGGAATCCTATAATCAAGATGGGCACAAACCTTCTAAAAGGACCTGTAGTGACAGGACAAGGGTTAATGGTTTTAAACTAGAAGAGTGTAGATTCAGACTAGATAAAGAAATTTTTTGCATCCAGCATGGTAAAATACTGGAATGGTTTGCCCAGAACGGTGGTAGATGCTGCATCCTAGAAATATTCAAGGTCATATTGAACTGGGCTCTGAGCAACCCTGCTCATTGTATTGGGGTTGGACAAGGTCATCTTTTAAGGGCACTTCCAACCTGAACTATTCTAAGGTTTCATGAATCCATAAAATTCATTAACAAACATCCTAGATGGGTACTGGTGCACTTAGTCTTAAGTTTTTAACGTGCAACTCCAGTTTTAAGTGCATTGTAATACTAAAGTGAGAAACACTAAATATTTTTTTTCCTTCCATATACAGCAAGGTATACCTAAATTTAGTTCTTTACTAAGAAAAAGGTTTTTTTGCTTCTGGAATAGCAGTACTTGTAACATTTAGCATTTAGAAAAGGTCTCACAGAAGTAGGTGCCTTCGTTTTACCAATCATCATTATGGAAACTCACATAGGCCAATAAAGATGATGATAAAATGCATGAACATAAGCTTGCTTAATTTGAGAATGTAGCTGGTATAAATGAATTGACAGATAACCTTATTAACTTTTCACAGAAAAGCCTGTTGATATATTTTTAAATATATATTTTTAGGCTAATTTAATCTTTTTTTTTATTATTTTTATTTTTTAAATAGCTAATTCATGATGGGTAGGTGAATCTGAACCTGAACCCGAATCTTTCCAGACTTTAGAAAGGATGCTATCCAAACTCTTTGCCACTTTGAGCTTTACAACTTCTTCTCTTCTCTCAACAATCTGGTTGAAAATGCACATGGAGCAGTACAGTTGATCTACATGAGAACTTAGCACTGACTGTCATCCCACATCTTGCTTTAGAAATCAGACAGTACTAACACCAAGGATTAATTACTGAGCATGAGATCAGGCCAAGCACTTCCACAGAAATTTCACCCTGCTCCCATCATATACGGCAAAGCTGATGTGTTCTTACTGTGTGAAATTTAAGGGGGATCTAAAATTAAAGCCTTTAAATTTTTCCCCCTATCCTGTCTTAAGTGAGTCTTAACACATGGCTATGATAACTACTAGCATCCATTTAGCCTGTGTCTGGGGTTTCATGGTAGTGAAGGCTGGGCTATGGACAGGTGGATTGTTCTCCTGCATCACAGGGCAACAATTTGTCACCAAAAAGATGCAAGACCTAATTAAATACCTGATACAAAATAACTAATTCAACTTAAAGTCACACTGTCAGAATAGGCTATCAAACTGTGAGCAATGTTGATTGTAAATTGATTGCTTTGCTTATGAAAGTGAATGAGAAGCTGGGAGCCTAAAAAAGGGGTGCGGATGTGATGTCTGAACACTGAACTATGCCTAGACAAGCAACTGTAAGGGAAATAGTGTTCACATTTAGTGCATTGCGTCCTGTAAGGTCTACAAGTCTTTGATAAACTGAGACTAATTTTGTGTTGTGTTTGTTTAAACAGGTGAGTGCATCAAGTAACCATGAGAAGAGACTTTGGTGCTTCAACAAGACAGTGAAATTAATGAATTCCTAGCCTGTGTCCTAGTTTCAAAATCAACATCAGAAAATTCCCAACTGATGAGAAAAGCTATTTCCTGTTAAAAAGGTATGGAAACGAATTTTATTTTTCCTGTGATGACACACAGGAACTGCAAACCAGGTTTGGAGCCATGAAACACCAAGGATTGCTCAAATAGACAAAGGAAAAATAAAAAGTAACTTTGCCTCGGACAATTTATAATATGAATTGCAAAGAATCTAGAATGAGAGACTACACAACTACAGAGAAATTAAGATAATATTTTAGCTACATGAAGTTAGCATCCAGTTTTGGGAAACTTTAGGTAACTAATAAATCAGAGGTGATTCAATCAGTCTTTCTGTGACTATTGCTAATCCATATCCTCTGAAGAAGTGGGGGAGATATTTTTGAGGTTTGGAGGGACGCTTTAGGTTTTCATATATTCTGATATCACATATTATGGTCATGAAAATCACTAATGTCTAAGGTGGATGAAAATACTTTCCTGAGCAGTGTTATGTACTCTGAAATAGCAGACATACCTTTTTTTTTTTTTTTTTTTTTTTTTTTTTTTTTTTGAGGATGTAGGTAAAACAAGGCATTAAGCTGTCAAGAGAACAGACTAATTGGGAAATCAAGAAGAGATGATAGGCAAACACTGCAGTTTAGATGTTCAAAAAACAGAGTAGCAGGCAGCAGTCACGGGAGTACTTTGCAGTTACAAGATGAGTAGAAGCAAAAAGGTTAAAAAAAATGAGAACAGAGTAAATATCATTAAGAAAACTGTTTTAATTGCATATACTGTTACAGCATCACTGACTAACTGATATAGGTACTTCTATTTTTGGAGTCCTATTCATATACTCAGGCAAGGCATGTAAGTAATTAGATATTAAATTTTTGAGATACTGTGGATGATAACAAGACCAAATGAATCACTGCCAACCACTCATCACTTATAATAGAAATGTTGAATGAGTGTATTCCTATTCAGCCAGCCCAGTCCAGAATTATTCATTCTGCACTTCTCATTCCTAAGAGAAACTGACCATATTATACTGAATACAAATATAAGTGTTGCCCAATCGAGTAGTTAATTAAAAGCTCTCAGTTACTGATGGGATTCTTCAGAACTGCAGTATGAACGTACAGAATAATCTTTCACATGCAGCATTCCTCACTCTGGATTATGGCATATATTAATTTGCAGGGAGCAAAAAGAGCAAGGAAATAGAAATTTGTGATAACTTGTGCAAGACAATTATGTATTAATCCTTTCCAAAGCTGATGTTGCAGGCTTGAGGACTTATGTACAAATCTAAAGGGAAAATGAAAAGGAAGAAAAAAGTCTTTTAAAATGATGCCAAAATATGGGTGAAATTATTATCCATTTTGAATGGCTGTAGGTGTGTATTTCCTGCCTGAAGACTGTGGGAAATTATGATTATTACTTTCTAGTAGTGTACTGCCATGTATTCTTTTTTTACCCAGTATTTGCACACATCTATGCAGCATATACCACATATAGAAACTTACTGAAATGCAAACATACACATGAATAATTTTAGTGATGCTGACAAGACTGTACTGGTGAAAAGGTATGTTATTTTTACTTATCAGAATACAAATGCTGCCTGCAGTTTTGATATTAATTGAACACTAGTACTTGGAGGTTCACGTGATTCTAAACTATTGAGACATTTTAACCTCAATGTCTGTGTGCCTGTGTAACTAAGAATAAGAACTGAAAGAAAGGTGTGTCGTGTAAACAGTGATGCTTTAAAGGTGGAGTTGTACTGGGTTTACATGGCAAACAAGACTTGAGATAATCTGTGACTCTTGTGCAGTTACATGCAGCGTTGGAAAAGATTTGGTTAAATCTGGCTTAAAAAAAAGCAGCAAACAACTAATTACCATATGGTTCTATGAATATTATTGTATGGGGCATATATCAGAATGGGGTTCAGGTAGCCAGGGACTCTCAGAGTGGGGGCAGAACCTGTGTGGTGGTGAGGGGTGAGGGAGAACCATCCCAGGTGGAAGGAGGAGGCAGAGGAGGTGGTGCAGGTATCGGAACAGAAATTCCCCTCCAGCCCCAGGAATGATTAAGTTGGAGCAGATATCCACACTGCAGTCCCTGGAATAAAAAATGAAGGTGTGAGTTTGAGCCTTGGCAAAGGCATTTTCAATTGGCGAGAAATTAAACTAATTTTCCCCAGGCTGAGTGTGCTTTACCTGTGATGCTAATTGATAAGTGGTGTCTGTGTCTTGAGCTCGACTCATGAGCTTTTCCATCTTATTTTCTCACCCTGTCCAGTTGAAGAGGGGGGTAAGAGAGTGGCTGAGTGGGTGTCTGAAAACTGGCAAGGGCAACCTATAAAAACAACCTGCTAGAAGTCAATGACTATGGACCTGTAGGCATGAGGGTGACTACAGGGGGTTATATATAGGAAAGGTAGTGAATTTTAGGCTGACCCTAGCAACCCCTTGCCTGAAGCATCTAGAGTAAAAGGTGTCCTGAACATCTGTGAAGTTGTGTATATCATTAACCTTTGGAATATATCAGCTATAAGGAGTTAACACTGTCCAGAAATGCATTCAGAACAAAGGTAGCAAAGATAAATATTTTGCAAAATTATGTTTAAAAACACATATTCCATCCAACTCTATTTCACTGAGATAAATATTTGTTTCATATTAAAACCCTTTCTCATGGCCAATTATCTCATTTCTCAAGACAAGAACATTTCCCTGCTATTACTGGTAAAGGAGAAATAATCCCAGTAAATGACTAATCTTTGTGTGTATGGAGGGAGACAAAGATTCTGAAGATGTTAACTTTAAGTTTATTTTTTTCAATATGTAAAAACAAAGAGCAAAGTGCCAAAAGCAAGTACATAGCCAATTCATCTTCTACAAAGAATGAAAAATTAAAATTTCATGTTTATAACTTCCAAAAAGGAGTCAGAAACTAAGAACAAATTTTCACATCATTCTTTTCATTATAGGAATATTTTCAGTCTTTTTCATTACAGTTCTATTCTACTGTCACATTCCTACCAAAGAACTGTAGTATTTAGATTATTTCTTACCTTTATGTCACTTTTGGTTATATCAGAGGTGCCAACTTACATTTTTTTAAATACATATTTTTATAGCTGAAAGACCCCATTTCTGAAGGTAAAGATCTTGGTTGAGTCACAAGGCATTTAAGGAAAACTGTTTTCTTAGGTATGCCCAAAATATAGAAGATTGAAGTATTGTGTTACATTCTTAGTAATAAACTTCAAAAAACATAACAAATATCCAACCTTAAGCAGAGAGCTTAAATCCCATTTGCTATCAATATACATTTTTAGTAACAGGGGTTTTTTGAAAGTTTTATATGTTGCACCCAGTTTAAGGAGAAGTAGATTAGCAGACAGACCTTTTTGTTGGTTTTTGTTTTGTTCTTTTTTTTTCTAGAAAAGGAGTATTAACATATAAAATAAAGTTTAGGCAGGGAAGACAAAGTATGAAAAAGAGAGTTAGTCCTAAGGATTTCATTTTTCCCCAGCAGTGGGAAATGACATAATTCTGCTGATGGATAGACAATTTTTCTAAACAGACTTCATGTTTTATATCACTTCTGGTCTTGTAGACTTCTGGTTTATAACACACATAAAAGAGGTAAGCTATAGTTTACATGTGAATTTTCATCAGTAATTGAAAGTCTGCATGCTTAATTCGTATTTAAATAATGGCAATTAGTATCCGAATTTACATGATGTGATTTGAGGATAACAACATTACAGAAAACCTTCAGTGTCAATTTAATTACTTCAGTGTAACTTATGATTGCTATCTTGAGGACTATTTTTTCTCTCAGAAAATCTGAAGTGTTCAACTTCAGAGGTGAAAGTTGTAGTGATTCAAAGCCTGATATGTGTAGATTCTCAGTTCCACTATTTTCTATTTAATTTAAGGAACACATTTATATAATGAAGATTGGACAGAACCTTCTTGAAATTAGGAATAGGTTTAGAAGTAATGTTTGTAGAGTTCCTACTTTTTTAATGAAATGGGGATTTGGGGTGGTTTTTTTGTTGTTTGCTTTTACTGACCTCCAAATTTCCTATGCTGCCAAACTCATCACGTTCTTATCACAAAAGAACAGAAGGATGCAAAGTAGTGTGGGTTGTTTCCACTGCCTTATGTTTGCACACAGTGCTTCAGAGATACAGCTATGATGAAAACTAATTGAAAAGTCTCTGGAGTTCCTTATTTACCCCTGAATGCTTGAGATTCCATGCAGAAATTTCTTTCTGTTAGTCCCTTTGGGAAAACTAAAACACACAAGTATTAAAAACTATTATTCCTAGCAAGCAGATGACCTTTTAAGCATGACTACTCAATACTTACTATGATCCTATGTTCATGTGCATCATCTCAATGAATATTTATAATGAAGGAATATGAATATTCTGCAGCAATTACTATAATAATAATTGAAAATATTTTTTATATCAGCAATATACTTGCACTTATTATTTTATTTAATCCTTCTTAAACATATTTTTAATGAAAAAGAAATACTTCAAGTAAAACCGAGCAGCTATAAAATTCTACTTCATCGATTCATAGAATGGTCTCGGCTGGACAGTATCTTAATGACCATCCAGTTCCAACCCCTGTGCCATGGACAGAGACACCTTCCACTACACTGGGTTGCCCAAAGTCCCGTCCAACCTGGCCTTGAACACATCAAGAGAATGTTGATGAAGCATCCACAGCTTCTCTGGGCAACCTGTTCCAGTGCCTCACCACCCTCACAGGGAAGAATTTTTGTCCCTGTATCTAATCTAGTATTATTATCTTTCAGTCTGAACCTATTTTCCCTTGTCCTGTCACTACGGGACCTTGTAAATTGTCTGTCTCCATCTTTCTTGTGGGCTCCCTGCAGATACTGGAAGGCCACAATTAGGTCACCCCAAAGCCTTCTCTTCTCCAGGCTGTACAATCCCAATTCTCTCAGCCTTTCCTCATAGCAGAAGTGCTCCACCCCTCTAGTCACCTTGGCGGCCTCCTCTGGACCTGCTCCAACAGGTCCATGTCCTTTCTGTGCTGGAACCCCAGAGCTGGAGGCAGCACTGCAGGTGGGGGTCTCATGAAAATATCAAATATAAAAACATCATGAGTGAGAATACGGGCAAAGTCTTTACAAAGTTCATGGCTTCCCTTTTCTCAATCTACTTCTTAAATGGACCTGAGGACAGGAATGGATGTCATTGTATTGGATATAGATAACAGAAGAACAGCCTGATTGCATTTTATGCTGATGATATACTCCCTCCCTTCACTTTCTTCCTCTTTCTGCCTGAATGTTTGTTACAGACAATTAAGCAGGTGATGGATGAACCCTCAGCTCTTGGATTTTACTGCAAAGTATACAAAGTTTGAAAACACTGCTATGTGATATGAATTATGAGCCCTTACTGACTAGTTTGCATTTCAATTGGCCTTGAAGAGTCTTACATGTGTGAGCAATAAACAACCCACAATAATGGTTGAATCCAAAGAAAATAAAAATTCTTTATCAACAGGCTAAAAATAAGAGCAACCCTTACCATATTTTTCTTTTGGAATATCCAAATGCTGTGCACTATTTACTGTATTTATCTGTGTCCTTGCAAAGCAGAATGGCAAAACAAATTACGTGTATCTCGATTCAAAATTTTTGCTACTGTGTTAAGGAACAGAATCAGATCCCTGAAGATATAAAATCCCGCAGGCAAGTTTGTAATTTCAAATGTACACCTTCCATATCATGAGGTGCGCAGCCATAATAACATGTCTGCAGTGTAATGGGTGCACTGACTTGATTCACACCTACAGTAAGGACATCTCTTACCACTCTGAAATCATTGCACCTCTTGCTGATGACAGATTGAAAGAAGCCCATAAGTGTTTGCTGCTCTTTATGTTACCACAGAAAAACACAGGAAAAAAATTCACATATATAAGGGAGAAGCTGATGCTTTATTTGTTTCTTTTTAATGCCACGCTTTGGGGGAAGTAAAATTAACTAAAATAAAAGCACCGTACAATTTGATGAGTGGTTGATTTTTTTTTTCCCCAAACTAAGAAGATTAAAACTGTGTCTTCAGATTGCTCATGGAACACTTTTACAAACCCTTAATTAGTGTAATCTAATTCATATCAAGAAACCCTGCTGGTTTTCTGGAGAAGTACAGCTTCTATGAAGTGCTCACAGTTTCAGTGAAGATGGTTCTCCACAAAAAGACACAAGACCAAAAGTCCTCTGTTTGACATTACTGGGATTTGTGAACTCACAGTATAACTCGGCTGTTATTTGAATTTTATTCATTTAGGCTTTTAATCTAACTTTTAAATTAATTCCATTCCAAATATATTGAACTTTTCTTTAGTTTACTGTGTTCTTAATGGTACTTAAGACTAAGTAGAAGGTGCAAAATAGAATCTTTTAAAGGCATTCAAAAAAAGCATTTCAATGTTCTTCACCACTCATGATTTACATTCATAACCTGCAATTAAATCCACAGTGGAAGGCAAATACTTCTTTGCTGCTAAGTTCCTGCTAACAACTGTGCTATGAGAATATTTTTGTAATATTTATCTGTTCTCTCTAGTAAAGCATAGCAGGGGATATAATGTAATGCTTTAATATACTTCAGAATGTCAACTCATATTCTCTATAACTTAATTTCTCGTATTTTTTATATTCATTCATTTTTAAATGCTCTACAAAAATATAATGCTAGTAGGATCCATAATAGAGCACAAAATAATTTTTAGTAGTTATTTTATGTAAATATATCCAAAAGATAATTCTTCCAAGCACTCTAGCTGCTTCAGAGATTCTGTTATAAACCCTTTGTTTTTTTCTGAAATGAATGAAACAATTAATTATCAGTATACACAAATCTCCTAGTAGATGTGAAACCTGAACACAATCAAAATATGTAATGGAATCTTTATATTACAGGAATGAAACATTCTCTTAGAAGAAAATACATTAAAACATTGCACAGCTAATATATATCTTCATTGTATAGACAAATATCTAAAAACAAGTGCCAGTTGGTTATGAAGTTTTTCTGCATTATTAAATAGAAGCACTATGCAGGATCTTGGCCCCACAGGACGCAAAGAGGTTTCCCTTATTTCTGTCACTGGAATTTTGTTTTAGGCCTCCAAATCTACCATATAACCTAGAAGGAAATTCTGCCTCATGGTCGAAACTCATTACTCAGCGTGAAGTGTGTTTCTAGCACGGTCTCTTCTCTGTGAAGAAGTATTAATCATGTTCATCTTTGCTGTAATAAGATGCTAAACACTGTCATTTAGCACTGCAGAGGTATAAAATTAAACCTCTTTATACACTGTTATGCAAAGGCTACATTTCATAAAGGCAGAAGGCTGGGCCTGTTCGCTCCCTTTGATGAGAATACTTTTTCCCATGATGTTAATAATTTCATTTTTATGGATATAGTCCTTTGTGTAATCAAATATAAAACTTGATCCTTTGTTTACTGTAGGATTGAAGCCAAAGAATATAGCTGTCTATTATTAGATTTCATCCTGGTGCAATTATTTTGGTTAAGGCTACAATTTTCTACAGAAACTGTTCATTTTCCAGTAAAACCAGTAATATGGAATAATTTATAGAATCTGTCACAGTGCCTAAAGAAACATCTCTGCAGGCTTATATGTATAGCAGAACAGCTGTGCCAATTTGAAGGAACTGTAGTGTAACTATATCCATATAATTATATTGGTATTATTTTTGTATGAAAATAAGGCTTAAAAGAGCTAAAGGAAAGGTTTATCAAGCTTCAAAGGAACAAGCTAATGGAGTGTACCTGAAATACTCAAAGAGAAAAATTAGCAGGAGATCAATTACAATACGGGTAAGAATATTACTGATGACAGAAAGCTTGAAAACTGTTTTCAGAAAAAAAGGCAAAAGTAAAAAAAAAAAAAAGCAACCCAAACCAAACAGACCTTGGCACCTGAGCATATATTTTTCTTTCAAGGATTTGTGACCCAGGTATATGAGCCAATCCACTGACATCAGTAAAGCTTGCAGATAAGTTAGAGATACAGAACTGAGATCTACATTTGGAAGAATATAATTCCTTTGTATGATTAATAGTGTTCAAAATGAGTTTAAAAGGAAGTCATTGACTTTTTCGTTGTAATGTTGTAGATGTCAGATCATGTATCTCTCTTCATCCTTCACATGACAAATCAATTTTGTCATAAGCAGTGCCTTATTCTCAGTTAAACTGAGTAAGAATTATAAAGAAATTATTTTTTTTTAAATATATATATATATATANAAATAAATACAAATATGTGACCATATCCATATGTCAATATTCTTGCAGACACACTAAGGGAATCTCACCCCACCTGCAGTGCTGCCTCCAGCTCTGGGGTTCCAGCACAGGAAGGACATGGACCTGTTGGAGCAAGACCAGAGGAGGCCACCAAGGTGCTCAGAGGGATGGAGCACCTCTGCTGTGAGGAAAGGCTGAGAGAATTGGGATTGTTCAGCATGGAGAAGAGAAGGCTTTGGGGTGATCTAACTGTGGCCTTCCAGTATCTGCAGGGAGCCTACAAGGAAGATGAAGAGAGGCACTTTACGAGGTCCTATAGTGACAGGACAAGGGGGAATGGCTTCATACTGAGAGTAGATTTAGATTAGATAAAGGGACAAAAATTCTTCCCTCTGAGGGTGGTGAGGCACTGGAACAGGTTGCCCAGGGAAGCTGTGGATGCCCTGTTCCTGAAAGTGCTCAGGTCCAGGTTGCATGGGGCTCTGAGCAACCTGGTCTAGTGAAAGGTGCCCCTGTCCATAGCAGGAAGGTTGGAACTAGATGATCTTTAAGATCCTTTCCAAGCCAGGCTATTCTATGATCCTATTTGCCTGATAATATGCTTTATAAGGAACGGTATGTCTTAGACCCAAAACTTTAGAAGGAGAATGAATAATTTCTTGCATTCAGAATGGCTTGGTCTATTAAGAGTCAACATTAGAGCATTCCCACTACTATATGGCACAAAAAAGAAAACTTTGGAACTGTATGGTAGGAATGCAGTGGACAGATTAAGGAAAACTCACTCAAAATGCTCGTTGTTGATGCCATTGGTACAGGTATATTTTATAGAGAAGACATTTGTAAGGGGAAATAGATGAAGGATGAGGTCTTAATCAATGATGGATGTGTTATATTTAACACACACAACTTAATTTCTTATCAGACCTGCATTACAGCTATTAATATAAGATAAATAACTATCATGTTTCCGGTTGTACAGTGAACTGTCTATAGGAAAGGTTTCTTAAAGAGAAAAAGAGCAAAGCCTTGATAAGACAAATATTACACAGAAAAATCTTATAAGCAAAAAGATGCTATATGTTGTCCGAAATGTGACTGATTTTTTAACAAGATAATCAAATATAAAAAAGTTACTATTGCTAGTTGAGGTACAAGGATGCTCAAAGCCCAAATCATCTAACTACTACAGAAAATTCTCATTACACACTTGAAATTCCCATAACAATTTTAATGTTGTTACACATTAACCGTGTAGTATCTTTATCTCCTTTTGGGTGTTATGTTCGTTGTTTGATGTTTCTCCAGGTCCTAAGATTGACAATAGCCCGTTTTCTTCAATAATCTGAAAAAGAAAAGGACTTGAAAGCAGTTTACAATGAGTCATCAAGAATCTCAACATTTAGTTAAAAGTGTGATGCTAATGGTCTGAGATTGGCATGGGCCAGTTTTGATATGACTTCTTATATACTTCATAATTCTCTTACGTCTATTCATATGATTCATAATTCTCTTATACCTATAATTTCTTAAATTTGTGACTTAGACATTCTTCATTAGTTTCTGATTCTATGGTTTGCATGTTTTGGTTTTTTTTCCTGTTTTTCTAATATATAAAACTGTTTTTACCTGACCCACAAGTTAAACTCCTATTAAAACCAATAACCATGTTGCTTTTTTTCAGTCTGGGGCTTCTGTGATCATCTTTTATTTATACTTTTTATACAACAGAATAGAGCACAAATCATAAAACTATTTGCTGACCTCAACCAAGTTCAACCACTGTAAAAATAGGCTCTGCATCCCTTTAATGCCATGATTTAAATATATTTAGATTAAGCAGCCTGGTCTCATGTAGTTGAAAACATATACCACTGTTTGAAATTGCTAAACCCAAAGTTAAAATCGTATTTTTAACGTTAATTTTCAACTAAAAAAAAAAAAAAAAAGCTACTAAAACTTACTTATGAATATTAACAAGGTCAGATTATCTCAAATTTGCAACTACTATGTTGTTATTTATAATAATCAACAAGTAGAGAAAAACCTGTGGAAAAAAAACAACAACAACAACAAAAAACAACAAACCAAACAGAAGACAGATTCAATTTATTCAGAAGTTGAATCCATCTAAAATAAATGTTGGCTTGACTGCCTAAAGATGTTAGTTTTCCTGGAGTTACCAAGAAAAAGACATAATTACTTATTCTTCTATTTGCAGTGCACAGTTTATCTCCATAACCCTGGAGAATTCTGGTACAGGTATTCAACTATAACTCAAACTATCTGACAAAGAATATTTTGTAGAAATCAATACTGTCAAATGTATTAAAGATGCACTGTGATTGTTTTATGAGTAAACTGGGCAACTTGAAGTGCTTGAAAACTCCAGAAAAGTTGTCATTTTGCAAGTGAAAACACTCATTTTGTATATTTTTATGGCAATACTTAACTGGAAGTTAAGAGGGAAAAAAAATATTAATTCATTTTTCCTTTGTACAGCCCTGTCA
>VXBX01000228.1:275626-303608 GCA_013400415.1 Scytalopus superciliaris | reverse complement strand
AAAAATCTTTTCCAAAGACTGTGCACTTGTTTTGTTACCAAACAGCTTACAGGGTTGTTCCTTTGGTACTATTAAAAGCAAGGCTAGGGTTTAATCCAACAAATAAATGTACACAATGGCTCCGATCCAGCACAGTGGTTACTTACACATATATATGTATACAGAAATATATAAATTTTCATATTTTACAGCTATACTCCAGTTCTTTAAAGGTACAGAAAAGGAAAAAAAAAGAAATAAAGGTGGTCAGAAGTACTGTCAAGAAACACTATCAACTTGATAAAGTTTATTAGGCTAAAGAGGAATCAGAGATCCAATCAGGTTGAAAAATACAGAGGAATAAGCATGACTTTTTTGGTTTTATGTTTTTTACAGTTCCTTTAAGATCAATTTTACAATTTTTTTGGGGTTTTTTTTAAATGATGTTGCTGTTGTTGAATTTTTGTATCGTTATAATTATCTGTTTAACCTGTGCTTCTAAACACAGACACCGGAACAGCACAGATGCTTTTACTTGTGCCTGGCTGCAGATTTGCCCTTTATGTCTTCATAGATAACATTGAAATGGTTCTTCTGTTGCAATTGGCATTAAAATATCATCTTCCAAAGCAATGGAAATGAAAGAGCACTCAATATTTTGTAATAGTAATTTGACATTCCTTTTCTTAAAGTTTCACATTCTAAACAAAGGTTTTAAAAGCCATCTGACAGTTTCCTGGTAGCCAGTCAAGAAGGCTGTCCTAGAAATATTTCCAATTGTGTTTATGGTTGCCACTGGGAATAATCCCAGACATTTATTGTTTTCAGGTATGTGCAGAAGGGCTCTAAGTGGTATGATAGAAGGAAATTAGACATGATGCGTTTTCATTTTACTTTGGCCCTTCCGTAAAATATCATATTCAATTGTCTATCTCAGAACTTAATGTTAAGTTATGCTGATGTATTTTTTAGAAGTATGAATATTTTTTTTAAGTTTTCAACCGTGTCTTCAATTAAGTCACTTCATCTAAATCCATGCTTTGTTTTGGTTTTTTATTTGTGTTAAATTTTGGAAACGAAGCACTGAACAGCAATATCTTCTGTCACCCTTAAGAAAAATCCGTAAGAAAAGTTTAATGAACTCTTTTAAAGGTTCAGTTTTATATTTTGCCATATACAAAGACAGGGCTTCATTTCACTACCACACATTGAGTACAATGAATGATCCACTAACTTGTTTATCAGGTTGGACAAGCAGTCTGATGCAAAGTGGAACAGCAGAAACCCGTCTTCTTCAAACAAACAGGTGACATGTAATGGCATGATACCTGACAGTCCTTCATTCCTTTTGAATAAGCATCTGAGGACTTTCAATTCTATTTGCAATAACAGAGAGGCAAACTTGAAAACCTGGATATCCTTCTTGGTAAGCTTGATTTGTACGTAACAGGCATGTTTATTGAAAAATTCCACAGAAAGTTAATGACTGTAGGGTCATGTCTCCAAAAAGTCATCTTATTTTCTTTTTTTTTCTCCAAAGTACTAAATTGTAGCTTTCCTATAAATAACAACAAACATTTCACATTTTTATAAGTAAAAAATTCAGAGAGTAACAAAGTGACCAAAAACATAAGATAGATATCATGAAGTTCCACTGTACAAATGAATTGCATCATAGACTTGGATAATTTCATGTCATTTCACGTTTATAGCCAGTCATCCAAGCTGCTGCTTACTTAGGAGGGCATTTGCAAAGCACGTTCTGTTCTGCCTACATTAGGTGGCTAAACTAAAAGGGGTACGTACCTCTCCCCTTTGACCATAAGGGATGCCTTAGACTCGTTGTTAGTTAAGCTAATGACTAGCTTTGACCACAAGTCTAGCTCTTTAAAATTGGATCATCTCATTTCTACTTTCTGTTTACATTAAAAATGGGTTGCTTTTCAAGCAGATTCTCTTCTCATTTGAGACATGGAATGTTTTTCTGCTCTTAGTATTATTATTTCTGAAATGACAGAAATGTTTTTTCTCTGTTTTTCTTACAAGTCTTGTTATAAGACCTGAATAATAAGCATTTTTTCTGTTCTCATCACATATTTCTTCTTGATTCTGACAAGATATAGGAGAAAGAAACCACACAAGGCACAGAAAACTTTAAATATTCTCTTTGATAGCAAGAAGTTTAAGAATATTGGGACAGATTAAAAAATGATGAAGTGAAGTTAATATGACAATTTTTATAGATTTCAAGATATTAGAATAAACTTAGAAGTATATGAGACAGCAGTAACTGTGTTGCAAATAACTAGACATCTTAATTGATTTCCAATGGTCCTTTATTGCATGTGTTTGACAAAACATTAAGTGTTTTGCATGTGTTTGTATGTAGTTTTCCTCATCTGAGAACAAAAGAAAGAAACCTCCCACACTAAAAACAAACAGAAAGCAATCTGCACAGCATTTGGGTCCCTGAATCAATTTATTTCTACAGTTATTTCCTTACCTCATAATTTTTAATATCTATCACTATTCTTATATGGCTTTTTTTATGAAAGCAAAGAATCCAGAGTTAAGATAAAGCTCCTCTGGATTTATGGTTGAATTATAATTCCTTGGATTTATGGTTAGTTTATAATTCACTTCAGTTGGTATAATGAAGCTAGGAAAAAATCAGAGGCTGTTGGAGCAACAGGACATGAGGACACCCTGGATTTACAGCCATTTTGGAAGTGGCTTTGAAACAGCACTTGGCATAAAGGGCAGGAAACAAGACATGGGGATCATCAGTGAAGGAGCTGGGGTCATGAGCAGTACATGGCCAGGGGTCAGTGGTGATAAAGAGCTGCAGTAAGCAAAGGAAGAACTGTACAAGGATGTGGACACCAAGCACAGCCCCAGGTCATCTGCTAAGCAGTGAAGCACATGAGTTGTTAGAAAGATGATGTGAAGAAAAAAGGTTAAAGCTGACAGCTGTAAAATGCCGCTTTGTGAAAAGAAAAAAAATAAACCCAAATCAACAAAACAAACCACACAGACAAACCCCTAAACCTTTATATAGAGGAAATACTTTCATCTGCAGGTGATTTTTTACGCTCTAGGAAGAAATTATTTGGTATGTGATAGAGGTGCAGGGTGTCGTATGTGAAATCTTAAAAAACTTATGTGTATCCTGTTTGTGTTGATCCGGATCTTCAAAAAGCCATGTCTAATTTCAAAAACTGCAGTCAACATGTTAAGTGAGATGAAGTGATTTTCCTTTCTGACAAGAAAGATTTTCTAAACAAAATATTATAGGGGTTTTTCAGTTGGCTGAGTGAAGGGCTTTTGTTTTTTTTTTCCCCTATTTTGTCTATTAAATAGTTATCTAAATTAAATTCACACACACAAATATTAAACACTTTCAGAATTGAAGTATAAGTACTATTGTGCCTAGATTTAAGAGATAGGTAGAAAGTTTTCCTGTTGAAAGAAGATGACCATTTTAATCTGAAAAACAAATCTGTGATTTATTTAACTTTACACTGTGAATTGTATATTACTTATGCAATATATTTTGCTCTATACTTTTCAGGCTACATTCCCTTATCATTAAGACACCTGACACAGAAAGAAAGTATCTCTCTCAAGGTCTCTCAAGGTCTCAAGGTATCCATCACTGCAGTGAATACTTTAGAGAGATGGCAGAAGGTGCTACTACTGCTGCATATAATTAACCATACAGTTAACAAACAAAGCCAAATCCATGCCAGCAGTTAATCCATAAAATCCAATGTACTTGGCTCATATGAACATTCCCAAACCCCCCGCCAGCCAGTGCTTGTGGTGCACAAAACACACTGGAGTGATACTTAAGCTGGCACAGGATCAGGGGCTGCAGTTGGTGACAGGGGTGTTTTCCTTTCTGTGCTGCTACCAGTGTTGTTAAACTGCTGAATAATAACAAGGACAATAAAATTGGGAACCCTGCAGTGTGGGGCACACTTTTACCAAGAGCAATTTGAGGGAATTCACCTTGTTCTGTAACAAGGTCTATGACATTTTTTGATTGCAGAAAGTTGCTGTCGTGGACAAAGAAAGAAAGTGGTTCCCTGAGGAGGATAATGAGAGTATTTGAGGTTGGAACAGGAGATATGTGAGTAGGAAAGAGCTGGTTTTGAGGCAAAAGGGTGATTGTTTTTATTATTATTATTTTTACAGTGGACAATAAACTCTGAAATGTGTGTATTTGGGAGAATAGAATATATTTAGACACATGATAGTGAGTATGTTTTGGCATTGTGTACAAAGGACACTTTGAAAAAACACCTGTGAGAATGCACTATTTTAACCATAAAGGTTTTGATGTGTTACAAATATGCTATTATTTTGGAAGTTATTCAGCATGTTACTCATTTTTGTTCTGGCAGAACCTGAAGAATGTGGATACATAAAGTGTAAAAAATTCTCATAAAATTTCACTCATTGATTAAAATCCCCAGAATTAATATTTTTATTATCTTCAAGATAAAAATCATTTAATGTTTAATCTTATAAATTATTTAAGTTTACTTGCCCCTTTTTAATTTCAGTTTCATCTGATTTATTGTGTTTTAAAGCTCCATTTAATCATGTTACCTATTGTTACAGAGTGAGAATTTACAATGGTTACAATGGTTACAAAGTTTTATGCCTACAGCAATTATGGATTTTGTTGCTTTAATAAATATGTTACATTCAATGAAATATAATACATTTCGTATAAGAAGTCTTTAAATTTTTAATCCCAAGGCATACCCTATAAGAATCCTCTAAGTTTTTAACTCCAAAACACATGAACAAGATCTTTTTGCCCCTTTCTCAGTTTATTGAAAGTACGCAATTATTGTGCTCTAAAAAACCAAACCTAGTTCAATTTTTTTTTTTTTTTTTTTTTAGTCTGGTGACAAATTTCATATATGTGTCTGTCAGATTAATTTCTATTTTTCAAAGGGGTTGAAAATATATTTTTGTATTTTATTTTTAACAATACAATTTAGATGAGGACAGTTCAATTTCTGTGTTTAAATCTTCTAAGTATGTAAATTTGTTGGTACAGGGTATATTGATAGACTTGCCACAATCTTTGATTTCTGAGTATTAAACGTGTATAGTGACTTTTATAGATCCATTAAACTGTGCATTGCAGTCTATTCTATTAGGTAATTGTAGGGGGGAGAGGGTGTTTGTAATTTTTGCTATAATTTTATAAATATTACTGATAGGTAATAGGCAGATATTTAAAATACAGTCTAGAGTTTAGAAAACATGTATCTAAACTTTATAGTCAGATATCAAGATTATATTTCATTTTCATCCCACTCATTTCATTAAGCATGTGCCTGATATTGTTTCCTGCAGTGATAGTAAGTGCAAACTTCACCTCTGAAACCAGTAACAGCTCGAAATCGTTGAAGTACGTAAAAAATAGGTCAAGTAGGTCGTGCAATTCAGATACATAAAAATCTTTATATTTAGAACTTTGAAAGACTCAAAACAGTGATTTGCTGTCAGATCATGTCTTTTCTTATGTAAAGAAATGTATATATATCAAACCAAAAGACAGTAGGTGTAGATTAGATATTAGGAAGAAATTCTTCCCTTTGAGGGTGGTGAGACACTGGTGCAGGTTTCCCAAAGAAGCTGTGGATGCCCCACCTTGGAAGTGTTCAAGGCCAGGTTGGATGGGGTTGGAGCAAGATGGTCTAGTGGGGTGTCCTTGTCGATAACGGGGGAGTTGGAACGAGATGATCTTTAAGGTCACTTCCAACCCAAGCCATTCTATGATTCTTTGATCTTCAAGCATTTTTAATTTCAATTTAGGTTTTTATGCACTAGCAGTTTTACAATTTCACTTCATAAGCAAATATTGACATTTTGTAGAAATAATTACTTACACATAATTTTCTACTCTTCAAAATTTGGAGTAGATTTTTTTTAAAGTCTTAGAACTTCATAAAATTAGTTCTCCTACAAGTCAGGCTTAATACCTTTACTTCAGTATAGGACAGTTTGCACCAATGAATGTTCTACAGCAATCTAAAATCACCTTGTTGTACCTTTTCTCCCCAAAGGAGTACATGACCTATTCGTAGGTCTGCATCAAAGAATAGTTTAACATTACATAAAAATGATTAAAAGATAAATATTTTTTAAAGCATTTATCTGTTTTCCTACAACTAATTAAAGAAACATAGTCACAGAGTTTAAGCAGCTCCAAATGTGGCAGAACATGTTCAATGCTCCTGTTGACCTGGTGGTACACTCTTAGATAAACTACTCAAGGATAAGTCCTTTTTTATCTGCTACTTTTTTTTTTTCTATTTTTAATGAGTGTAACCTACAGAATAGCATACTTCTACCTACAAAAAATGGGAGAACCTGCACATGAAAATCATCTTATTGAATAATTAGATTATATCATCAGTCAGACAAAGAGCAAAACAGCAGCATTGATCTCTGTCTTTTCTTAATGTACTGTTGAATGCTGTGCCTGAAGCAGACTTTTGTCTATGAACATTTCCTTCCCATGGAATCTTAGAATGGTTTGGGTTGCAAGGGACATTGAAGCTCATCTTCAACGCCCCTGGCATGGGCGTTCCAGTAGACCCAGTTGCTCAGAGCTCCATCCAAACTGGCCTTGGACACTTCCAGGGCTGGAGTACCTCTGTTGTTGGATAGTGACTTCTATTTCTGGCCCAAACATTTTTAACCTTTGAATGATATTATTCTGGCATATTGCAATCCAGGACAAAATAGCTGAATGCTTTTTAATACAGCCTGGTAAAGCATCTCCTGATTCTGCATCACCTACACCAGGAGACATCCCAGGAAACACCTACAGATGCTAAGTAAGTTATGTTTCATGTTATAGAAATATTTGGGTTTTGAGTCTTATACAGCTTTTTGAAATGTGTAGAAGTTTTATGATTTTTTGCAAGCACATGTCAGCTCTCCCCTCCTTTAGGGTTTTTCTTCAAGTTAATGTTGTTTTAAACTGTAAAAACTGACTGTTGAACTTGCTGGACAAGCCATGTTCGAAGCCATAGGAATAAAAGAGTGCTTATACTTTATCATCAGTGATCACAGGTTTTAGCAGTGATAAGTGTGATTTGAGAAAGATTTCTAGTTCTTCTTCCAAACAGCCTGACAAGTGTATTCTTGTGATAAAAGGGAATTCAGTAAAACTAAATATGGATCTCAAATGCCATGGCTTGCTTTCTGAAGGAGGAGGTTATTGGCAACGTAATACTGGCTGCACTACTTTGCAGTATATTGTGAATATCCGTAAAATGTATAGTGTATAAAATTATCACTTCTTGAAAAAGTCTTCTGGAAGTCTTTGCTGGCATATTTAGGTCATCTATGCACTTCTTCAATATTTGATATTTGCAGCGTCTTCTTGCCTTTTGTCAGTTATTGTGATGCTTCTTGTACCTTGTATCTCGATTATTATTCAAAGTTCTCAAAAATTTCTGCAGTAAAACAGCAATCCTTGTCAGACTGAAACAAATCTGAAACCACTGCCTGTGATTTTGCTTTGATAGGAGAAGGTGATCATGGTTTTTTTTCAAAGGCCATTTTGAGCTGCTTTTGAGCACAGTAAAAACATGTTCTGCACTTTTTTTTCTCCAAAGTCTCCACTATTTATTTTTTTTTTAATTTCAATTATTTCATCTACATAGACAAGAGATTGTCTATGCTTGTGTGTTCCTACAGTTAGGTTTTTCTTATTTGTTTTACTCTCAAGTCTATTTAATATGCATTTTAGACAGTGCACTGGGCTGCCTTTCTTATCAAATTTTGAACATTGGTCAAGGCTTTCTTGAAACAACCAACTAAATAAATTGCTTCTGTTTCATATATATGTGCACCTAAAATCAGAACTTAAACTATGTTTTCACAAAATGAAATATTTCTGTAAATTTATTGTTTTAAATAATTCTAATAAATAGCATACTAAAATTATTCTGTGTACTCCCTTAGTGTATAGCAGTCTGATGAGAGGTGGCTGATGCCTGGTAATGTTTGAGCTTTTTGTAAAATCACAATTCCTGAAGTTCTTACACTAGAGACCTAACAGCAGAAAACTATGGAAGGGAAAAAACTTCCTTTGAAAATGTTGATTTCTGAAAACATATATCAGGATGGGTTTGATGAATTTCTGAAGATTTTTCAAGCTTTTGATATTTTGACAGAACATTTTGTTTAAAAGTTCTTTTATAAACATAAATATTATTTTTTAATTGCTTTTATTTAAAATTCAGAGTTTGGAAGAGTTGTGGGCTTTTTTCCACAAAATGTATGTCTTACATTAATCTGAGATTTAATCAGTAGTATAAATTAAAAATAATTCTGATATTTTTCATTGGAAAATGCATATAATTCAGAATGATACCATTCTCCAGAATAAAAATAATATTCTAAATATATTCACTTTACTGCATTTTGACTTCAGCAGTATATTTGGGTTTGTTTTTCTTGTTTCAGAACATAAACTGGTCCTCTAGTTCTTTAATTTCCCTTTTTCTGAACTCTGTTAAAACATAGTTTTCACCTGAAGTGAAGTGTGTTTGTATCTCCCATTTTTCTGTGCACTTTTTTCCATTCCAATTTAGACATTCTTCTTTGATTTAGAAAGATGTCTCTGTGAGTGTGTGCATGCAGGATCCGTCTGGAAGAAAAAAGACAGCACAGAAAGAACCGTGTCTCGCCAATACAGCCTGTGGAGACTTTCCACTGTGCCTTTTGCGACCGGACTTGCCTATCGCGCATTGGCCTTTTTAGCCACCAGCGCGCTTGTAGCAAACGTGGGTAGAGCCCTTCTCAAATCTTCGTTCGCGAAGCCCAGCCATGAGTGAGTGATGATTGTTCAAGGCCAGGTTGAATGGGGTTCTGAGCAATCTGGTCTAGTGGAAGTTATCCCTGTACATGGCAGGGGGATTTGGAACTAGATGATCTTTAAAATTCCTTCCAACCTGAACCATTCTATGATTCCATGTACTCCATCTAAATTTAATAATCTTTCTTCTGAGAAATATTCTTAATCCCATTTTTTGTTTTTTTTTGTTTTGTTTTCTTTTTTGCATCTACTATATTTTAGGAAAATAATTATATTTGTGAAAGAGACTTTTACTTATTACTTGTGCACTGACCTTGAATATTTAATACTGTACTTGCAGCCATAATAACTTTCATCTCCACTTAAATATTTGTTATGTTTTGTTTGCATATTTTCTGTTTCTCTACAGGTAAGTCTTGGTTTAACTTAGTAAAAAAATAAATCTCATTGTATCGAGCTTGAATATATCAAACATTTTATTATAGATCAGGAATCTCCACATCCTTTCTTAATTATACTTCTATAGGTGCCTTGGCCTCAAGACTCTTCAATATATCACATTACTGATTTTGCATGGCAAGGTTTTTGTAGCAGTGAGGCTACAGGGGTGGCTTCTGTGAGAAGCTACCAGAAGCTTCTCCCATGCCCAACAGAGCCAAAGCCAGAGGGCTCCAAGACAGACCTGCCACTGGCCAAGGCCAAGCCCATCAGAAATGGTGGCAGCACCTCCAGGATAACATATGAAAGAGAGCAGGAAAAACCTGCATAATAAATTGCAGATGAGAAAAGACTGAGAGTATGTGAGAGTGACAGCCTTGCAGACACCAAGGTCAGTGCAGACAAGAGGGGCAGGCGGTGCTCCAGATGCCAGACCTGACATTCCCCTGCAGCCCGTGGTGCAGACCATGGTGGGGCAGCTGTGCCCCTGCAGCCTTTGGAGGTCCATGGTGGAGCAGAGATCCACCTGCAGCCCCTGGAAGACCCCACACCGGAGCAGGTGGGTGCTCAAAAGAGACTGACCCTATGGGAAGCCTGTGCTGGATCAGGCTCCTGGCAGGACCTGTGGAAAAAGGAGCCCATGCTAGAGCAGGTTTGCTTGCAAGGAATTGTGACTCCATGGGAGACCCACTCCGGAGCAATTCATGGAGAACTGTGGCCCCTGGGAAGAACTCACTTAGGAGAAATTTGTGGAAGACTGTCTTCCATGGGAGGGAGGAACCCCACACTGGAGCAGGGGAAGAGTGTGAAGAGATCCCCCTGAGGGGAAAGCAGTGTCAGAGACAGCATGTGATGAACTGACCACAGCCCTTATTCCCTGTCTCCCTGTACTGCTGGTGTAGAGAGAAGGAAGACAATTAATGAATGAAATTGGTCCCAAGAAGAAAGGAGGGGTGGGAGGAAGGTGTTTTAAGATTTGGTTTTACTTCTTATTACCCTACTCTGGTTTGTTTGTAACAAATTAAAGTAGTTTCCCCAAGTTGAGCCGGTTTTGCCCATGACATTAATTACTGATTGATCTCTCCCTGTCTTTACCATGACCCAGGAGTTTTTTGTCACATTTTTCTGCCCTGTACTGCTGAGGAGGGGAGTGATAGAGTGGATTTGGCGGGCTTCTGGCATCCAGCCAGGATCAACCCATCATAGTCAGTGAATAGTCTCTAAATAATGGGGGGGGGCAAATAACTTGGACAAGAAACATCTATCTCCAAGAATACCACCTAAGGTTGTAACAATAGTGCACTTCACATAAAATACATTTAAATCTACATAAACAGAGACATAAAACAGTTCTATTCCACAGATCAAATTCTCCTGCTCTATGCGTTAGCACAGCTCCCATGGGCACCTTTATAACATAATTTACATCTGAACACAGTTAGTCTAACTTAATTGCAGCTTTGTGTGTAATTAATTATATTAGCAATCTGTCTCCTTAATGTTCACTTGGATTTACAAGTTTTTATGATATTAGATGAAGAAATAAGAATATAAAAAGCTATGGATTCTTACCTTGGATTTTAAAACCTCTAGCAGTTTTGGACTTATGAGGAGAAAACACAAGAAGGGAAGACTGCAGCTAAATATAATTAAGAAACATATTTTTATGTCCCCCCAGAAAAATTTCTTTCACCAATGTGGTGTCTTTTTATTATTTGTATTGTCATTCTTCGTAATTAGTGTGATCTTTAACAAAAAGCAGGGGCACATGTGTTTATGAGAGGAGAAGCTTTGAGGAAAATGTTAGGATAAATATGGTAAAATTATCACTTTGGTTTATGTTTTTCTGTTTGCGTGTTTTGTTTCTACAATGCAGACAACCTTATACATATATATTATGGTTTCATGTATATCTTAGTCTTCTACCTTAGCTGCTGTATCTGCAAGGTGTGTATCCTCTTCCTTATTCTAAATTTACACTTTTAGCATTCTAATAGAGAGGCCTTATCTCTCACTGATAGGAATTGGTTTCTGAAAGACCTGCACTGAAAGAGTCTGATGCTCTTCAGTTGTCATCTGTGTTGGTTTTAGTCTCAAAAATCTAAATTATGTTTTAAAGGTATAGTTTCATGTACCTTCAGTAAAGAAAATTTATGTGAACTGTGAGGGCGCTCCCATCAATGGGTTAGAGCACATCGCCTGTGGGCAGGGACCACTGTTAGAAATTACTTCCTAGGTACATAAAATTACCATCTGAAATTATAGGAATGTACTACTAAGCTGCACACCCCTGCTTCCCTTTAAGGTCTGCACTGAGAAAAAGACAAATAATCACAACCTAAACAGAAACCTAAAATAAAGCAGAGTGTAAAGGGAGCCATAGGCTGAGATGCTGTTAGATGAAGGTGTTTGACCTTCAGTGAGATGAATTCCTACATAAGCTATCCTCAACTTTACAGCAATTTTATCTTTAAACAGATTTTGAGCATGGCCTTATCATCCAATTAATTAAAAAATTGTTTATGTAGTGCAAAATATCTCAGCCTAGAGCACCTGGTCTGTCACAAAGGAGAAGGTCTATCTATTCAGAAAGAATTTTTTCACAGAAAGGGTTTTCAAGCACTGGAATGAGCTGTTCAGGGAAGTGGTGAAGTCACCATCCCTGGAGCTGATCTAGAAACAACTGGATGTGGCACTGGTCTAGTTGATAAGGTGGTGATTGGTCAAAGGCTGGACTTGATGATCTTAAAGGTCTTTTCCAACCCTAATGATTCTGGGATTCTATGAGTGTTTCCCCACAAAGCACAAGAAGACTATACACCAGAAACCAGCAGGACACAACCACTCACACATCACTACTTTCACCTGCTTTCTATATTTGCCTCTCTTGGATTATCGCTACCATCTCTTTCTAATACCTCTAAAGGCTTCTGCTGCAGCTGCTCACTTCACATGGAGGGATTCTGGCTCAGACATATCCGTGCTTTCTCCTTTCTCAGGATGAACCTCAAGGGCTAAGTTCAGAGAGGGATCCACAGCATCACTGCATTGCCTCTGCTGTCAGAGTCCTTACAAGCTTCCTTCAGGAAGTGTTGTTGTCACAGGAGAAGGATCTTTGCATAATGTGAGCATTACCCAGAAAAAGTGCAACAAGACAGCTAAGCCAAGAGAGGATTTCTCAGGTGCTGACTCAACAATGTCCAGCTGTTCCAATGTGTTTTGTCAGTAAATAAGATATGGTGAGTTGCACCGATGGCCTAAGGTCATTCAGGAGTAGTGTGATAACTAGATTACAGATCACATGAGTCAGCCTTCAGTCATTTGTTTAATAAACCATGATGCGTTTCTGAAGCAATGAAATTAAAAACTCTGCCATAACATGTGCCTTAAAGAAAAACCCAAAAAGCAAAGCAAACCCCCAAAACACAATTCTCACCAAATTATCTTTTCTTTTCTTTTTTTTTCTTTTTATTTAATTTTGTTTGTTCTTTGTGAATCCCTCCCAACTCAGCATATTCTGTGATTACCAGGATAAGCATTCACAACTTAGCATTATGCCCTCAGAAATCTGCTAAATATCTTCAGCAATCTCAACACAAAGAGAAAGTAAAAGAAAATCCACTACTCTACAGTGAAGAATTTACAAACTAAGTGAAAAATAAAATATGTATTTTGAATTAGAATATTTACTGTTACACCTTGTCACTTTTAATTGAATTTTAAAGATAAATATCCATTTTAGAATATCACATCTGTCCCCATGTATATAATGCAAGGATACATAGCACTAAAACTTAATTCTGTAAGTATCTAGCAGTAAAATGCTGAAAAATCTGCTCAAGTGCAATGAAATAATAATAATAAAAAAGGCCTAGTATCTAAGATATCCCATTGTTCTTATTAGTAAAACTTGTGACTTTGATACCTGCAGCAGTTTGTCATGTGACTGTGTAAATATCTGTATTCATATGTATCATTCAATACACATTTAAAATATTCTGATGTCTTCTAGACCAAAATTTGAGGATAAATTTGGTTTTAACATTTGCTGACATAATGAGAAGGGAAGAGCCTTGTTAGAGTTTTGTTTTAAATAATACTATTATTTTCTCAGTGCACCAGATTACATTGGGATATCATTTACGCTATATATATACTATATGTCATACTATATAGTATATATGTGGTGTGCTTATGGTTAAAACCCTTATTCTCACCAAAGTCAAGTGATCATTCATTAGTACTCTAACTGTAACATTTAAAAAAAAATGGATTTGTAGGCATAAAATTTCTAATTTATCATGACTTTCACTTCAGTTATTTAGTGAAGTAGTGGTGGAAATGAAAAGTGTACATGCTGTGCAAAACTGATGAATCTATCTGCATGCTGCCATTCTCTAGCCAATGGAAGGTGGATAAGGCAAAATGGAAAGGAATTGCCTCACTTCATCTAGAAGAAGAACCCTTGAAGAGAAGTCTTTGGTAATTGCAGAAGATTTAATACTAAAATGATAAAAATAAATCTGTTGAGCACATTACAGCTCTCTTTAAACATAGAGAAGATTAAATTAATAATATTTTTTTGCAGTTAATTTTAAATGGCTTACATTCTTCTTTTACTGCCCAAAAGCCTGTAGGACAGAATCCAGCAAAAGCATGAATTACTATCTGTCAGATTTTCTCCTGAAAAATTATCTGAAATTTCTAACTTGATAGAAATCATCTCACATATATCAAACAGGAGTAAACCAGTATCTGTGGACAGAAGAGGAAGAGAAATTTAAGGCTGAAAGCTATGTCTTTTGGGCATGAAGGCTTAGATTATTCTGTTCCTGTATAGACTAACATTACAGAGATGATCCAATGGTCAAAAAGGTAACACCGACTGATTTAGTCTACCTAGATTTCTATAAGGCCTTCAGTGTTGTCTCACATGACATCTTTATCTCCAAATTGGAGAGACATGGATTTGAAGGGTGGAATAACTGGTGGATAAGAAATTGGCTGGATGGACACAGCCAGAGAGTTGTGGAAAATGGCTCTCTGTCCAGGTGGAGGGTGGTGGTGAGTGATGTCCCTCAGGGATTTGTCCTGGGACCGTGGGGCTTCAATATCTTTATCAGTGACATAGACAGAGGGATCAACTGCACCCTCAGCAAGTTTGCAGATGACACAAAGCTGAATAGTGCAATTGACACAGCAGAAGGACGGGATGCCATCCAGGGGAACTTGGACAAACTTGACAAGTGGCCCGTAAGAAACTCATGAAATTCAGAAGTTCAAGTGCAAGGTGCTGCACCTGGGTCAGGGCAATCCCAGTCATGAGTACTAACTGAGAAATCAACTCACTGAGAGCAGTCCTGCAGGGATGGACTTGGGGATTCTCATGAAGGAAAAGCTGGACATGAGTCAACAGTGTTTGCTTGCAGCCCAGAAAACAAAGTGCATCCTGGGATGTATCAAAAGAGGTGTGACCAGCTGGTCAAGGGAGGTAATTCTTCCCCTCTACTCTGCCCTGGTGAGACCCCAATTGATGCACTGCATCAAGCTCTGGAGTCCCCAGCATGGAAAATATGTGCACCTGTTGGAGCCTAAGGAGGCCATCAGGGTGATCAGAGGGCTGGAGCACCTCTGCCATGAAGACAGGGTGAGAATGCTGTGGTGGTTCAGCCTAGAGAAGGCTCTGAGGAAAATTCATTGGAGCGTTTGATCTACTTTGACCTACTAAAAGGGGCTTTTAAAGAGGGAGAGTGACTTTTTACACAAGGGAATAGTATAGGGGGTAGACACAGGGGAACAGTTTTAAACTGAAAGAGGAGAGATTTAGGTTGGATGTTAGGAAGACATTCTTTACTCAGAGCATGGTGGGACACTGGAACAGGTTGCCCAGAGAAGTTGTGGATGTCCCAGTCCTATAAGTGTTCAAGGCCAGGTTTGATGGAGCTTTCCAGGGGGGCTTGGATTAGATAATCTTTAAGGTCCTTTCCAACTCAAACCATTCTATGATTATATTATTCTGATTTTATGATATAGGAGGGAGCACAGCAGCAATATTTCCTAGTGTCTCCAGGTGAGAGTGTTTGTGTCACAGCCTTTTACTGTAGCACACACTGATCCTTGGCTCCTTTGCTGCTGTCACAGAGCTGTAGTCTCTCCACTGCCTCATGGGACTTTTTACCAAATGAAGTCAAAATTCACATTTATCCTTTATTTTAAGCCTCCTTGTACTTTTTTTCTTTCTCCTCACTTGCCCTATTTTGTGACAACATGATGCCTACAATACCTTGGATTGGTGTTCTAATCTTTTTTTTTTTTTCTTCAAACCTTAGTGGAAAAATATGATCCTCAGGAGAACCTCTCTGTCAGTCAACCATGCATTAACATCTTCTTTTCAGATCCCTCATCTTTCCAGAATAGTGTTTTCACCATCCCCATTTTAAGAGTAGTGTGAGCTAAGAGCAATACAGTCGAAGGAACATAAACCTTTCTTTTCTAGATTTTGTGTAGAAAGACAGATCTTCAGCTATCATATTATCACTTTAGTGTCATGCACATTTCATTATAGACCTATTTCATGGTTATAGGTGTCTATGTTTTCAGATACATATGGATATACCTCTTTATTATATATGTTCTTAAATAGAGTTTACATACATATGCAAACTTAAAATTACAGTGAAGGACAAAAATTGTGTGCTCTTTAATTAGAAAATTGGTTGTTAATATATAATTGCCTTCTGCCATACAATTGTCAGATAAATTGTTTCTTTCTTCTGTAGTTTTGTTTGGGTTTTTATTAAAGGGAAAAGAAACCTTTTCTTTCCCACCTCCAAGCTGTGCAAGCATAAAGAATATTTATGCTTCAGTTACACTCCTAAGGGATAAATAGCAGTTAGGTAGGCAACTCTAACTGAATTTCAATGCAAGGTAAGACATCTGTGCTTTTGCAAACTTTTCCCCACACAGAAACTCAGGTTTTTAGCTACAGCACATGTTTTCCCTTAGTAGCATTAGGGAGCACCCTTATAATTAGAAACTTGCAATGAAATCTTAATGAGAAACATGAGACAATATATCATAATCTAATATAATGATACCTATTAGAATGTTAGGCTCAGCTCATCAGTAGTATACTTATGAATACTTATCTTCATTTTTAGGGATTTTTTTGTAATTTAATGGATGGGTATAATCACTGAGAAGACTGGAAGGAATACCTGATTGCAGACTGACCCTGGAGCGAATTGTGATATAATTCATGTTTGAGGCAGGACAGGACTAGTTTACAGAGGGAGAGTAAGACTTTTTCATTTCAGTAGTTACAGCTGTATAGTGAGACAGTACAGCAATTCTTGCAATCCTTGTTATTTTATCATAACAACAGCAGTACAAATAGGCAGAGGATGTCCTTTACTGGCAGGAATGTGGACAGAATGACCAATCAGTATTCTCCACCTTCACATTTTTGTGTCTGATAACAATAATGGACACCTGGTAGCTGAGATTTTTAGCACTGATTTTGAAATATATTGCATATATATTAATCAAAGGGGTGTTCTTTTTGAATTATACATCAGAGACAATAGAATGATAAATAATACAAGAACAAGGTTGTTCTGAAGGAAGTTTCAGAAACGGATTCCATAAGCACAACAGGATATGCTTTCACATCTGTCTGAAATATATTTTCATTAAATTCCTGGAGATGAATATTTTTAGAGCACTCACATATTTTTATGATTAATATCAAGAGTCATTTGTCAGAATTTACAAGGTCTGTCAATTGAAGATAACTGCATGAGGTTTTTATGCATTAATAATCCTCTGTACTGCAAAATATTCAGACAATGTGATTTTAGTAGCTTGCAGTGAATGAAAGAATAGCAGTATAGCAGCCAACAGCCAAAAATGTAAAAACATTCATTTTCAACATTATTTTTTTCTTGTAATATATCCTTTTCTCCTGATGCCTATTTATATTTCTATTTCCTTTTTTCTGCTGCTGTTCCTTATCTTTTTTCCCTGTCATCCCTTTCTTATTTTCCCTTTCTTAATTATTCTTCCTCTTTCTTCTTGACACTCTCATTACATTTATTTTTATAAAATCTCTGTGGAAGGGAGAGAACACTATTAGCAGTCCTGAGATTTTCGTACTTATGAATTTCCAATAATGAATGTCTTTTTTATCATGATTTTACATTATAGAAAATAAGCTGGAGCATGAAAGCATGGCTTAGGCCAAACGCTAATTTCCATTTAAGGCTGCTGCTTCAGTCTTAGTTGCATTAGGGAAATGAAAACAATTTTCTCCTGCCTGCAGCCAGCACTGCTTCAGGTCCTTCTCTACTCCTGTGTTCAGTAACCCTCCTTCCTGCTCTTTCTCTGGGTCACTTAGGTCAGGCAATTTGAAAATACAGGTACAGTGTGAGAGTGTAGCATAATTATTTATTGGCTGATACAGGCACAGTAGATAACTTGGATGAAGAAGCTACAAGGCTAAGGATTAAGAGACTCCTTGAGAGTTTGTTGACCAGTCAGCCAACAACCATCAGTCAATCATCAGCCTCTATGGCTACTTGCAGAGCCTTGATGTTGCTGAATCACCCTCTTCTGACTCTGCTTTTCAGATGTCACCCCAAGAGTTGTATGCCAGTATTTTCCCTTTTGAAAGTGTGAGCTACTCCCAATGCTTCAGCAGTGACACTTCTGGATTTTTACTTTCCTCATTTCATATCACTTCACCTCACTTTCTCATGCTTTGAAACCAGGTTTCCAGTAACACTGAGCCACAATCAGAGGGCTGTAATGCTCCAAACGCAGCCTGGGGACAGAGACATCTGAGTCCTTAGGAAGAAGATGACTTGGTCCCTTCCTCAGCCTGCAAGACCTGCTGGCATCTCCAATCCTCAGGCAGTGCCTGGAAGCAAGGGCTTCTTTCTCACATTCAGCCACCGTTTCTCTGCTATAAACAGCTGTCATCCTTCTGAAATCACGGCAGCCACAGTTAATTCTTGTTCAATTTGAGCCCCTTAAGCAGGATCATTTCAGCTATTCTTAGATTATATATCTTATTTCTGTATTTCATTCTCTTGAGCCTCGAAATTTCTACTGAAGTTATCTCCTACTCTGCAGTATTTCAGCATTTTTCTCTGTCTCCTGATTACAAGTATTATTTTTTATATTTTATTTGGAAAGACCTAATATAGGAAAAATTCTTCTGGTTTTGGGAATTGTGAGATTTAGGAATTTTGCTTATCCTCCTTTCTTGGCTTCATAATCTAAAGTCCCTATGTTAATGGTTCATAAACAAGAAAAAACGGTTGTATGGGTCTTACCATTGCACATACTTTTAATAGCAAATCCTCTCTGTCATGTAACTTATTCCAACAAAGTATCTAAGTATACAGAGATTGTAGAATGGAAAAGACTGAAAATAAGTAGGCCTGTGTTCATATGTTTGGGGAAAAAAAAAAAAAAGTAAAAATCATTTTGGGAATTAAAATGTTGTCGTTTGCTTATTTAAAGAAAATTGGGGTTCAGGCTATCAAAAACAAGAGTAAAAAATGTTTTTCCCTATTTCCATTGCTAAAAGCCATTTCTTAAAAAAAAAAAAAATAATTAAAAAGTGACTAAAACAGAGAAAGGGCAGAGCAAGTGCTGTGCTATCAGACTGATTTTTAGCGACAATGACTCTGCCAGTAAGTACTGACATAGGACATAATTATTGTGAGTTATGCTGTGCTTAAACACTAGTGCAGTGTCCAGGGGCATTTTGTACCTGACCACGGGTAAAATAATATATGCCCTCGATTCAATCCAGCCAGATCAGAAACTATGAGACCAGATGAATCTATTTCCAGTTAAAAATGCTTTAAAAAAATCAAGTTAATGCACTCAGCTTTTCAGCAGGCTCATTTATGCTCTGTGTATTTCTGTATAAATGCTTTTCTTTACTTCCAGGTGCCATAAAAACTTAAGAATCTGAGTAGCACCATTTGTTCAATATAGTCCATGGCATGCAGTTGCACAGCAGTGAAAAGTATGGTTTCAGCCATGAGCAGAAGTCCCAAAGGTGCCTCTGGATATCTCACTCAATTATTGATAATTATGCAGCCATGGCTGCATGGAGTTCAGCAGTTAAGATGAATTTACTTCCCCCTCTGCTCTCAGCTCAGTTTTATTATTTTTTTTTTCTGTAGTTTCATCGATGCTTTGCTGCTCCAAGGGAAACTTGTACCATATGTTTCCTTTATTTATACTGGTCTGTAGGACTTAGTTTAAAGAGAAACCTAATTGTCTTGAGTCATAACACCCACCAACAGTGAGTGCTAAATCTATTGACAAGAATTTCAGTCTAATTATTTATATTTAATGATAATTATATCATTAAATGAATCATGGAAATCCTAAGAAATAAAATCTTTAGCATAACAGTAAGAATTCTAGGGAAAAAAAAATAATATATTGATTGATCTCTATTGCCTTAGGTCTTTTAAACTCTCTTTTGTTGTGAATCCACCCTCCATTTCATCAATCCTCAAAAGGACCTCTGTCCCAAACCATAAATAACACCTTTAATTACTTTAGCAACAGGCACAATCACAATAAGCTGCCTGAAGGTGGACAAAAGGGAGGTAAATTTTGGCAAAATGAAATAAAATATAGTCCTACTCTTACAAAGGTGTGGTTAGGATTCTTTTGTGTTAACTCAAAACAGCATGGTTTCTTCAGATTTTTTTTCATAGACTACAAACTTATCCAAAAAGCAACCTTTGAAATAATACTAGGAAAGCATTCTTTTAACAGGTAAGAAAAGATCATGCCATCTTTTAACAGTGTATTTCTAACAGGAAAAATAGGGTGACTTTTAAGTTGTATCAAGCTGTGATATTCCGGTTTCATTAGAGTGTTGGCTTATCTGTAATATATCTGCCTTGACATTGAAGTCAAATTGAGTTAGATATATTAGGGATTTCAGACTAGTTCCCAAATTTGTCAAATGCAGAAAAAATGTAGGAGTTAGGCCGTAAACTGTTCCTTTTCCATGATGATGTGGCAGACCAAAATTCACAAGGGTCATCAAGATAAATAGTCAAGTGAATATTTGTTCAAATATTTAGTCACAACGGTTTCTTTTGCAAACAAAAAAATGCATTCTATAAACATTTGCAGAAATGAAAGAAAGATTCCATTAAGTAGTCTGACAAATTCTGTTGCTCTAGAAAAACTTTGAGATTTTCAATATTCATAGAAACTGTATAAAATATAGTTTTCTATCTGAGGGAAAAAAAATACAGAGAATATTCAACTGGAAGATAGTTATGCAAATAATAAAAAAAATTAAATATTTCTATATTTTTTGCTTGTAGGTCTTCAGGCATGGTGACAGACTGGAACTTCCCACAACTAATCAGTGATTGGGAGACCAGGCGCTAAGCAGTGGATCAGCTGCTTACTGGTTTGGAACAGAATAAATCCCTGTAGATGAAGACGATTTCCTAAAATTCTCAGGTCCTCCAAAGACTGTACATTCTGAAACTCATGAAAGCATCTCAATCAGTAGTTTTCTGCCTGTGGTCTTTGAGATCTAGGGGTATTTCTAAGTCTGTAAAAGATGACTAACAAAATCCTTTCTTATTTTGATGATTGCTCACATTTCCTCCCTACAGGTCCTAACATACTCTGAAAACATTAGGTAGCATCAGATTATGATTGCTATTTCCAATCAGCAATCATGTCCCATCTCTCCTCATTGGGCAGGAACTAATAATGTGCTAGAAAGAAAAAGCAAATAGGACACTTCAGCCACCGCTGCTTAGGATGAAATCACTGATAAATTAAGTTTAAAACAAACAAAAAGAAAAGGGCAAACCTCTCTGGGGATGAAAAAAATTGTACACCCAAATATATCATCTTTGATTGAAGCCTTCTAGGCATAGGAAATCGGACCACATGTCATAAGACTTTTGTTTAGATAATTCCAATTCATTTTGTCTAGTTTTTTTTCATCTATCTCAAGAATACTACAAACTCTAAATAACATTATCATCTGCTAACAGCTGCTTCCTACAGCAGGATGTCTTATTTCTGTTAGTCTGTTAGGAACTTTCTTAGCCATAATTCTTCCCACTGCTATAAGTGATCTGCCTATTCCCAGATAGGGAAATATGGAGAGTTGTTGAAGTTCTTGAAATCTTGAGAAAAAAACTGACTACTTGTTCTCCAGTATAGTGTACCTAAGGAATCTTGTTTTTTAAAGCATTATATACTAATTTGCATGATGTATGTTCTCAGATATTCCTCAGTGAGCCTCTGGAAAAATGCTTTTGAAAAGGACATGAAAATGGTAATTTTTTTTGCAAAGGCATTTAGTGATAGGACAAGGTGGGATGGCTTAAAACTGAAAGATTTGGATTGGACACTAGGAAGACATTGTTCCCTGTGAGAGTGCTGAAGCACAGACCCAGGCTGCCCAGAGTAGCTGTGGTTGTCCCATCCCTAGAAGTGTTCAAGGCCAGAGAGGATGGAGCTGGGAGAAGCCTGGTCTAGTGGAAAGTGTCTCTGCCCACCTCAAGGAGGTCCCTTCCAACCCAAACCATTCTATGACTCTAAATATAATTTCATCTGTATAAATTGGAAATTAGCATTTTATTACAGAAGATTCAAGACATTGAAAACACTTTCAAATTGAGAAGTGGTTTTGATTGAATAAAATTAGGCACTTTTTTCTGGTTTGTATTTTTGATTGAAAGATTTCCGTTTTTCAATTCTAAGGCAGGATTTTTACTAGTTTATGTCTTTGTGACTTGAGTATCAACATCTGTGCTTATCTTTAGAAATGTCATTCATCATTCATGGTGTGCACAAATGCTCATTAGAAAAACTGAAGATACCAGAAGAAAGTTTAAATAAAGAAAGTGGAGTCAAAAAATCTCAATTCAAAATTACAAAAAATCAGATTTTCTTTACCATTTTCCTTTTTCTATAGAGAGTCTATTAGAAGCTCTTGTTAAAGGTTAACAATCACTATTAACTATTCTCAAGATATGAATGAAGTGTTGTGACATTTAAAAAACTTTGAAATTCAGAAAATTGATAAATTAAAATGAATTCTTCCATAACTTACCTGACAAGTGTTAAATACTCTATCGTTGCTTTACTTAAATTCACAAATGTTTAAACTAAGAAAGAGAAATAATGGAAAATACAATGAAGTGTGGCAGATACTGTATTTAACGTGAGTTTGTAGAGGCAAATTAGAATATTAAATCCTTATGTTACGTCCCAGTTCTTGCTGAGCGGGGCTTGTAAACTAAATAACTTCTTTTCATGTTGTGTCCTTTTAAGTCTAAATAAAATTCAGTTCTGTAAGCTTATCTCATGGTTCTTCCCCCATCTTAGTAATTGTAGTATCAGATAAAACTTTTATTAGCAATCTGGAATGAATGTTTGCCTTTTAAGGATGGCAAAGTGATGTCAAAGTACAACAAAGAGGATCTTGTCTTGCTAACTGAGGTGAAGAAAGACTAAGTTGGGCTTTCAGCACATAATACCCACTAGACCAGCTGGCTGACTCTCAGCTCTGAAGTTCCTCCTTTGAAAAATCAGAAGTCTTCACCAGTGCGAGATTTCTCTCAGTCGTGAGTATGCTAGACAGAGTTTTGTCCTTCTTTCATCTTCTATTTAACAAAATATTGGTGCCAATTGAAGAGGGAAAATAAGACATGTAAACAATACTTTAATATATTGCTTTTATGTTTGTCCTAAACCTTCATTTACAGTGAATATGATAGAGATCAGAAGGTAGTTTGTCAGTTTTTTATATGTTACCAAGAGTCAATAAATGCTTTTCCTGAACTGGGCAAAAAAAGCAGCAATAAAGAGGATTTGCAATGAAATTCTGCTGATGTTACTTTGTCTCTGGGAGAGGACATTAGCTAAAATGATATATCACATTGTACTGAACAGCAATAAGCACATTCTCAAGTACTATGTTGACCTAATTTTTCACTGTGTTATTAAAACAGAAGAAATTCAGAACAAAATATTTAAAGCTGCATATCCTTTTTGCTCAGACACCTCTCTGAAGGTATTTTTGTCTACCTATGTGTTTGGCCCTTTTTGTTAACCCTCTTCAGATTGGTGATCAGAAGGTTTCTAATTGCTATAAACTTTAGCAAATAATCAGGTTTTAACTGGGACAATATTACATATTTCTCGTGAAAATACTTACTGACTGCATGGCAAATTCACCTTTGATATGAAAGCAATTTTTAATAATGGGAATTATTAAATTATTTAATGACAGGAAATTAATTTTAAAATAAAATTGAAGAGGACAAAACTATCAATATTTGCAAAACTCTTTCACAGCACAATGGATACTGTGTAGATTCTTTTAAACTGTGATTTTAGCCACTTAAAACAATGTTTGTGAAGAAACAGAACACTACTCATCAGTTGGAACAGTACAGATTCTTAGACCAAAAGTAGTAAAATGTGAGAGAAGGATGTTCACCTATGTTTTTTATATTACACACCTAGCAGTAAAGCTCCATTTTCATCTGATGTAGTAATACATAAGTAACTGGAATCTCTAGACTATATTTTTCATCAACTTCTTAGCATTATAGTGTGAGATTTTGGATCTTCTTCACAGTGTCTGGCTCAGACTTGTACAGGGCAAAATTCAAATTCTAGTATAATTTCATGGCTTTTAGTGACAAGAGTTTTGACATAGTCAACTTTTTCAGAAAATAGGTGAGAAAACAAATCAAAATATGTGTGTATAAAGTGAATTATAGCAAGTGCTTAGAAAATCCTCAGAGTAATTGCAATTTAAATTGCTTTTATTGTGGAAAAGAGTTTACAGAAGACTTTGTACTTTTCTTATACAACTTCAGATAGCAATGCCTAAAGAAATGCTCCTGAGTAGATACAATGAATGCCCGAGAAGGTCAGCTGTTGAAAGGTTAAGAAGCAAATAAGCAATTAGTTTATTCCTGGTTTAATTAGCATATTTATGACTAAATATGAGTATTCAAGTTAAGCATTCAGATGAACTGCATTGCCTAAAAAGAGAATTTATATAGCTAATATACAACCACTATTTCTTCACTTTAATTCACGCATCTCAAAATCCATGTGGCCTTGAGGGTAACATTATCAGCGCATTGTACGTACTTCAATAAACTTACCCTGAGGTCTTCTGTATCTAAGCTATGTTGACTATGTCTGACAGGTCTTCCATTATGGATTCAGCCCTCAAACTCCCAAGTAATTTCTGTTGTCTTTTGCTGCACATCTTTTAACCTCTCTTTTAAATGCGCTTTCACTAATGTTGTTACTTAAGCCATACACAGTGTTTCAGATAAAAACTTGTCATTGTGTTAATCAGTTCCTAAAAGGTATCTTATTCACATTTTGCTTTTAAGAGTTAAATCTCTACTCTGCAAGGGAAAACTGACATTTAGGAGAGCCTTACAAAAGATATACCTCTCATGTATCACATAGAAATTGGATCTTGACATCCTACATGCAGCAACATTCAGATATGTTTAATGCTTTCATTAAAGAAGTCTTTCTGCAATGTTCAGAGGAATAAAACTCCAAGGATAATCCCAACCCTTATTTATTGTTCCTTCATGATATTATGCTTGGTCAATGTGGTGATTCCTCACTATGTATTTTATGAACCTCCACAGGTTGTATTTCAAGCTGAACACTTGGTATTTCATTTTGACTTCATATTAAACCATATACTTATAGAGTTGTCAACATGGTGGCCAAGTTTTTTATGCCTTCAATACTAATCATGGTAACTCAATCCACACTGAAATATTAAGTAGAAATAGTAACATTTAGACATTTAACTTCCTTCTGTTTATGCTCCAGAACTGTTGAAAGACAGTCAGAATATGTTCAACATATTTTAGTCTTTAAGACTTGTCTACTCCTTCAGTTCTTTTCCTATTTTCCATGAGGAAAATTTCCTTCAACTTTAAGATACATTTTAAATTAGAGTGTGCTTAATTTCTTATTTTTCAATTTGTTGTTTGAAATGTTTTTAAATATTACTTGAAATATATATGAATGATAATAGTACTAACATGAAGAGTACTGTACCAGTTTCTCAAATTCCCAGCTTACCCTTGTTATAAGCACTACATTTACACACAGTAAGTGGCAGACTTTCCTAAGGTTCCTTATAAAATAAATGGGCAACATGCAAATATGATAAATATTTTATCTTTACACAGAGAACACTATGAAACAACCTGGATTAAGCGAACAGAATCAGAAAGAAGAATGAAAACAAGGTTTCTGAACAGAATTCACTATTTCCTGAAACTTTTAATTGCTTTAGATTCTTGGTTTTCTTATGTTTTGTGTCCACAAGACATATAAATTTCCTCCAGATCATCCATGGAGTTAGTCTATGTGTGTATATGGTCTGCAGCATATTTGTACATAGTTCATCGCAAGCTTTCAAAATGATTATGCAAATTACTTCAAAATGTCTAGAAATTGCAAGCTGTAAGTCACTCAGCTATGATTCTAATTTGATGAATAACACTCCAAAGTTTCATTGAAACCATCTTTATGTTTCAGGTTAAAAGTGCAAATATACATATTTATATTATAAAAATTGCCGTTCAGCAATATTCTTGCAGTTACATTTTCCATTGGTATTCATTGAAAGTATTATAATCATATATTCATTATAGGAAGTATTCAGAATATTGATATGAATCCCTATATCTTTTAATATTCAGTGACCATAGAATATTAATGAAAGAGACTCCAATAAATCAGAGAATGAACATTAAAAGGAATATCTTTAACTATTTGAAAAAAATATTTCTGAAACTGTTCTGAAGATATTTGTACACGTCAGAGGAGGGCCATGTGACTGCAAACCAGTCTAACATCAGTTTACACACCATACTGATGTAAATATAAGATAGAAAGAAAGCTGGTGTGAGAAGAATATCAATGTGCATCTTCTTTGAGGTTCATCATGCAGATATCCTAAATAAAAGACAATTAAATAAATGAATGGCTGTCTTTAAGTACCATTTTCATTTAGCCTGAAAAGTTTCAACATGAGGGCACTCTGTCTCATCAGGTGTGTTCAGGAGCTGACTGTGGGCAATGGATTTGAGCTAGAAGTATGGAATTGTTTTCCTTCAACAGCTACACAAGGAATTTCTTTGTCAGCTCCTTAAGGTGAAAGGCTAAATCCGATAGAACTGTCTGGAACTCCTGCAACCACAAAAATTACATATGAAAAAAGATATAACACAGAAAGGGCTAAATAAATTTATGGCTCAGTACTTCCAGACCAAATAGAACATTGAAACTCTAGGAATTATTGTAACATGATACAAAATATCAATTCTTCTTCAGCTTTTGCATTCTCACTGTATGTACACAGGCACATCCAAGCAGGCAAAAGAAAACTTGACTTTTTTATTTTAAATTAAATGAGAGCGCACACAAGAATTAATACTAAATTCCTAAATTTTGTTTAACTTTGTTCTGTTTTACCAAGATCTTTAATTCAATAGGTCATGAATCCTGTTATCTCACCTCATCACTTCGTAACTGAGTTAAAAAAAAACCTTTGTTTTTCACAAATAATTTGTCAACTCCTATACCCAGTTTCTAAAAATTTTAATAGGCACCACACATCCAAACTGATTTTTAATACCTTTTATTTCTTTTCCTCTAGATAAATTCCTGAGTGAAGTTTCAGTTAGAGATTTAACCATGAAACTTGAAGAAAACTCTATGCAACTGATTTCAGATTAATTTTTCCACCAAAGAGATAACTATTCTCTGACTGATATTGCTCCCTATATTTCAGAATGATACTTTAAAGTGAATAGAGGTTTTGCTAAAAAGAGACTGATAAAGCAGGATATACTTTGTCATAGGAGGGTTTATGACAATAACTTTCAATGTTTGTTTCCTTCATTACTTAATAGTTTGAGTTGGACAGGATTGCCAAACTGCCAAGTTATTTAAGCTCATGAAGTTTCTCACTGACCTCAGTATTTGCAGAAATGAAATCTGTCTGACTACAAATATGATCCTGAAAAAAGCTAAAGTAGCAAGGATTAAACATTAAGACTTACTACTTTAATATTTTTATTATCAGCTGAAATGCCTTACAGGAGAGGCTGAGAAGGATATGGTGCCAAAACAAGATTTTGAATGAAAACATCTGCAATTCTTAAGTTTGTCTGCATAAATATGTTGAGACTATATGCAGTAATTTTGCATATGGTGCAAATTTAGCTTAAAGCATCATCATCATGGCTGGGCTTCGTGAACAAAGATTTGGGAAGGGCTCTACCCACGCTTGCTACAAGCGCGCTGGTGGCTAAAAAAGGCCAATGCGTGATAGGCAAGTCTGGTCACAAAAGGCACAGTGGAAAGTCTCCACAGGCTGTATTGACAAGGCACGATTCTTTCCGCGTTGTCATTTTATTTTGGGACTGATCCTGCATGGTTTCTCAAAGGAAGCAGCAGCGTTATAGATGGTGTGCCTCCATGCCTCCTGATTGGAGGCCAGAGTGGACCATTGATGGTGGTCAATATGGCCAAGGCTGAGGTGTTGTTTGAGGGAGTCCTTATATCTCCTCTTCGGGGCTCCTCTCTTGCAGCAGACAGTGGCAAGCTCACCATAGAGCACAATCTTAG
>VXBX01000228.1:262203-275114 GCA_013400415.1 Scytalopus superciliaris | reverse complement strand
ACAAGGGGGTGTCCATGGAGAAGTTAAATCAAATAGGAATTTTACATAAAAGCTGGAATCAAGTGCAAATTCAAGCAGGAAGACTACAGAGTCCTTGATTCGTGCTACTCCACATTTCAAAGTTGTGGCAAGGCTATAATGTCAGAACTCAAGAGCTGGCAAACTGCACTTGCAATTAAGTTCAAATAGTTATCTGAAGTGGGGAGCAGGTTTGTTTTTGAAATCCAACACATATCTTACATTTCTTCCATGTGTGAGTGTCAAACCCATTAGTATTAAAGTAGCATATGTAATGGGCTGCTGAGAATTTCACCAGCACAGACAAATTGGGTGGATCGATATGTTACTACATCATCAGTACAAACTGACTTTGAGTTTAGGTAATGGCTGACAAAATGATTCAAGATGAGCATGCAGAGGAAATAATTGCACTTCCCATTAGAGAAGGCTCCCTGCTTATTCACACAACTCCACAGAAGGCTATAACTGCTGCTAGTCTGCTGAGCAGGCAAAAAAAAAAAGAAAAAGGGGGGAAATAGGAGGTTGAAGTATGCGAAACACTATTCTCCCTTTGCAGGCAGAGTTAAAGGAGGTTTTAAAGATACCAAGCACAATGAGTCAGAAATTCAGCATACTGAGTGTGTATGTCTTCACAGATTTTTCAGCCCCAAAGGTCTATGAAATTTATTGAAGATAGCTGCAGTTGTCTGACAAAATTAGTCCAGAAGAGACGTTGCAAAAGGGTCAGGTATTTTGCTCAGTCATGTCATAATGCTCAGTTACAGTAACAATTATATGTATTTACCATGCCAAGTACACAACCAAGTGTGACAGTGGAAATGCTTTTTGGATATTCCATTCTGTGCCTGTTAATGTTCATGTTGTACTATTGATGATTAAGAACTCAGTGGTGCACACAGCCCAGTAATTTCTGCTTGGGAGGAACCTCTGTATTTATGTTGCTTGAAAGAGCACTACCTCCTCCCTAAAGAGCTGCCTGACTGAACCTGTTCCTATCCCTGTCCCAGGTTATTTGGCTACCTGATGCACACTGGAAAACCTGTCCTAGTCTATCAATATATATATATGATCCCATGATGGGTCAGTGGACTGATGCACCACCACCAAGTGGTGCTATCAAGGGTGCTATCAAGTCTTGTTCCAGCTGAAGCTCTCCCTGTAGCATCAGTACTGAAATGCTGTATATATCCAATTCTTTCTCCATTTGTTGAAAAGTTTGGGTCACTTGTCCTCGGCCCTTTGACCCTCATTTCCAGAGCTCAGTCTCTCTTGACATGGTTGGGATTGACCCAGTGGTGTCATTGGTGTCCAGATAGATGAGCCGCAGAAGTTAATAGCCCAAGGGTAAGGCAAACCTTGGTAATTCCTTCATAACAGATTTTGTAGTGTATTTGGTTTATATGGCAAAATTTTGGTAGAGGGCAGGACTGCAGAGTGAATTTTGTGAGAAGAGGCCAGGAGCTGTGCTGTGTCAGAGAGAACCGGTTCCAGCAGGCTGTGAAATGGATGCACTGCTGTCCAAGGACAATCTTATCAGCAATACTGGTGATGCCTCTGTGATAGCAGATTTAACAAGTGAAAAAATGTGAGAGAAACAACTATGTATAGACACTAAGGTCAGAAAAGGAAGGGGAGGAGGTGCTGCAGGCACCAGAGCAGAGATTCCCCTGTGGCCCATGTAGAAGGCCATGGGGAGGCAGCTGTGCCCTTTCAGTCCATGAAGGACCATATCAGAGCACATATCAACACTGCAGCCCCTGGAGGACCTCAGTCTGCAGCAGGTTCATTCTGAAAGACTAAGCCTGTGGGAAGGACTTATGCTGGAGCAGAAAAAATATATGAAGAGACAGGAGCAACAGAGAGGATATGTTACAGACTGACTGCAACCCCCATTCCCTATTCCCTTGTAGGAGAGGGAGGAGGAGATAGAGTGGTCAGGAGTGCAGCTGAGCCCAGGAAGAAGGTGGGAAAGTGAGAAGGAAGGTGCTTGAAGTTTTGATTTTATTTCTCACTTTCCTACTTTCTTATTAATTGGCAAAAAAATTACATTGGTCTTCCCCAGATCAACTCTGTTTTGCCCATGACAGTAATTTCTGAGCAATCTCCCTGTCCTTGTCTTGACCCACAATATCTTTCATCTTATTTTCCCCTGTCTTCCTGAGGCAGTTAGCCAAGATTAACCCACCACAGAGCACCCAGCAAGAAACAAGCCTCTTGAGAACTGCAAGATAGACCCCATCCAGTGGGTATTTCCATTCTTACAGGTAACAATTCCCAACAGCTATCTCCAGCTTTTCCTCCTCACACAGACATATGGCTCTGGCCCCAGGACACTATACCTGCTCTTGAGCTACAGATCTGCAGCTGGCAGGCAAGACTTGACAGAAGTCACAAGTTTCCAGCCTTTCTTTTTATGGGCATGTCTATCCACTGACCATCTGAAGTATTTTCTTGATCTTTCCTTAAGCTAGGGGTCTCAGGCTCTTGGAGCTGCACAGTTCCTCCAAAGACACTGGCATTTTGCTCAGCTGTCCTGATGATGCATACTCTGATTCTTCTTGCAGCTTCTTCACCTAATGGCACTGTTCTCTTGTCCTGTACCACTACCTCATCTCGTTTCATACACTGCCCCACTCCCTAGCACAGAAAAAAAAAAAAAAACCCTGACCAAACCTCTGCTGTCTAAACAGGAATTAAACACATTTTGTCTAGATGAGATATTCACAACTTGCATTCTTTAATTTTACAAGCACTGTTTACTATAATATTCAATTGTTTCAGTAATGCAGTGCATGTCAATAACACACATGTAACTGTGTGTCCATGCATGAACACAGAGATGTTGCTATCCCAATGTGACATCAGCAAATGATACACTGAATTTTATATAAATAACAAATGGTAGTGAAATATTATTCATAATGCCCATGGGGTAATACAGTTTGACTGCAAAAAGACACTATCATATGTAAAGCCACTAAAAATACGTGTTGCAAAAGTCAGTTCCTTTCTTTTTAGCATAAACAAATAGAAATAAAGAACATTCTAAACTACTCTTCCAAAACAGTTTTTATATAAATATACAAGAGTTGTTGATATATGAAGTGGTAAATTGGTAATGTTGCATATTTCATGGTATGTTGCAATTATGTTTTAATATAGTGTTTTCTCATATTAACATAAGAATTTAGATTTCTTTGATCTTTTTTAGACAATGTGATTTTTGCTATTTTTTATGAAAATTGAATAAATATTAAATTAATGTGAACCTTTGAAAATTAAAATTAACAGCTTTTATATCTTTTAATCATAAAGGGATGGAGGCTTCTACTGGTTCAGATTAAATGAAGGCATTTTTTACTTGTGACTTTTCAGAATTATACAAGATAATAGTATTGTGTTACTAAGAGAGAAAGAAAGGTTGGAAATATAACTTACTCCTCTATACTCTGTGAACAAGATAGTTCACATTCATTACTACTGGGGATGACAAATCTTACCATTGCCAGAGTAAATTGGTCAATTTACAACTAACTTCTTCCACTTAACTATGACATTCTGGTCTTGCTATGGTCTGTTTGCTTTAAATGCTTGTCTCTCAGTTTTAAGAGCTCTAATATATAGGAGGATCATTTTTACAGTCACTAAAAGCAATCTTAATCACTCAGCTCTATATACATATTTAAATATATATTACTCAAGTCTAACTCTTGTATTAATACAATTTCATGGATTTTTTTTCATATAACACAGTCATACACACTTTTTTGTTATATTATAGAAGACTGAGTAGATGTAAACACTTAGATATATTTCTGGGATCCTACATTGTGCAGGAGACAGAAATCATGCATTTTATTTGCTCTATTTGTATGTTATGTTCTGTTAAGGTAGTGGATCAATGTGAAACCTCTGTGCACTATGAAATCACACATATAATCTGCTGGAACTATGTCACTAAATATGCCAACTGCCAGCTAAGCATGTCAGCTAAGCACGAATATGCTAAAGTATAGGATAGGTTTTTTTTCCAAAAATATGGTGTATGGATGATCTGGAATGTTGCTTTTTCATAGTATGCTAGAAATCATATTTTTCACATGGGTGACAATGTGTTTTCCTCAAGGACCTACTTTCCATGCTCAGGGGAGACAAGACTTCACAGAAAGTAAGATCTAGGAGACAGAAGAGAAAGAAAAATGCAGTGGGAGCCTGAAGGATCAGGATATTTAGCTGAGAAAAGGAGTGAGCATCTGGGCTGGCATTAGTTGTTGAAGATTATGTTGAGTTTGTTACAATCTACAATCATGGGTTAGTTCAGACCAAGGGTGGAGCAAGGACTGTATTCAAAGACTGATGAGCAAGCAGAGTTATGTGTGACTTTTATTTTTTTAATCACTTCCCCTGTGTCTGGCCTAGTCACTTTTTAGTATCAAATCTGATAGAACCTCTCCCTTTTATTGTGTAGGATGTTAAGCTGGGTTTTTTTGGGAGGAGGAGGTCAGGAGGTAACTTAATTAGTCATCTTCATTCTTATTTGGAGAATTTTGAATAGGAGACAGGCTAGGCATATCCATCTCTAAACTCTGGCTACCTCCAGAGTCTCTGCAAAGGCCTTAGGGCACACAGGCTGAAAGCATGCTTCAAGATGGAGACAAAACTACTCTTTTCCTCAGAGGACCAAGGAAAATTTGCAAGCTGCATAAACGTAGACCATAATTACAATAACTAATCATGAATAATTAATATTATTAATAGTAATTATTATTAACAATTAGTTATTAGACATTCTACCTGAAATCCAGTGCAGTTTCAGAGCCAATAAGAGTGTCACAGACATGGTATTTGTTCTCAGACAACTGCAAGAGAAGTGTAGAGAACAGAACAGAGGTCTCTATGTGTCTTTTGTTGACCTCACCAAAGCTTTTGACAGTGCGAGCAGAAAAGGCCTATGGCAGATTTTGGGACTATTAGGATGTCCTCCCAAGTTCCTCAAAATGATCATCCTGCTGCATGAGGATCAGCATGGCCAAGTCAGATATGGCGCTGGGCAGGACACGTCTCCAGGATGGAGGATCACCGCCTCCCTAAGATTGTGCTCTATGGTGAGCTTTCCACCGGCTGCCGGAAGAGAGGAGCCCCAAAGAGGAGATACAAGGACTCCCTCAAACAACACCTCAGCCTTGGCCATATTGACCACCATCAATGGTCCACTCTGACCTCCAATTGGGAGGCATGGAGACACACCATCCATAACGCTGCTGCTTCCTTTGAGAACACACGCAGAATCAGCCTTGAGGAGAAAAGACAACGCAGAAAGAACCGTGCCTCGCCAATACTGCCTACGGAGACTTTCCACTGTGCCTTTTGTGACCAGGCTTGCCTATCTCACATTGGCCTTTTTAGCCATCAGTGCACTTGCAGTAAATGTGGGTAGAGCCCTTCCCAAATCTGTTCGCGAAGCTTAGCCATGATGATGATGGGTTATTAGACAATAATTATGATCCAAAACTGACACCAGTCTCCAAAGCAGAGATAATACACTAATGCTATGTAGTCTTTTTTTCTTATACAGAAGTTTTGACTGTTTGTTTTAAACTGAAACAAATTCAATTTTTGTTGTTTCCAGTGCAAAATAAGATGGATTACTCTCTGTCAAGTAAGAATCCCCAAAGCATCCCTGTCAAGTAAGAATCCCCAAAGCATCCCTGTCTTTCCCATTTAACCATCTACCTGGCAATGATACCTAGACCTAAGAACCACACATGTCAATACTCAAAGAAGTACAACGGGAATTTGCGCAACAAACCTGCTCCTGTTATTTGTTGTAGCAGTGAAAGAGCCCTGACAGTGTTTATGAGAGAGGACATTTCATAGATTCTGATTTCCAAAGGGGATGTAATCAGTTCCCTTTCAGATTCAATACAGCCAGCTTTTGTCATGGCTTTGTAATAGCAGTTACTATATTTAAGATATCATTCTGTCTCAAAGCTTTAAGTATATATTGTTCAGTGTTTAACTTGCTAGACAATTTCTGTCCTCATTGATTTCCCTCTGTATGGCATAAATGACATGGCACCATAAAAGATACATGATCAGAAAACAGTAAGAGCCTTAAAATACTTATTGAAATCATTATCAAGAGAAGTTACACTGCAATCAATGCAATTAAACTTACTTTAAATTTTATGTGTGATGGAAAAAAAGAAAATTTGTGTACTTAGCACCTTTAATTCAGAAATGCAAAGTAGTGTGCTAGTCATTTTAAAAATGTATTTGCTTTACTGAATGAGATCTATCTTCTGAGGTATTTATCATATCACTAACTGTAACCAGTAGTAGCCAAATATTTTACAAAAAAATAATCATGCAGCAAGTAGATGCAATGTAATTTATCAAACATTAATTTCCCATTTGAATCCTGCACACTTAAGTGTTTAAATTGTGGAGAATAAATTTTTGTCCACTGTGCAAAGCATTTTAATGTATTAAATGTTCTGACCTGACCATATCCATCTTTGCTTTCCAATAGCATCCTCTGTCAAATCTCTACCTAAACTAGAATGAATGTTTCTCATGGAGTCTGTGAAAGTTTGAGCTGGCTCTCTGCCAAAAGCCAAACCTCACAGGAAAGATTCCCCCTCCCTCTCCCAAAATGGCAAAGAGCAGCAGCAAGAGAAAAATTGTAGAGATATATATATTTACATATATTATATATATTATATTTATATACTATGTAAAATGAGACAGGGACCCCCAAACAACCCCAATAAGGGTCAAGGGGAAGGGAAAGGGGAAAGGGAGACAAAAAGGGAAAAGACAAACAAATATATACAATCTGAACTCAGGAATGAACTCAATAAGTAAAAAACACAATAGTAAACCCACTACTTTCCTTAGGAAAAGCAGATTCTTAACCTTCGCCGCCGGCTTAGAGAAACAGCCCTCGGACAGGCCTCACTCACATAGATAAGCCAGGACTAAACACTGAGAGTCTGTCACTGTGGTCGCCCGAGAAGGAAAAGAGAGGGAGAACACCTCCTCCTTCGCCTTATATACACCTGATTACATAAAGAGATGGGATGGAACACTTCCTATGTTTTGACCCCAGTTACTAAGGAAGGCCTACAAAAACAACCCATCACAGAGTCGTATGGTGACTGCCTGCACTATGTGACTGTCCCAAAATTATGGAGCTACACAGTAGAAAAAATCAGGTAGTGTTTGTCTCCTCAGTTTTGTCCAACTTTTACTTATCCTCATAACTAAGAGTACAGCAACAAAGAATATAAGATATTGAGAATGTAAGGTGACAGATGGGATATAAAACTATTAATAAAATATAATATATTAATAAAATAAACCCTGGAACCAGTTCTAGTTGGGCACCAAGGACTGCAGAGGAGGAAAGATATTACTGGCCCAGAGAACATCAGTGATGAGCTGATTTTCAGCCTTCATGATTCTGTGCTAAGGCATAAGGGGGAAAAACTATACAAAGTTTACAGCCTCCTAAAACCTAGCATAACTGCTCTGGAGTGTACAAACAGTCCCAAATGTACTTCCAAATGGCATTCAATGTCAATACCGTGTGCTGAGGTGCATCAATACAGAACTACATGGTACATAGATAGGCAAAAAATATTCTTTTTAAAGGCAATAGGTGAAATTGTTTCCATTACTCCAGTGGCATGTTGGACTTTATACCTGGAATTACAGGCAAAAATACAGAAAATGCTAGAGGGTGGAAATAAAAAAATGATAATATGACTTATGACAGTGAAGTTCAACCTTGAGTAAAATTGTTATAATTTTCATGATGATGTTACTCTACATGGAAAGGATTTTTTAAGGAATGATGCATCAAAAATTGAGGTGAGGAAGAGAGAAATTATTCCAGTAGAAGTAAATATTAGTATTTCATGGGATGAAAGTGTAATCTTGGAATAAAAGGGACCTCAGTTCATAATGTTGTTGCCATCCCTTCCTTGGTAATCAATAATAAAAAGAGCTGTATTTTTTATGTAAAGGCAGATCAGTAATCATTATATCAGAAGAAAGAAAATTTGTTTTCAAAACAAATGGCTATCGAACTAACCTAAAATTATTTCAAGTCTCTTTTTAGTCTTGGAAATAAATAGTTTGTTATTTAGGTATCAAAAATCTTAAGATAATTTTATGCATAAACAATATTGAATCCATTCAATTATTAACAAAAAATACCCAGAGTTTTAGCAGTTTTAGACAATTAAGATAGGAAATCTGTGTATGTCTTTAAGGTTTTAAGTGGGTTATTTCAGAATTACTTCAAAGAACTGATCAGTATTTCATAGGATCTCACCACTGTATGTAGTTGTTTAAGGCACTTTGATCAAATTGAATTATGGGTCTTTTATCTCACTGTGGCAGTCAACATGTCCAATAGATAATTGTTGACAACAGTGATTCTAAGAGTCTAATTACATCCTCCACAAAAAAAAGACAGTTTTTTGAATAACAACTGAAACAGTAATGCACTGGCACTATACAAACAGTCAGGTTTATGGACATTAAATGTAAGGAAAGAAGTGAGTCTTTGGGAAATGTGCAAATAATAGTAAACATGTTAAAGGGTTGAATATCTGTTGAGCTCTATTTCACCAAGGTTTTAAGTAGTTCAGAAAAGACACAGAGCTAACAGCACCATTTAGACATTTTTCATATGCCAAGAAAAGAGCAATCTCACATTCATAGAATAACAGAATTGTTACATTTGGAAAAGACCTCTAAGATCATCAGATGCAACCTTCAACCTGCCACTGCTGTGTTCACCACTCAGCCATGTCCCTGAGTGCTACACCTACATGTCTTTTAGATACCTGCAAGGGATGATGACTCCATCACCACCCTGGGCAGCCTGTTCCAGTGTTTGACAACATTTTTAGTGAAGAAATTTTTTTTAATATCCAATTTAAATCTACCCTGATGCAATTTGATGTCACTTGTTTCTTGAGAGATAGGACCCCACCTGGCTACACTCTCCTTTCAGGGAGCTGAGAGCAAAAAGGTCTCTCCCGAGCCTCCTTTTCTCCAGGCTGAACAACTCCAGCTCCTTCATTTGCTCCTCATCAGACTTGTGCTCCAGACCCTTCACTAGCTCCGTTGTCCTTCTCTGGACATGCTCAAGCAACAAAATGTCTTTCTTGTAGTGAAGGGGCCAAAACTGGACACAGGATTTGAGATGCCTCACCAGTGCCTTGTAACTACTACCACAAGTATTGTGACTACCCAATCAGTATGTATGTTGCCTATCTGCATTTAATAGTACACTGTGTTAAAGGAGACAAAGCAGGTGCAAAAATTAAATTCAAAAAGAATTCTACTGAAATGTGAGATTAGTTTTAATTTTGTTGATACATATGCCAATGAAATACAGTATATGATTTCTTAGGAAGTCTTCTTTACAGACAACTATTAAAGTTTAGTGTGATGAATGAAACATTACTGAAGGAAATGTGAGTTAAAAATTGATAGAAAATAAAATCACAGACTCACAGAATCACAGAATATACTGAGTTGGAAGGGACTCACAAGGATCATCAACATCCAACCCTTAGTCCTACACAGGACCATCCCAAAGAGTCACACCATGTGCCTGAGAGTATCATCCAAATGCTTCTTGAACTCTGTCAGCCTTGGTGCCGTGACCACTTCCCTGGGGAGCCTGTTCCAGTGTCCAACTACCACCTGAGGGAAGAACCTTTTTCTGATATCCCACCTAAACCTCCCCTGACACAACTTTAGGCCATTCCCTTGGATCCTGAGATCAGTGCCTGCCCCGCGTCTTCCTCTAACAAGAAAGCTGTAAGCTGTGATGAGATCTCCCCTGTCTCCTCCAGACTGAACAAAATAAGTTTTAACAGCCAAAAGTTAAGATTTTTGAAGATCAAGAGGTTGAGGGAAATCCTGATTAAGATATGAGTACATTACCTGACAGTAACCATTACTGAAGTAAAAATCAATTAATATAAAGAAGTATTTGCTATTTTTTAAGCCCTTTTAGACAAGTGCAAAAGGACATTCTCTTTTCATTGCCTGAAAAAGATCTTTGAAGGTCTCTGATGTTTCAGAGAGACCTTGAATTGATCTGCAAATTGGTAAGTCACATACCACTCCTTTGCAGTCTCTGACTTCAGCAGAATTTTATTTAAATTCTAAAGAATTCTGACAAATTACAGATTTTTTATCTAGTTTTGGATATTAATTTTGCATTAAATATTTTGCATTTTTTCCTCTTCATTTAATTCACACATAAGTGTAGGGCATGCATTTTGTTGTGTCTTCAAAATTATAGAAGAAAGATTTTTTTTTAAAAGAACTATAAAGGTTAATGACAGTATAAAAACCAAGACCAGACTGTGAATTACTAAATATACAGGAACAACTTAGAAATTGAACCTTTTGTCTAACTTCTGATGAGAAGTTTGTGTTATCAGTTCTTAGAAATAATAAAAATAATTATTGGGAAACACTCAGTGAGCTTTGTTGTTGGATTTAGGAAACCTTAGTCTAATCAATTGTGCCGAAGAAGAAAATGGGTATATTCATAAATGGTAAAAATGAATAGGGTTTCCAGACTCTACTCGTATGAAATAGCCATGATAGAAGAGGACCTTGTAATGAGCAGCTAGTCAAGTTTTAGACTATAATCATCCAGTTTAGCTTGTTTGCACCTCAATTTCTGTAGCTCCTTTTTTTCCAGAAATTATTCTCTTTTGCTAAAATATCAGCAGTATAAACTCTTTAAAATCCTTTTCTGACTGTATAGTAGTAAGAAATAACTGTGGAGTTCAGTTACACTGTGCTTTCTGGGCATCTTAGGCAAGATCTAGCCAAGACCTCAGTCAAGATTGCTCGTATCAATCTTATGTATATACATGCATTAATTATGATTGTCCCTAACCTTATTAACATAAAACGAACAACTTTGAGAAATTTTTACACTTATAATTTCTATGCGTTTATTTTTCAGTAAGCAAGCAATTCAGTAATAGCATAATAAATTCACTAGATCACATTATCATCCTTAGGGTTGTTAACATTTGCAAAGAGGACATTTGTGCTGTGCCTGGAGGAATGTACAGCTCCAGAATTCAAGATCACTAATTTGGGGACCAGTTAAGGGAGTAAGAGTCAAATGGAAGCCTTTGGAAACTGCTGAAATCAATGTGTATGTTGACTGTGATGGGAAAGATTTTCTTTTCTGTAACAGCTATCACACAGCTCGTGGAACAGAACTGAGCTGCTGATTGTGGGATTGGATACATACAGCATGTCAAACAGCTACAGAGGAAAAAACAACAACCGTGTTTTGGTTTCATTATGCCCCATGTTTCAAAGGATGTTGCTTTCTTTCTATAGTTTATACTGAATTTTGGAATTAAGGGCTGTTTCTTGTTGGTATAAATTGAAAGTAGTTTGGAGTAGGATTTTTAATGCTTAGGGGAGTGGAGAATCTCATGACTGGATTTTGAACCACTTACACAACCCCAATCTATCCTTTTCAAGTTTAGCAAAGATATATCTATGTGTGTGTCTGACCATGATATATGGCTAGAAATATTTGAGTTAAAAACTATTTATTTTTTTTAATTTAAGTAATTAAAAAAATATTTTTATGAAAAACGCAGACAGATCATGCCAGCAGAATTAATATACTTACCACACTTACTTTAGCCAGTTAATTTAGGACTACATTTTTGGTTTTGGAGGTGATTTCTCTGAATGATGTGTGACGAAAGTCTTTTTTTCTCCTCTGTTTTATTATCATTGCAAATTATTTCTCAAGCAACCTGTACAGATTTCACAAGGAACCCCAAATGTATTACACGATTATGTAATTAGATCCTTTATTGTAATGAACATGCAATGAAAAAAAATGAATTAAGGTCATAGAGAATAAATTTAGCTCTGACATTTGCTACTTCAGAGTGCTTGTTTTTACAGCTCTAGTAGTCTATTAATAGCTTTGTATAAATGTGTAGATGTAGAACGCCACTATGACATTTTCCTCTCACTTACAAACTCCAGAAGGAGTTGAATTCAACAGCTTTAAGAGTAGCGAGGTGCTCTTTTGGAAACCATTTTTCCCCTCAGCTGAAGATGTTAGATGATTCTAAGGTGCTTAAAACAATGACAGAAAATTCAGCAAATTCTACATCTGCAGGTGAGATACTTCTGCCCATGTCTGAATTACAACACAGAAAGTGGTGACTGGAGTACTCAGTTGGGTTGAAATCAGAAAAATCAGAAAAAATTAAAGAATGCAGAGTCACTAATTCATTTTTATTTGAAGAAAACCTGTTCAGAAAATTGGATTTTTAGACCCTGACTGTATTCAGGCTTCAGCTATCTTAATATCACATTATTATATGGCACAGAAGCATTAATTTAGGACTTGAATAACTTGTAAGAGAAAAGAGTTGAGGTGGTTTGAGCATTGGAAACTCTTCTGGCTTTATAGAGGACTCCTGACTGAAGTTTTGATAAAAGAGCCTTAAAATACAGATAAATCACTGTAAGTCTCCAACTATGTTGTGGTTTCTTTGTTTGATTTGGTTTGGGGTTTGATTTTAATTCTGATTTGCATAATGAAGAAAATTCTATCAAACAAATTGTGTTCTGTTTGGGGTGCAGAAATGTATGGATTGACCTGATACTGTGAAGGACTTGACATTAATTTCACTACAAACAACGTTTGAAATAAGGAAGCTTTCTTATGTCCTTTTTACTTTTTTCCAAGTGAGTAATTTCCCTGGCTTAAAGCCACGTTTATGTCTCAATGACTTTAGATTCCAGAAGCAGCATTCTTGTTCGTTTGGCTTTTCTTTTTTTCTTTTTTTTTTTTTTTT